>VYXF01001815.1:89624-137219 GCA_013397295.1 Polioptila caerulea | reverse complement strand
AAAAGCCTCACAACTAGCTTTCCACTGTGGTGCCCACTTGATGGTTTCAGCTCTCAGATAGCCCAAAAGACATGCACACCTGGGGAGCCACATCTCTATCCCAACCCCAGCAGAAAAGCAGTGACCTCAAACTGATTTTTAAGCAGCACTACCACTCAGGAATATCTCCCTGCTCCTTCCCCAGTGAAGTGGATGGATTGGTGGGCACCATGGCAGGGAGGGACCAGTGCCCACAGAGGACCCCTCTGTCCCAGGGCTCTGCCTTCAGTATACCAGAACTTTGTTCAGGAGCTCCCAGCCTGTGGAACAGGCACCATCGATTTGATCCACATTTCATGAATCTCCACATGGCAGTTGTAAGAAGTTCTACAGAAATACCAGAGAAACCTGGAAAAGACACCTTTTTATAACAATCTTCTCTTGCTTCTGCTTTTGAGGATTAGGTTTCTTTCAGTGTGCTCTGGACTGTGTCATCTGGCAAAAGCCAGCTTTATCTCGATCTAATTGTTTTCTCAATTAAGCCCAGAGAGAGAGATTTTGCCTCTTGGATTACCAAACTCATTTTAAGAAGATAATTTAGTGGTTTAATTTTTGCCCCCATGCTGAGTCGTGTAATGAATAAGTTGCCTCCTGGGAGGAGTAAATTTCTCTCCTGGTTTTCCTTAGTGGAGAAGACACTAGGGAGGAGGGGAATAAGAGGTGAGTTGAAAAAAAATTAATCTTTTCATCTTTGGACTTTAATTCATAGAATTAAGACTAGGCTAATAAAAATATAAGGTAATCTTGACACCCCAGCATGTAATCAAGTGCAAGATCTTCCTGCTACCACCAGGCTTCTGGTGCCGAAAAAAAGCTATGAGGAATAAAACAAGTGATGAAGATATCTTTTACCAGTTTGGGAAGCACAGCAGTCTGTAACCATTCTAGTGTTAAATTAGGTAGACAGAGGCGTGGGCAGCACATTCCCCTCTTTCCTGGCTTCACCTGTGAAGCTGATGGGGAGTGAAGGTCCAAAGGTCCAGATCTGCTTGCTCCCTGTCACACCAATGGCCTCCAAATGCAGAAGAATAACATCAGTTAGCTGCCTTGGGCTATTCAGCTTCACCCCTTTCTTCTTTAGGTCCTGTCACCTGCTCTCCTTACACCAGACCTCTCCCCTATCCCTTTCAGTGTTCTCAGAATTGCCAGCTTCCCAGAAAGCCTCCACACAGCAGCCATCAGAGAAGTCCTGCCCCCCAGTATCCCCCCAGGGCAGAGAAATCCCATGGGCAACTGGGCATCCTTGTACAAATTCTGCTCCTCCAGACAGGCCTGGGCTGTCATTATTAGAAGTTAATAATTTCACTTTGCACAATGTCCTGGAAGTTTCCAGTCTCAAGATGCTGCTAAGCATCCGAATCTTGTGTTAATCTCTGCTATGGTGGGTGGGTTTTAATTGTTCTGAAAATCACGGTCTGGGTGAGGCAGCAGAGGTCTGGGGGAGCAAGCTAAGAGAGCAGCAGAGCCATCTGCTTCTTCACAGAGAGTTTTAAGGGGACTTATCCTGTTATAAGTTACTTTTCTGGATCTAATTTAGATCCTCTTTCTTGTGCTTGTCACAGAAAAATCTGTTGACTGCAGCTGAAATCAATATGAAATTTGTTTCACAAGAATGTTAAGAACACTGTATAGGGCCTTTTGTTCCCATATTAATTTATATTTTTCAAGACATATAGTGATACCTTATAAGCAAATAACAATTCAGCTTTAGAAAAAGCTGGTGAAGGATTGAAGTGCCAAAAAGTTTTGTTGACATCTCTTAAAGAATGACAATTACATTAATAAAACTAACACCTGAGAGCTGAAATTAAGTGATGTGGTTCTACTAGCACTGTTATCAAAGGATTAGTAAACACACGAGGTAACTATTCTATGAAGCACACATTTTTTTCCACGTTCAAAAATAGAAGATTGGAGCAATGACAACACCTTGGGTGATAGTAATTTTTTAAATGCAATTCAGAAAGCTTAGATGGTACACTTCCTTTCTTAGCTGAATCTTTGCATATATTTTTAAATATTTAGACTACTCTCAATGCCTGCCTTACAGAACTACAAGCAATTTTGTCTTCCTAAAAAACTTTGCCTTTAAAATACGTGCCTCATCACATACCCATTTATTCCTCGCTCTCAGTCATACACAAAAGTTCCTTTTCACACCTCATCTCTGCCACAAGCAACCTCTCACTTGAAACTCAGACTTTGATATAAAGAACAACAGAGGAATGACAGCAGGTTTTTCTTGATGTTGAGAGTAAAATGCATTTTAAAAAATCCAGCCGAGGAATATAATAAATTTGATAATTTATATGTTCTTATATTTTAGAAATAAAGGCAATTAATATATTCACATAAACCTTTTAAAGGTTCATGTTCAAACATAAACCTTATTTAATGTCTGAGTACTAACTAAAATTATTAATATTTTCTTAGAGAACACTTCTTTAAAAATTGAATTATTAAAAATTAAATCTTTCAGTAACAAATCAATTTTTTCTACAAAGATGAAAAGGTAACTGCCTCAAGAAAAATCTTTACAACTATTCCTTCTTATTTCTGCTTCTCATCCTTGCTGTACTTTTCTCTAGGCATGCTTCTAGAAATGATACCCATAAACACAAAAGTTACACTTTAAAATTGAGAGTCTAATGCTCTTTGCTAATTTCAGGCTTCACTGTGTAGGCTGAGCCCTTTTCACGTTGAATGCTGCACAGAAAAAAGCAGTCAAAAATTTCATCTCCAGTGTGAGTCTTCAAAGCAGCCCCAAAATTATTCTGTCCCCTAAGTGCGGCTGTCGAATCAGTGGTGGGTTGAGAGGTTCAGTGAGGCCTCTGAAACGCTTTTCAAATATTTTTACAAGAAATAGAGAGATTATGTCCTTGAGAATTCCATGTGCCTTGCGGAGGGCTCATAAATAAACAGCTTTCGGGATAATGTTTCACACTTCAGCAAACTCAAGAAAGGAGAATATGTTACTCCAATGATTTCTACGGAAAAGTGTTTCTCACAGAGTCCCTTAAAATACAGCAGTGTACTTTCTGTCGAGTTTTGCCTCTGTATAACAGTGTTTCCTTTGGTGTGGATTAATTATCTGTATTTTTCAGTCTCTTCAGCCACCCTAGACACATATCTACCTATGATTTTATTACTGAGTTTTCAGTGTTTGCTGGTTCCACTCTCAATATTCTCCCAAAGTGTTTCTCAAAGCCCTCAACATTTCTTTTATGGTTTTTACTTGGTTTGGGGATTTTTAGGCTTTGCGGGCTTGTGGGGTTTTTAAACATTTCCTGTTTTTCTCAATTTTTAATTTGCAGCTCCATCAGAGTGGCAAAATATGCACCATAGTCACAGATCACACACACATCTGTTCCCACTGGACATGGACAGGAATAAACTAATGAAAAAGTTCCTTCTCTTAAACTTACAGTTTAAGCAGCACAGCATTTACAAGGAACACCACAGAAAACCCCTACCAGAGAATCTTCTGATTGCCTGCTATGGTCTTGTCCCAACTATTTTATCTATCCAGCAATAAGATAAAAAAGGTTTAAGTCTCACCTTGCTCTGTAATTTAAGAAACCTTTGTGCTGGGCATGATGATCCCTTTCAGTGCAGTGGGGGCTTTTCTTAGGGCTCTGAGTTATGACTTCTGAGTGACTTCTATCAACTTTATCAGATTCTAAATCAAGTTGAAGTTATGAGTCCTGTTTTTCTTCGCTGCATACTGCTACACCTAAGTGGAGTTTCCTGACAGTTCTTCAGCTCCTAGTTCAGGCTACCTGTGAAACACACAAAAGGGATCAGCTGGCCTCTCATTTCCTTTAAGATGAAAATTAGCAAAATACATGAAAATTTCTTACCAAAACCAAGTTTTTCATCTGTGAAGGAGAAAGGTCCATGGCAAATAAATGTGACAACACACGTGACAATATGCTGTTTTGTCTTTCTCTTCTGCTGTTTTCAGTTTTACCTCCTGGAATTTAAAATCTATTCAAACTATGTTGTCCCATTCCTGTGCCTGTGTCACAGGGTAATTAATGCATATTACAAGCAGCCGCTTACTTCTTCACATTAAGGTATAAATTTTGGATTCATACCTTTGCTAGTGCATATATAACAATCCTAATTAACATGGAACCATAAAGGTATTTGGCTTTTCAGATCATTAGTAAAAACATAATACTTCTTTCATCATTTTCACCTTATTCTGAAAATATTTTATTCAAGGCATTTTGTTTCATGGATTGCCTTGTGCCAATTTAAATTTAATTTCAGTAAAATATATCTTGAAATAGTTTTATTTGCAGAAGAAAAACCAAGCTGTTTTAGTTCGAGACTGCCAACTCAGTGTTGTAAATTTCACTCATATTCTATACAGGGTTTCAGGGTTTTTTCCCAGTCAAGATCCTTCACCAATATCAGGAAACAGACCAAACACCAAGGATGTGCAACTTGAACACAGAAGTACTTTTAAGTTGTAATTAAATCATCCTGCAAGATTTTTTGCACTATCCCTGCCTCTATAATTTTTAGTGCATGTGAGCTGAAAGAGGGATATTAGAACGAAGAAATAATCTTTTGAATTGAAGAACAAAATTACAAAACCACTGGCATTTCAGAGGGACAGATCAGGGCATTACAGGGATGACACCAATGACAGTGAATTTTAAAAGAGAAATGGTGAATTTAGTAACCTCTCAGCTTGCCTGACAAGCAGCAAAATGACAGCTATATCCATATGTCATTTCACAGAGCTGATAAGGTTGCTTGCAAGCACAAGTCTGCAGCAAAACTTGGAGAACCTCCCGAAGCTCCGTTTCTCCCTTAACCTGCCGGCACAATGCACGGGAAGGAGAGGGGCGCTGGGAATTGCTGCGGTGGCAGATGTTGCTGTCATGTGTCCCAAGGTATGTAGAAGGTCTGCCTGTGGCCTCGGCTGGCTGGCTGACCTCCCCCTGACTCAGGGCAGGCAGAAACAGAAAGATTTTGTGCTCCGGCGGAGCTGGGCCTTCCCGTGACCCAGGCGAAACCCTCCAGCCGCTTTCCCACAACGCCGCGCCGAAGCCTGGCTGCAGCTCTCCGTTTATTTTTTCAGGTGAGTAGAGGCTGTATCAAGTACTGGTTTCTCAGTTGCTTTTAATTAGGCTTCTGGAAGCCGCTCTTTCATCTCAGGCGAAGCCTGCGTCACTTCGCTCCAGCTATTTTCGGTCCTGAAGCCGCGGGTTTGCTTTCATGCGGCTAATTGAAGGCACACGGGAAAGCAGAAAAGGGCTAATCCCAATGATTTGAGATATTTTATGGTTAGGGTGAAACCACACGTTTTTTAGCTGCAGAGAACCACTTTCTAAATTTTAACCTCCCAACTGCTTCCCCAAGGGCAAGGAGGTGGCTCCCAGGAGACACGGGCTGTAACGACACAAGATCCCCCTGGAGTCCCACGTAATGTAAGGGGAGGTTGAGCAGGTGATGGAGACCTGATGTGCCATAATAGACTGTCTTTGATTTTAGACTCCTGCCCCTCTGGTCATCTCCTCATCTCCCAGGTACGCAGTCCAACAAATTGCCAACTAAACTTCCAAGGCACAGAGGAGTTCAAGGCATGTGACTGCCTTTAACATCGTCTGGATTCCTACAATGGGAGGGAGTTTGAAAATAAAGCAATAAAAGGCATTTCATGGGCTCACAGGGGAGATTCATAATTACTGCCTAGGATTGTCTGCTACAATGGCTATGCCTGGACATCCATCACTTTGTCCTGCTCAAATCTGCTGCATGACTACACCACCCTAAGGGGTTAAAAGGACAGCAGGACTCCATAGCTGCTCTGTGCCGTGGTGTGTTGCTGCATGTGTTGCAGTTTGTGTTGTGTGTTGCTGGCATTCCCTCACTCCTGCCCGCCTGCTCCCTCAGGCAGACACCTGCATCCGTGCTGCAGTTGCCAGGGACTCCTGCTAAAGTGCTGCCTGTAGCCCACCTTATGGACAGCTACCAGAACAAGAGGTCTTATAATCTCTGTGTTTCTCAACACATGAAGATATCATTGTAAAGACAGCTTTGGAGCCATGCTTATAGACACATGCACTTTAGAGGCAACTGGGTGAAAGCTGGTGCAAATTGAGTGAAAATACCTGAACTGGTAAGTGACTTTATCTGCTGCTAACCCAGTCCACAGTGTGATATACCTGAAATACCTTCTCACCCAAACCACTGTTTGCAATGAGGGTCTGTCACTCCATGATAAAGTCACTCCTATTCTCACTAGTGCCACTGAAGAGCATGAGAGTGTTTAAGTGTTTCTATGTAATATCAGTGTCTGACACTTAAAACCTTATTGAACTTTGAGGAAGATAACCCAGATCAATCCTCTTTTATTGATTTTTAAACACATACATATACACACAAACACACACACCCTGTATATATATATATGTGTGGGAATATAAATATATACATTTATGTATATATACACACACAGAGGCTAGTTTACAATCATCAGTTTTCCTGAATGTGTAGCAGTGTATTTCATGCAGCACTTGAATGAATAGTACAAGCAGAGTTCGGAGTAGAAATCCTTTCACCCCAAAATACAGCAGTGCAATTAATTGCCAGAGGGGACCCACAAAAGTTTGAAGAAACAGCCATTTTCTGCCCTGGCTGTTCCATAGGTCTTTGACAGCTTTTGTCTTTCATATCCTTGAATTTTCTTTTCCTGGCTAGTTAGTTCAGTGCTCAACACATCAAGCATGTGAGCAGGAGTGAAGAAACGTGATTAACCAGAGAGATTAAGAATACCAGTGGTATGCAGGGCTGTCCAAAGGGCTCCAGGTCTGGCCACTTTTCTTCTTCTGGCAGTTCAGAAACCTGTAGGGATTCATGAAAAAAAAAAAAAAAAAGAAAATGTCTGTTTCTTGCACCTTGATTAAGTTATCCATATGAATGTATGCACTCCCCACGTATCATAGAACAACTCCTCCTCTCCAGAACATGGGTGTAACCTCTCATGGTGCCATATGCCAGTATCTGGTGGAAATACAGTTGTCTGCCCGGGCATTGGTGGTGGGAATACCCCATGGAGTGATGGGTGTGCTCTGGGCTGACATAACCAGCACAACCCCAAAGGATGCAAATGGGTGGATGGTGCAGGGTAGAAAGACAGCAAGGAGGCAGAGGAGTCAGAGCAGTAGATTGCAGCAAACACAGTGCTCTATTTTTGGTCTTTTCTTTCTTCTTCTGAATTATAGATTGGGTAAAAAAATGCATTTCTGAGGAAAAAAAATAATGTACTTATGGGAAGATTTTAAATTCTTGAAGGAGTTTGCCCTGATAGTGTTATAAATCAATAAATTCGGGAAGCCAAACTTCTCTGTTTGAAGGCTGAAGTGACAGCGTGACTTTTCCCTCTGAAATGACATTTTTCACTTCACAGGCAATCTACAGCTTCTAAAGCATTTTAAAGGGATTAAGTAATTTGAAACAGAAAATAAATAATTCCTGTCTTACGTTTCAAGAAAATCTGAAAAATTCTTCTTTGGTTTTAACCAAATGTTTTTCCTCTGATAATTCTGTTCAGCAACTGAACTGAAAACCCACTATTCATTCAGTCCCTACACAGGTAATTGCAGTTTGAAAATGTGAAAGGTTACATAAATTATGCTCAGCAGTCCTTCTACTTAATTATTTGCTGGCTATTTTCTCATAGCTTCAAAGCACAAGTGGCTCTCTAAGCAAGATTTGAACGATGCAAAGGTAGAGAGCTAGCTTACAGTGGTTATGGCTTCATATTTTGCATATGGAGCCATTATTCCAACTAATAGATCACCACTGAGAGAAGCCATTTAAAATATCTTTATGGCCTATATCCTGACAGGGAAGGAGTTGTAAAAAGGTCATAAACTGTGCCAAGAACCATAAAAAGAAGTTGGTGTTCTGCATTACAAGAAATGCAAGATAAGGTACTTGCACGTTCCAGGCATGGTGGGTGGGTGGGCAGGAGGGGGCCTAACAATATCCAGATGGGCCCTGGAGCAGGGACTGCAGGAAGGCTCTGCAGAGCCGACCCTTCTCATCTGCCACTCCTCACCCACGTTACTACCTCCTCTCCCCTGGGTTGCAGCCTTTGCCTTGTGTAGCCTGCATGCTCTTAGCCCCTGCTGGGCTTTCTGCCTTGTGTCCCTCGACCTCCTCCCCTGTTGCCTGGGCTTCTCCGCTGCCTTTCCCAACTAGCCAGAAGGTTGTACCCTCCAGGGCCTTGCTCCTCTGGCTGTGCCATTCTACAAAATACTTCACAATCTCAGTCAGCCTTGTCAGAGGAGGTGCCTGCTGTCTCAGGGATTCCTGGGATATGAGCAGAGGAAGATAAATGGATCATCTTGTTTTGCATGAGGTTCCAGTGTCCAGTCATGTCCCCTGACAGCAGTGGGATCAGGGATTTAATAACTCCATCCAAATCTTTTGCCCACATCCTCTCCCACTTTCCCCAGGGTGCCTTTAGTGAAGTGTGGTGGTTGGGGGCTGGATGAGGCTTGTCTGCTGTCCACAGATTTCCAGGCAGGACGCACATCCCTGCAGGATTTAGCTCTTATGCATACTGTCTTATGCGTTCCTGCTTTGAATCTCGCCTTCTCTTCTTCAAACAGAATCCTAATTTTGAGTTTCTGAGCTGACTAATATTTGGATGTTTTGAGAAAGCTTCAGTGCCCTTAAAATTATTTTTTATTTCCCTGAAGGAATATTCTTTTCCCTGTCTTCTTAACTAAATCTACAAAAAAAGCCAAAAAACTGCAAAGGAACAGATCCCCATTTATGCTATGCCTGTTTTATCTTAGTCTTTTATATACACACACACACACACACACACACACACACACACACACATATATATGTGTGTATGTGAATGATATCTGTAGATCAACCATATGCAGAGTAACTTGGGTCCCTTCTTTTATAAGTAAGCTTCTTTTGAGGTATCACAACTATGGAAAAGACTATTAGTGTAAATAAAAAACAGGCTATAACAACCAAATGCCTGGGTACTGATTTAGTCTTTGGCAAAAGTCTCCCATTGCCTTCACAGGGAATTTCCATACATGAGAACAGAGTGGATGCTATATTCCAGTTTTCATAACCTTTGTACATGCTCGTGGTCACCCATGGAGATTCTTAGTCACACTGGGATGAATGTGGTGAGTGACTGCTCACCTATCTTGCTGTAGGTAGCACAGTCCACTCCTGAGGAAAACCCACAAAGACCTTTAACTCAGAAAGAACATTTCCATGACTGGGGACACTCAGGGCTTCCCTGAGAAATTTGGCCTTCTATAGATAGCTACAGCAGAGCTCTGATTATAGCTGTGTTTGCATAACTCCTGCAACTAAAATTCACTGAATCCAGAGCGTCAGCATTATGCCATGATTTGCTGGCATGTCATGTGTTAACCCTCTGCTGCAAGCAGAGACTCACAAACCCCCTGATGCTAAATAATCACTCCCTTTCAGTCTCTTCCCTTGCACCACTCCTTGCCAGACTCCAGTAGAGATGCCTTAGCCAGTGCTGAGCTCTGCAGGCGAGCAGAAGCCTCAATACCAACATTTGACCCTGACAGATCTCAGCCAATGCACTTTTTCCATCAGGAGGGGAAAACATACTTTACCATTTCTAGTCCTGTTCACTGCTATGCTGCCTTAGGAGCTCTTTCTCTGGCCTGTAGACTATGTAGCTATCATCCTTATGTAATGGCTCTAATGAAACCAGGGTCAGAGGGAGCTAATCCAGGGATTCAGGTTCTTTATGGTATGGGATCACCTGGAGGCTCTCCTTTCACTTGCGGCAGAGATGGTCAGAAACTTCCCTCACTCCAGTAAAGGTGGGCATTGTAGCCAGAACAGCCTCTCTCCAAATGCACACCAAGCACAAAGAGCTTGCCCATTTCACTTGTGAAGTGGGTCTTGGCCAATCCAACTGGATTGGTGCCTACAGAAAACACAGCCAGGGAAGGTGATGCCCCTTCACCAACTTACCCTAGGGGCTGAAAGGTTAAAGCACTCACTGAGGAGACCTGGGAGACCCTGGTTCAGATCTTTCCCCTGTCTGCAGTAATTTGAACCTGCATAAATAGCCCGTGTGCCAGAAGGAAAGTGAGTGATAGTGTCACAGGCCACACACAAAGCCTCCCCTTGGGATGAATGATGCAGATCTCCGTATTCCCACAAAAATGCTCTGACCTCTAGACTTCACCTTCTCCAGTCTGGTGAAGAGTTATTGCCAACAAAGCAAAACAACTTCACTGGTGGGAAAGACTGGGCCTGGGACACCGTGTACAGCCTGCTCATGACTCAAATACACCTTCATGGGAGGTATGCTCAATGGCCCCAAACAGAAGCAAGAATTAAGCTTTGACACACCTCAGAGTACTCCTCAGTGATGAGATCTGTACATCCAGACCATGGCTGGGACACTCATCACACCTTCTTTTGTCGAGGATGCCCATAGAAGCCCTGTAACAAATGCTGCAGCTTACCAGCCATTGACTGCCCAACAAGAAGGCAGGCACAGGCCACCCTTACAGCTGTAAGAAAATCCTGGCTTAGGTAGCTGTGGTCAGACCTGCAAATCTCAAACTGAGGAACATGCTTTTCTAGACTGCATGAAACGTAAATGTTACTGTCCTGAACACTGTGGCACGAAAACCTTTTTGAGGACCCTTTGAGTATGCCAAGATCAAAGAATGATACCAAATTTCTGCAAGGTCCTCTTATAGGAGATGGAGGATGAAGCAAAAAAAAAAGGTGGAGCCATTCACATTTCTGATCTTCTGCAAATTTTCCCCTTTTTTGTGTGCGATCCCAGAGACACTGGTACCCCCGTCTGAGTCTTCTGTGCATGCCTATGCACTGGTGCTCACAAAGGTTCATTGTGTCTCAGGTAGATACAGCCAGCTATATCCATTTTGTGTGAACATCCAGCACCTCCTGGTGAGGGGCAGATATAAATACAACTAAAATTCTTCTTGATAATGAGGAAAACCCTGTAGTGCAAGGGTGCTTGTGCATAATTTTATGGATGAATGCAAAATAACAAATTCCCACATGAAAAAAGGTTCACATGTTGAGTGAACTTCAACAAATTGAAATCCAAAGGCTTGGTTTTTACTTGGAATTTTGCAAGGGTGCTTGTGCATAATTTTATGGATGAATGCAAAATAACAAATTCCCACATGAAAAAAGGTTCACATGTTGAGTGAACTTCAACAAATTGAAATCCAAAGGCTTGGTTTTTACTTGGAATTTTGCTCCTAAAAATTTTGCTCCTTTTGTGTTCGCTGTTCCTGGTAAGCAAGGTAGCTCTCAGCAAACAGGAAAGGTTCATGGTTTCCCTGAGCTAATCACCAGCTCCAAGGTCCAACCTCAGCAACCTTAATTTTCTTCTAATTTAGCTACAATACTTTCAGAACAAGAAGACTGCACCAGCAAGTGCAGTCATTTTTTTATCCCTCGTCTACTTAGCCATGCTCCAAAGAACCAAATCTTAGGCCTAACTCCTTGGAACATGGTCCCAGAGACTGCAGTCTGCAGGAAAAAAAAAAAAAAAAATCAAGCAAACATGGAGAACAACCTGAAGGAACAATCCATTAAGTCACAGCTGTATCAGTAACTACATTTGCCCTCTCCAGATGGCAGCACATTCCTGTGAAGCAAGATGTGGGAGCAAGCAAAGGAACGGGGTTTCGTTCCTGGCTTCATGATCCTTGAAGAGACTGCCTATGTCAAATATACAGGTAAAGCAGCACCCTAATACACAATGCTGCTGAGGCAGTTCAGAGTCCTGGAAATTAGATTGTGGATGAGCAGTAACAGGGTGTTAAACTTCTTGGTCATGCAGAGTCAATCTAATGCTCATCAATAATTCGTGACTACTTTCTATTCCTGATAATATTCCCAAGACTTCATGCACCTCCAGAAGTGTAACCTATGGTCGTGACCTGTAGAACCTCTTCGGGATCCCACAGCAATGACAAAATTTCTAGGTTCAGTCAAAAAGACCAAACTGCTCCTTCAGTTATCTTTGGAATTCGAAGATGTAACAGAAAATAGAGCGCAGAATTTGATTTTCATAATCTGTTCTATTAATAGTGTCTCTGAAACTAGCAAGAGCTTACTTTGATTTTTTTAGATCTAAATGTGAAGCTAGAACAAATTAACTTCCTATTTGTTCATCAATACACTTAATTCCACATTTATTTCAGCTTTCAGCATACAAAGCCATGTCTTACTTTTCAGAGTATAATTGTGCTGTCTAAATCATTAGAAACATGCCTTTTCTTTTACTGTCGCCCCAGTGCATTGAGTAATAGTTTTCATGCAGAGAGTGTGCCATGAAATATAGCGTTCTGTTCTGCTAAATATTTTGGTGATTATCTCAGATCTAAAAGCAGCTTTGGCTTCAACCTTTGGTTATAGACTGCTCTCTATTGCCTCTGTGTTGTAGAAACAACATTTGCCCTGTTCCCTTGATAAATAGTTTTCTGTAGTTTTATCCCATTGCATTTTAACCTTTTGCTACAGAATTAGCAGAAATGACTGAGTAAGGAACATTTCTTAAGAGCTTCTTATGTGATAGACTTGGAAAATAAGCCTTCACACGTTGCCAAGATTGGAAGGTAAAGAGAGAAAGGGCATGTTTTGGGCAAGCTCCTTCAGCAGGATGGGAATATTTTGTGGTAAACTGTCATTTTAATCTGAGGTATTTTAGGCCAGACAGCTACAGCTGCTGTCAAAGAGAAAAGCTTCTCATTTCTGCTGGTCTTGCAACTTTGGAAAACATGTATTTTCTGCTGCCAGTAAAGCCAAGGGTTCTTCCAGAGGGCACTGCTGATCTAGAGGGCAAAGCTATATATAATATTTTTGGGTATGTCATGATATGTAGGTCCTAAGGGAACTCAAGCATCCAGGAAAGATTGAAGTTAGAAACGTGGGTGGAAGCTTTGCCGCCCACAGATATTTCTAAGTCCAAACGACATCCTGAGGAAGTGAGTCTGGAAAGGGGCTTTCTCATGCTGTTCTCTTTCCCAGCTATTAACAGCATTATGTGCTTCGCAGTACCATTCATGCACCAGACATGCAATCACTTATCAGAGATGAAGGCTATTTAATCTATTAAGGAATGCAGCCTTTGGATTAATGCAGCATGCTGCTGATACTCCCTCTCCAAACATAATGTATTGCTGCCATAAATGGTGAAATTGGACAAGACAGATTGAGACTTGCAGCGTAACTCCTGCCAGACGGGTTTGGGGTTTGTGTAGCCACCCACACTGAAAAGAGCATCCTTGACCCCTCAGATATTTTAGGTGCAGTTGGAGCAGTCAAAACTTGAAAGAAATAGTCTGTTTGCAAGTGGTATTGATCAAATCCGGCACTTAGAATGAGATACGAAAATGTATAAGGAATATGGTTTTGTGACGTCCTGTGTGTGCTATTTATGCACTTATCTTCTCAATTTTGACCCAAGCCTATGCTACTAGAAATTGGGCTGCCCAAAATACATGTTAATAAGCTGGCTGGAGAAGCAGTCATTTGAATCTTTGGTGCAAATTTCTTTGGGACTCTCTTGCTTTAGTCAGCTCCAGTCTGTCCAAATGACAACATCTCTGTCATTGTTCCAGATATCCTAAAAGTGGTGTCATTTACAGTATTTGCATGTTAGTGTCTCATTTCTCTGCCCACCAGGGAGATGAATGCATAGTTGAAAGCAACAAAATGAGGGAAAAGGTATTAGGATCTGCAGCAGAGTGGTGAAACACACTCATACCCTTTTTAAAAGTCATTGTGTTGAGAGGAGTCGGTAGCCATGCAGCTGGAGTCTGCAGGGGATTGGAATTGTCACTATGAGAAAAACATGGCTAGTACACATTCTACCTGGACGACTTGGAACTATTTCAGATTAAGAGATTCAGAGCCAGGAAACCTGGTGAACTGGGAACAAGTTAGCAGAAAAGGTTTTGTCTTAGCACCTCACCAACAACTGTGGTAAGGTGCTCAGACATCTACAAAGCTGAGTCTTTTTGGAGCCTACGTAACACCTAACTGTCATAATTCATTGCTGGCAGCCTCATTAGAAAGGGGAAGGACTTAAGAAAATTGGAAAATAAACCACAGTAAATGATTCTCAAATACCAAACAACCACTAAGCAATTTAAAAGTCAGTTTAACAAGCTATTTTAAAAAATAGTTCTACTAAATGCTTTTAGGTAGTGTAGATTTCAAACAAAAAATTAGTTCAGATCATACAAATAAACAACAGGGTAGGAAGGTCAGTATGTTCCAGCAGAGGAACAGAATTTATTTCCCCAGCCTCAGAGTTACAATAATATTCAGGGTTCCAAAGATTTTTCTTATCAAATATTAAAACTCTCCTCTCTACAAAGCAGGGTAGGACTTTTTTTTTTTTTTTTAATAATGTACAGGAGCAAGGCCAGATACCTGAGAAGAAAGGAGAGAGAGTGGCATGTTAGTGCTGGAGTTGGGTGGTCAGGAAATTTTCGCTGGGACACATGATTTCCTGTTTCTTACAAATGTGCCGTTCTAGAAGGCGACGCTCACAGAAACCATTTTGTGGATAAAAGTGCATCAGTATGAAATCCAGATTTCTTACATCTAAAATTCAGAGATATGTCTGACATGACATGAAAGGCTGCGTTCAGGTCAGGTACCTTTGCAATCATGAATACACCAAACTGTGTAAAAATGGAGGGACCATGAATCTTCCTCCACCAGACCTTATGCCAAGCCAGGGGGTGCACTAAGGAACAAACCTGTACGGAGGAGAAGTGATTTCTGGTGGCTATGCAGACCCCTCCATCAGGCATGGGGTGCCTGGGCAGCAGACCTGTTTCTCCAACTTGTCTTTGCTCAGGCTTTTCTGGCAGCAAAACTGATGTGACATCAAAGGGCTCCTTCACACATCAGCACCTGCAGCTCTGAATGCAAGGGGGATTATTTCTTTCCTTCCCCCATGGATCAGACCCTCAGTGTCTCTGGTGCATCCCAAAGTCCCCAGGGGATTATTTCCCGCTGCCTCCTACAAGTTTTAAATGAGGTGGAAAAAGAGAGAAGGCAGTTTTCTATGTTGCAGAAATGACAAAGGGAGCAGCTCTCACACGTGCCCAAGGACTCGTATTATAAAGACTGATTCAGTGCTGTCTCCCAGCCACAGGTGTGGGTGGGTTTTTAGCAGAGAGGTGAGGTAGGAGGAACTCAACAAACTCATCTGACTTCCTTTAGTTCAAACATTTCTTGTCAGGACTTACTGAGGGAAAATAAGTATTAAAAGAGCAAAAGCAGGAAAGGGCCATTTGGCTTATCTTGTTCACTTCCTGAAATCCAAACAAACTTTCAAAAAAATTCGTATCACACCCTATCCATTCACCCTGTTTCCCTGCACTGAGGATGAGAGAGTCTAGACAAATCTGGGCTTTGAAAAACCTTTGGAAAACCTTTGGAACTTTTCGGAAAATAGGTTCCAAATGTTTTGTTAAAGGCTGCAAACATGTTGGAAAACACTTGCTGGGGGGTTGAGGGAGGTTTTTTTGGATTATTTATTTGTTTTCACTCCAAGCACCATTGCCAAGAGCTCAGGAGAGAGAGGCTGGGAGGTCTGAGCTGACAAGTGATTACTCACACGGGGCAGTCTCAGTGACTTCCCCAGGACACCATTTGCCAGCAGTGACTCAGCCCGTATCAAAAAAGTCAGAAGCCAGCCCCAGTTTGTGGTAGCTCTGCTGACCCTTCCACGTCAGGTGCTTTGCAAGAGCTCTTGCCCTTATAACTCTCACTCCAAGTTCATGAGCATGGTGTTCCAGTCTTTACCCACCTGGCTGTGCCCTGTGGCTTCTCATTTACTGTGAAGTTCATCTGTGTGGCTTCACTTCTTGGCAGGAGATGTCTGGTCCCTGGGGTGAGAAGCAGCGGCTTCTATGTCTGGCTTGCACAGCCTGGAAGCCAGGTCTGCAGGGATACACAGGTACTTCATTTCAAATGAGATGCCTCAAAGTCTGTGTGAACCTGGGATTTACTCTCTGGTTACCCAGGGTGCATTTTAATTAGTGGATGGCAGTTTCTAGACCAGTGAAAGTCCAATTCTTCTTTACAAGTCAGATTAAACAACAACAACAGCAAAACAAAATTAAAAAAAAAAAAAAATGGCCTGCCAAGCTCCTCTCCCTGCTCATTCCTCTGGCCTTCTGCTGTGGTTGCCAGCTAATAAATATATTTTCCTGTTCTTGAATCCCATCCTTCACAAATATTCTGTTCTTTCTCATGTCCTGAGGGAAGAAATGCTCCAGAATGAGCCAGTCTTGTTGAATCTCCTGGAAAACTTGTGGCTGCTAACTTTATGCCATAAAATAGAAGGAATCAGGGGAGTCTCTTCAGTCCGTGGAGATTTAATTGATAGTTCATGTAGCTAAGTGATGAAAGTTGGGAGCCTTTATCATAGATTTGACTTTTTAATGTCTTAAGCCTTTCTGGTAAGAATCAGGGAATGATCATATTCAATCCTAGCTGGTTTAGGCACTTTATCTAAACAGTATTTTTGCTTAAACACAACAAAAAATGAATAGGAGGATTTCAGAACCCTATTACTCCTTGCATCAACTTTTTAGTTTTACTTTAAACACTTGTAAATCCTGATGCTGTAGAACATTTTTTGACCAGCTCCATAAGGTAATTCACAACTTGAGAAAAACTGTTGGAAAAAACTCATGAGGTGATATATCTGGGAGAGCACCAGGATTTAAGGGAAAATGTCACCAAGAAGGCAATATGAAGGAAGTTATAAGCAGTTTCCAGTTAGTATGAAAATCAACAATGATAATGCCACATTGTGAGACTATTGAAGCAGCCTGACTCCCTCTTTTTTTTTATATTATTTAGCAGAGGCTAGATGGCTTTGGGAAAAAGTTAGCTTACACATTGCCCTGGGATACAGGCTGGGCTTTGGGAAAGTGTGGGAAACACATTTAAAAGTTTTTCACACACCAGCATATTTTACATTTAGAAGTGGAAGAAGAGAGAGTGAAACCACAGTGGGTAAATAGGTTTTTCTGGATCTGTATTTCTCAGATACCCAAAACCAAGACATCCTGGGGAACTTACAAGGAATCACTTTCTCCAATGAAACACGGCCTAATATGTAGTTTGTCCTTACAAAGTAATAAGTTTGACTAATTGCCCAAAACTTTTGATTAAACTGTTAATAAATTAAGCCTAAAGAGTGGCCAAAAATCACATCTCGCTGATGAAATTCATACTTGATTGAAAAATCCCATGGTTTGAGAAAGGAGTGTTGTGCCAATTGAATGTTGTTCTTTGGATTGACACTTAATTGTGTCTTCAGGTGAGGTTCTCCTGTCACCCAGCCCTCACTAGGGCAGAGTGGAAGGAGGCACAGACCTCCCTGTCCTCCCCCCAGCCCCTCACCTGGCTCATGCCCTGGCACTTTTTGCATTAGCAAGCTACAACCCCGAGTGGACCATGCCTCATTTCAGACAGAGGAAGACAAATCCAAGGCTCTCAGCCAGTTTCTAGGGATTAAGAGGCATAAATAGCCCTGGAAATGCTTGGAGTCAACTGACTCCTAAAAAGGAACAAAAAAATGCAACCAAACCCACCCTGTAAACTGCAGCACTAGCACCACTGAACTTACTTAAAGTTTCAAATTTGTGGTCCTTGTATTTAAAAAGAGGTCTTCCACTGAGCAAAAAAATATAGAAGATGTTTTTCACATCCTGTAATATTTTCTTGACAGGAACAGAGATAGGATTATAGAAGAGAGCAGTCCAACACAAACTGTGGTCTCCAAAAAATTGAATCCCCAAACCTTGCACTGTGGGCCTTTCCTCTTTCCTGGCCAAAAATCCCTTTAGATGGATTAGCTTCTGAACGCCCTTCATCTGGTAACAGAGATTTGGTCAGGTAGAGCTCACGAATACCACGGAGACAGAGGTGCCTTTTGGCAGTTTAAAAAAGAGAGGGCTGGGGGAAAAGGGACAAATCCAGTTTTTGAAAGTTGGCAGAGGCAACCTGCCCCCTTCTGTAGACCACCACTTTTCACCTCTGAGCCAGTCTTCTTGCACAAATACGACTAACCAAAAAAAAGGACAGGCTGTCAAAGCTTTAACTTTGGGACAAAGGGACACACTGGCATTATGTTTTGCTGTTTTCTTTGGTTTCTTTGTTGAGAGGGTGGGTGATTTTGTTCCTCTTAGTCTGAGTTCCAGTGATTCATCCATCTCCAAATGTTGACATTTTAACCCGATACAAATCCCCCTGCCTAGATTTCTGTCTTTTCCATTTTCAGTTCAGATTTCCCTTGTGGACTTGCAATTCACTCTCAGATCATTAATATCCTTTGCTGGCAAATCCCTCTCTATGTACAGAGCAGGAGCGCTTGCTGCCAGCTGATCTTCCTTCACCTTTTACTTCCAATGAGGAATGTAACCTCAGCTGCCTTTCAACATTTCCGGCTTCTATTTTTCTACCTATCATTCCTGGTTGCATAATGGCCGCTTTACTTTAGTTATCAAGGTTCTTTATTACTGCTCACTCATTGCTGATGCTTGTCTGTAACCTCACTTTTTCTAGAGGGTTGGCAGACAGGAGGCAAGACAGACTCAGGCCGCTGAGCAAAGGCTTTTCTGAGGATCCAGGATGTGGCAAAAGCCAAGAAAGCTCCCCCTCCTTCTGAAGAAATATGGACGGGGGGGAAAAGGAAAAAAAAAAAAAAAGTAGCAAGCAACTCTCAAGACCAATTTAAGCAGAATGAATGGGTCTTTGTTCTCTAGGGCAGGGTTTGCATTTATATTTGCTGTGTTAGCCACGGTTGTGATTTAATTGCACATCTTAATGACTTTTGGTGTTTCCCTTAAAGACCCAGAAGCTGGAATCAAGGGAGTCCACAAGGCCCTTTGCATTCATTCAGAGCAGAAGGTAAACCTTATTTTTACAACAAAGAGGAAGAAAACTCTCCCCAAAAGGCTCCAAAACCCAAAGGAAAATAAAAGGAAATTGACATTTGTTGTTTTTAAGAAGTCTCAGGATCTTTAAGCCACTCTCAGGATTCTGGAAGCCGCGATGCTTTGATGCTCAATATTGACAATGCTGCCTTTATATTGAGTGTGCCACCATGCACAAATTTGCTCAAGAAATTAGGAGTAGACTCATTCCATATGGTATACCAGCGCTTTCAACTTGTTCCTTGTTCTCTTGATGCAAGTGGCAGCAAGGAGAGAAGACACTGCCCATATCACCTTTACTGCCTTTGGACACTTTTCTAGTCAGACTCTCGTGACCTCTCACCATGTCCAAGGGAGCTGGTGTAAGCACACACTGTACAGTGGGGAGATGTTTTCATATTTAAACGGGAAGACATGGACACAGGGTTGGGGCTCACAGGAGAACGAAGCCAATGGAGTATCTTTCACTGTTCCTGGGTGAGATCCTTCCCTGCAAACCAGTGCAGCCAAAGGCCCTGCCCCGATGTTGAGCCAAATCGCTGGTAATGCTGCTGTAACTTTAGTGGTGATCACTGGGACAGGAAGCAGAGTGTGAGTGGATGACCTATGTCCTCCAACTTCTGCATCTATCTAGTTTGGCACATTTGTAACTTTCTTCAGCCTTCTGCTGTCCTTTACCCATTAATCTTCAACCAGATTCATCCCTGACCCGCTGGGTTGCTGGGGCTCACATTCACCTTTTTCAAGGGGGCTGGCCTCATTCCCTGCCCATGCCACAGATTTACAGTGGTCTCCATCAGTGTGAGCTGGGTTGGCAATGACCTGCTGCCCAAGATCAGGTTCTGCTCAGAAAAGGCTGTGAAATGCTCACAGTAGGGTTGAAGCAGCACACCTAGGTGGCAGGGGTTTGTGACAGTATGGATGTGTGGTGGTCAGCATCAGGGAATGTAGCTTGTTGAGACAGGACTGGAGAGATGTGTGAGCAAATCTGCAAGGGGAATGGACTCAGGTCAACGTCTGCTCTCCTGCTGCCTTTGGCTTGTTTGTCAGTCTACTTGGATTGTAAACTGTATAGGCAAAGGACTCTTAGTTAGTCTTAGTTAGGGCTTTGAAGACCAGAATGAATGACAGCAGATGAATTTGGTCTTAGTTCTTTTACAACTTTACTTCTAAAAATTCTGCTAAATCCTAAGGGCAAGTACGATACTGACAGTGTTCTTTGCTCATACCCCCATCAGCATCATGTGCTTCCAGTAAGTCAGATTCCTCACTTTTCTTAAGGCTGAATTTTATCTACCTTGCTCCCATCTGCCTGTGGATGCCTACCATCCCTTGACCCTTACAAACAGGGCCTTGCCTGATTTATACCCTATTTCCATAACAAATCTTCTCTGTTAAACCGTTTTTATTTTTCCTTATTTAAACTTTTATTGAAAGAATATGTAGCTTCAGCTTTTTGGGGACTGATGTGAAAACCTTTGGACTGGCCTGAGACACTGTTGTCACACAGGGTCTTCAACTTGTTTGTAGAGAGAAGGAGGGTACAAAATGACCTTATTTCTGGAGTCCAGTGACTGCTACCTGTGTAGCAATGTTGTTAACCAGATACCAAAGGAACACAGGGCCTGATTGTGGGCTGGGAACTTCTATCCTGGCTAGCAGAGAAAGTCAGGCACTGGTAACCTGCAGGTCATAGACAAAATTTAGTGACCTAATAACCAGTGAGGCTAATGGTGATCAAGATTGTGGAAAGGGACAAGTGAGGAATTAATATGAAGGACCCTATGCTCCTGGTTTAGCTGACACTGAGGTGACAGTTCCTGCTTGGGTATGTTGCATTACAGTGCCTACAGAATAAAAATGGTTTTGGAAAACCAGCATATACATAAAAAAGAGACTTGTGAGAACATATTTCATGTTCTGTGGTGAAAGATGGGAAAAGGCAACCCTAAATTTTGTAAAGAGAAGGTGGAGTAGGGGCTGGGACAGTAAGTCTAGAAGTACATAGGTGAGGAGGCATTTGCTAGCAGGGGGTTATTCAGTTTGGCAAAAGTAAAGCAAGAATCAATGGCTAGAAGGTGAATAAAGTCAGAGAAGAAGTAAGATTTTTTTTTTTTTAGTGTTCCAGAGTGCAAGAAAAAATTGATTGGAGAAGGTCTTGTGTCACTGAGGATCAGATGAAACCATCACAAAGATCTCTGACCATGTAATTTCTGGTTCTAATTAATGAATAATCATTCAGCTTCCATATGAATAAAGAAATTATAACATTATGGAACTTGGGACCTCCATTCTTGTTTTTCAAAACAGAAACAGGACTTCTGTGCACAGGGCAAAGGAAAAAAAGAACGTTTTAGTATACAAAGAACTAAACCTAGTGGTTGCCTAATTCTCTCAAACCCCATTTAAACCAGCAGCGAAGTCTCACTTGATGTGTTCAACTTCTTAAGGATCTCCTTCTCAACACACAAACCATATCCTATGAATATTTCTATTTATAGCAGAAGTATGCGAGTTTCTTCATGTTTTTGTAATCCTGTCAGCTGATTTACAGGCAAATCCTAAATCACATCGATTTTCTCTTTGTGTTCTGCAGGCGACCCGAAGCAATGCTGCTGCCAAAGGGAGAACGATGTAAAATGGCAGTGAGCAAGGAGCGCTCCCAGCTGCACTGTACATTTGCCCAGTCGCCCTGGCCAGCCTCACACGGTGCAAACTCCCCAACCTTTTCCTGATATCGTACCTCAGGCACTTCCCTGCGTCCTTCTGCTTCGTGGGCTAAGGATGGGGAGAGGTTAAAAGCTGTGTTTAGTGCAGTTTTTCCCTGCAAATAAACAGTCTTTTATTAGTCAGAGGTATCTCAGAGGTCACCCACCTCCTCACGCGTTGGTTGGCACTGAGGTGGTCCCTAGGTGGGATTTGGGAGTGCCACTGTGCTCCATGAGGCAGCGGCGCCGGCAGCTGGGCGTGCGAGGCGCCTTGGCAGAGCATCCCTCGGGATGCGGGGCCGGGGCCGCTGTGGCGGTGCCGAGCGGCAATGCTGGCCTCTGGCGGCCGTGCTGGCCCCGAGCAGCGCCGGGTGACAGCCCTGAGTGCTCCCCAGTGTGGGGGCATCCAGTCCTTCCCCGGTGGGACCGACGGACTGACTGACGGACTGACTGACAGCTTTGGCCCCAGCGCAGGAGGGTGTCCACGGTCAGCCCACAACTCGCTGCTGTTGCAGCAGTCGCTATTGCTTTGTGCTCTGACTGCAAATGCCTGTGGGACTAAGTGTAACATTTCAGGCCATCTGAATAGCTCTGGGACAGCACTTTCACTGGGGCAAAGATGAAAAAAGCCAGCTCCTAATGTTAGAAAGCTTATTCCCGTCCATGGAACGTGGGCATCTGCAGGGATTAAGAGCAGAGTAGTTGAAAGCTCCTGGCAATGGATGTTTCTGAAGTCTGCACAAGTGAACCAGAACAAGAAATAAAGCTAAAAGCAAAATGAAGAAACTTAGCAAATGTCAGTGCCAGTTAAATATCTCCTTTCAGCAATCGGATGGTTTGGCTTCTCCAGTGCTCTCCATGACATGAGCTTTGTCAGTGAGGGATTAGAAACCCATTATGAACAGCCTGACAAAGCAGAGCAGTACAAGTAGCAGGTGACACAGCGATGCAGCGGGAATGCTCAGTTGACACAATGAGGCCACCACATTTTTACAAGGCAAGACCAACCCTGCCACCTGTCTCTAAATTATCCCCGACCCCTGAGACCACACAGACTGAAATGGAGTGAACACATTCAAGGTTCAGAGCAGTGTCTTGGTACTCCTTCCATAAAAGTATTCACATTATTGGAGGACCGAGGTCATCCTGGAAGTTGTTTGTCCTGCTCTGTTTACAGTGGTCAGTTGTCACACCTACATAAGTTATGGAGATAGACAAAGATCTGAGTTCATGAAACAGTGATTGGGCACCTAAAGCAAAGAGAGGGCGTGCATGTAGATTAGCTGGTGTGGAGAGGACAGCTCTAGGAAAAGAATGACTTTCATCCTCCCTTCCTCATCTCTGCCACAGCTCTGTACTCCCAGAGCCCTGCTCTGGGAGCTCTGTGCTCTGTTGAGCCCTGGGGACAGCCTCACGTCTGTGGTGGCAGTGCAGATATTGCAGATATTCACAAGCTGGAAGCCTGGAGGCGGACACAGCCCACCCAGCACAGGAGAGGCACTGCTGGGGGTGGTGGCTCTGCTGCTGTGCCCAGAAAAGCCTGCACTCCAAATTCAAGGTGGCTCAGCTCCTGGATGAATTCCTACTTGCATGCAAGACATGTGAGTCACCAGATGATTTCCCCCCACCCACTTCTTTTTGGATGAAGAGGCTTCAAGAGAGGAATTTTGAAATATCCAGCCCCTTTTCCAAGAGTTTTCATTAAAACAGCCCATAAAGTTTCTCTGGAAAATTTAGGAGGCTTTTAAAGAAAAAAAAAATTAAAATTAAAATTCAGTTTTATTGAATGAATGGGCAGCACTGAAAATATTCAGAAAATTAAAATTAATTAGAAAATAATTAAAAATAAGAGAAGCTTAGTGTATGTTTCCAAGTTCTGGGTAATATTAAAATAGCATTTAAAAACTGCAAAGGAAATTTACTGTGAGCAGGTGTTTGAAATAATTGGGAGAGAAAAAGGGTTGGCTATTAATTAACGAAGAATTATGAATGTCCCTTGTTGGATTTTTTCCTAGAGTCAACATATTTTTAACCACATGAACTTAGGGAACACATTTTAAAAGTGTGGAGTTGCTTTGCAGACACAGGGAGCTGAGCATTATTTTAGCCCCATTTATTTTATTTTTACCAGCAGCATGCATTTAGCAGGAGCTGTTGAGAGGACCAAGGTACTACAGCAAAGTCTTCCTCATCAGTTTTAAGGTACAGATGTTAATATTTTCTGGACAAAAACTCCTACACCCGGGTCAAAGGCACTGAAAGCTAAAACACAATAATGGGTTTCAAGAAAGGTAAATGAAGAGCAAATATGGCCTGGTCATGCATAGGAACTCACTCTGGGCTGTCATACTGAAAAATTTTCAGTCACCTAGGGAACTCCCCAGGGTCATTTTTGGACAGGTGCTGGAGCACAGGTTTGCCTGGGCTCACCAGCTAACCCGGGCTCCTGTTGAAAAGGCTGGTGGTCTTGGGGCTGCCTTGGGCAGCTGTAAAGGGGCAACAGCTCCGTGTCCTGTGCTTGGCTACTGTAAAATTGTTCTTTTGCAGCCCCCAATTGTTTCCTTCAGCCCCCAAGCCCTGTCAGCTGGATTGTGGTGGCTTTGTTCCATGTCAGCCAGGAGCACCGAGATATATGGGGAATGAATGCAACCTTTTGGTTGATTCAACTTGCAGCTTAATCAGGAGGGTGTACACTTAGATCTTACACCTGCAAACCTCAGACTTTTCAAATACAGGCTGGTGTTAAATGAGAACATTCCAGTGTAAGGAGCCAAAGCTGTTTCTCAAGTATGGTGCATCTCCCAAGTGCTGCAACCAGAGCTATGGGTAAACCAGACAGAAAAAGTTCTACTTACTGAATGTAGACCCATGTCTGTCAGAGGGTGCTTCCTGATTTCTTACCCTGTAACCTTTTTCTCAATTTTTACTCTTGCTCTTTATTTTTTCACAAGCCAGCCCACTTGAAGTTTGATTTAACTCTGCGGGAAACAATAATTCTGATTCCAGACTGTTTTGGTAGTCAGTGAACTCCTAAATGGCATAAGGTTAAAGTGCAGCCCCTGGACAGCAATACTGAATAGGCCAGTGGTACAAGTGTGACAAATTAGGGGGGAAAGCACACCAGGTCTCTTGAGTGACCAAACAGCAGAAATTTCAGTTATTTCTAATTTCCTCCTTAGTAACCTGGTCTTAAAGACTTCCAGCAAGACTGCAGTCAAGAGCACCTCAAGTTCCAGTTACTTGCAGGGAGAGCAGAGGTTTCTTACAAGGACTGAGTACAAACTGCGAGCCTGAGGCAACCTTTGAGGTAGGTACATTTGTTTCAATGGAAATTACTTCTCATGTATCTAAAGACAGCAGCTGAGAAAAAGGCCACACTTCTTTCTGTCACTAATATAAATGACAGGCACATTAAATACAGCAAACAAAAACGCTGGAGTAAACAAAATCAGCATTTATTCCTCATTCATCTTTTTACAAGACTGCTTCATGGTTTTCACAAATAAACACATACCAGAGATACATGAGATAATCTAAAAAACCAGATATGCAAACCAAAATGATAAGGTACATGAAAATCCACATGCTTCATGATTTAGTTGCCACAAGCCTGTCCTCTAAATTCAAGGGAAGTTGCCGTGGGGTACACAAACATTAGTTCTGCCACACCAAAATGAGATCACTAACTCTACACACACAGCTAAACAACATATTTACAAAGCACTACCTCTACCAGTCTTCATCTAAGTTTGAAACAGGTAGTGTTGTGCAGCTACCAAGCCTTCATGGAAGGTGAAACAGTCTAGCATTCCTACACGAATTCATGCAGTGTTTAGTTTTATTCACAGGAGACACAAGAACAAGTACATATTGGTGATGAAAGCAGTATATGAAAATGCATCATCCTCCTGGAAGGAGTTTGGAGCATTGGTGCTCATTCATTGATTCATCACTACTCTGGGTGCAAAACTGCATCCGTTACCACATATTAAAAGTCCAAAAGCTAAGAATTGCCCTGCTCACTGGATCCAGAGAAACTGAATCCAATGTTTTCAAGTCTCCATCAGTGGAGAAGAGCTGACAAACACCTTCTTTTCTCACAGCTCCTGCTGGGGGCCATTTTGCTGAAAGAGGCTGTCAGTGATTCATAGTGTCAGCATTAAAATGAAAACACTAAAATAACTTGACTTTTACTGCAGCAATTTAACCACTGCAGAAAAATTGTTTCTTGATTGAGATTCCTTCACTGTTAAAAATATTAAGGTTCTTTTTATTTTTACTGATCAGGACTAGTGCAAAGCAGATATTTTTGGCAGGAAGGTGGAGTGGTTAAACAGGGCTCTTCCACTACTCACATCCCAAAAGGTGGATTTAGCACTTCACTTATTTATTTCTGCAAGCTACCCTGTTATTCCAGGTTGGAATCAAGAATTTAGCTTGGTTTTAGTTATATTCAGTTTCTGACATTATATAAAATAATGAATATAAAAAAATAAAAGAAAATGCAGCTGCTCTTGTAGTCTCCAGAGCGGATTATCCAGGTTTGCAACTGCTTATGCTGTGAGGGTACCCAGAGGAGTGACTGGCTGCAGGTGTTCATAAACATGGACATGATAGTATGGAGATCTTTCTGCAGAAGAGGTTTTTACCCATTTCATAATTTTCAGGATGTACAACATATTAAAAAGTTGAAAAACCACTAGTGTTCTATCTTGTGCCAAGTATATTTGCTTCTAATCTTGATGTCAGACTGCTCTAGTATAGCTGGCATCCAGTATACCTGCTGCATCTATAGGAGGGGCAATAACAGTGTCCTGATTTTTATGAGTGCCAGGTGATAGTTGTCATGTTCCCAGGATTTTATTTTTTAATTTTTACCTGTCAGGAAGAATGCACAAAACAAGCACTGCCTCTGGGCACTTCATTCCTCCCACCACAACTGATGTTTCTATACCACTCTCCAGGTACCTGCAGCCATCCCTGTCTGTCCATAAGCATACAGCTAAATGGAATAACAGCAGCTAGAACAGTGCCTTTCACACCCAAACCTGCTCACAAGCACAGCAATTCACAGTTCCCAAATGCAATCACATAAGCCAATAAGTAACAAAAATTATAAGCAAACTCACACAGATGTAGGTGACTTATTAAAACCTAGTAGCCTTAGTATTATAATGAGCTAGTAGTAAATAAATGATGATGTGTCAAAACAATAATTTACCACAGCAGGCTTTAGCTATTAGTCATTACAGAACATATTTAAATCATGAAATCATAGAATTGTAGAATAGTTTGAGTTGGACAGGACCTTTTAAGGTCATGTAGTCCAACCTTCCTGCAATGAGAAATGAGGTCTCCCACTTGATCAGGTTGTTTACAGCCCTGTCCAACTCACCCTAGAATACTTCGAGGTAGGGCAAAGTAAAACAGAACCCAAACCAAACTTGCATATGTGAGCACACACACAAAACAGCATGCTGCTCAAAGTGCATTGAGACATAACTAGGAAGCCACTGAAAAGAATCTGTCTCGAGCTATTACCTACTAAAATTACAACAGCCAGAAAAGATCACAGAATTACAGAACTACAGAATTTTTAGGATTGGAAGGGACCTCTGCAGATCACCTAGACCAACCTCCCTGTTAAGGCAGGGTCACCTAAAGCAGGTGACACAGGAACACATCAAGGGGATGTCTCCAGAGAGGGAGACTGCATGATCTCCCTGGGCAGCCTGTTCCAGTGCTCTGCCACCCTCATTGTAAAGAAGCTCTTTCTCATGTTGAGGTGGATACAAGACACAAATGGACATCTCTGGAGACATTTTTCTCAGGCACATTGCTATACACAGCAGTGATGATTACACAGCAGTATAATTTTTCACCCTTGGTTACAGTAGGGCCCTAGGTAATGTACCTCCCTTTTGACTCTGTGCTGCAGACCCAGTGTCTGTGAGCAAAAAGCAGAAGTGCACTTGGGATTCTTTGTTCCTCCACTGGACACCTGCAGGCCCACTTGGGCTTAACCCTGGGCACCAAATGGCACCTTCAGTCACTGCAGAGACTTGCTCAGTCCAGCCTCCTCTCACCATCCCTCCCTCAAATTAACCCCCTACTGCAGGAGCTGTTCCAAGAATGTGGGACAATTTACAGACAAGACTAGAGTGTGACTACCATTATCCATGTTATGAAGAATGGAGGTTAAATGCCTTGATTGTGTTAGCACACTGCCCAGTTGCACAAGCCAGAGGCTGCTGAGGCGTCCCCTGCTCAACTCATGCCTAAATTCTCAAAGTGAGGAAAATATGTCCAGCTCTTCTATCCTCCCATGCACTCCTATTTCTGACAGATCCCTGTACAGATGAACTTGGGGGATGTGCTCAACAGAGGCCACATTTTCCTATAGCTCCTGGAGGATTTGTGGTTGACTCAGCACAATACACTCTAACACTGGGCTGATCTTCATGGCACTAAGCTCTTAATTACTACTCAGATGTATATATCAACAAATAATAAATCCTCTAAATTGAACTGAGCAACAAAGCAGAAAAGACTGTAGTCACACTGTTATTTTAGTATAGTTAATAAGATTCAAAATTACATGCAATTTATCCATGTAAAATCTACCAAAGGAAAAACAAAACCCTGATCCAATTCTACAATAATGGCACTAAATTGCATAATGAGATCCTGTAATTCCAAAGTGGTTTGCAGCATTGTAGTCTGATCATTGAGTTGTTTACTGAACAAAAAGCTAGAATATCTTGAAGGCAGTCAGAACAGGAGTGGGAACTCCAGCCCTAACAGAAAGGCAACTTTTCTATTCATTTTGACCAGGCAAATAAAAATGGTGACAAAAAACAAGCAGCCCAGCTTCTACCTAAAAGTCATGTGCTCATTTCCTTGCTTTGAGACCCCTCTGTCTTTTCCCAAAAAAACCCCTTCCATTTCTGCTTGTCAAAGTTTATGTTAGTTAAGACTACAGATGAGGACTTGAAGGTGGCAGTGCTCTGTATCGTATAAAAGGTGTGTCAGTGTGTGACAGCAGTATTTGCAACCGCTGGTGTAACACATCAGTATTATTAAGATGTCACAGCTGTAAGAAGCCCAATTCATTTACAGGAGCAGTCTTAAGGGATGTACTACAATGATTTTAAAACATTGGATCAGACTGGCTGTAGAGAGTGTAATGGCCATGATGTCCCATTAATGGGCCCCTTTTTATTTCAAAATGAATGCTATCCAGAAAGGACAAAGGTGTGAGAAGCAATTCACTGCATGGTAATGAATAATACTGTTTTGTCTTTATGTTGATCCCCTTTTAAAAATACAGAATTTAAATATATAAACATATGAAATGCATAGTTAAATATATAGAGATAGCTGTGTTAATAGGTGATTTGATCAGAACTGGATTAAGCGAAGACAATGTAAAGACACCACAACAGCCTGATTAAATAAAGTACTCATTACAATTTGAATTTATGTAGTTCTGAAACCAAGCAGTAAGTAAGCCATATACAGCAGGGAGTAAGTCTCATTATTTTTTTTAACTTCAGAGCCTTGGCAACATAGATTCACTTAATGATGAGCCATAATCAAAAAATTTCAGGAGAAGAATTCAGCTGTTCTGACTCCCATTTTTTTTTTCCTAGTTAAGAATCAGAAAGGTTTTGGACCAAAATAAGAAAACTTTAGAAATACAGAGGATTTTTACTTGAGCCTCAGAGGTTATAATGAGCAAAGCACTGACTCACCTCTTTGCCAGTGGTCCTAATCAGTTAAATTAGCATTAAACAGATTAGCTGATATAAAATCACTCTCTGTTAAAATAACTCTGACTTATACTGTTTTGGAGAACAGAGTCTGCATAGGTACAAGTGAATAGTGCCTTGTTCTCTTTCTTGTTTAATTAATCCAAGTGTATTTACAGCAAGCAGTAATTCATCAGGCTAAAAAATCCTGAAATGTACCATATCACAGTTGCAGCAAGTTCACCTATACACAAGGAAAGCCTCATTTCTCCCTTCCACTGGTGTTACATTAACATGGCTTTAGCTCTGGTTGAGCTAATCCTTAACTCATTTTAGTGTGACAGGAAAAACAAACTTCAAATCTACAGAAGGCAGCTTTAAATTTGTTGCAATTTTTTTGGTGTGTTTTGGGCTTTTTTTTTTTAATTATTTGACTGCAGAGTCAGATGAACCTTGGCTACAGATATAATATAGTGACAGATTGCCTTCTTGGCTCAGAAAAAAAACAGGTAATTTTACATGATAATTTAAATTTTAAGGAGCTTTTGATAAGTAAATGAGGATATAAGACTAGAGAGAAAAGTTCATTATGAAACCAAGCTAATGTAGCACTTGCAGGCATGGAGAACATGCTGCTCCCAAAGAAAAACGTTCCTGCAACTCAGGGAAATATTTTTCTTCTTTTAACACCAGGATAGAGAAGCAGCTCCACAATGCTGGGACTTGTCCTGCAACTAAAGTGCTGTTGGTCCATTTAGTAGAAGTCTCAGTCATGGCAGGGGGGTAAAGCACCGAGACTGCTGATATTTTCAAATCTCTTAGCAGCAGTAACCACACAGCAGCTTTTCTGCAAAATAAACAAAACAAGAATCCAGTTAATTCAGCAGTATATTTTTTTCATTTGGTTAAGTGTTCTGGGATGACCACATGGTGGTTTCCTTGTGCATAAAGAAAAGAAAGCAGCACTGAAGCTTCTTGCTTATAAAGGATTCTCACAGCCATCTTTTCTTTGGGCTGTTTTATACAATATTAAAAGAGACAAGACCTCTTTTTTAAGTGGGGATTGATCCTGGATGTGCCTATTTATATGCAGCTACTCTACTTTTTTTGCCTCTCTTGTCATACACATCACAGCATGCAAAAGCATGCTGCAAAATTCTCCATTTATTTGTGTTACCACTGCAAGCATTTATAATGCCAGGTCTATATCAACTGGCACTTGAGTGCATTATTTTGGGTTAAATCTGGAAATCATACTGCTTGCCTGATAAATATAGCTGAAGTGATTCTTTAAAAATAAAGCACAGCTATGACTTTAGATCCACTCATTAAGTAAACTCAAATAAACTCCAAAAAGAAAAACACACACAGAGGAAATAACACTGCAAAAGCCAAAACCAGATTTTCCTGCAAGTTAGATCATGGGTCGGTTACTATGTTACAAAGCTATTAAAAGTTTATTTAAAAATAATTTTGACTGCTGTTGGACAGTCAATTTATCTTAAAGATGACTTTGGTTGTAACAGAAAATTGTGTAATACAGTGCTTCCTGTGTTACAGAGGGAGAATTTCCACCATTTTGCTGTTATGTTTGTCGCCATAAGTTAGTGGCTTGAAATGGGAAATCCAGATACTAACACTAATCTTGCAACAGGGCTGGAAAACTTGTTTAGAAAACTGCTGTGTAGAAGCACACAGGTGAGTGGACCAAAGATTCATGGAATCTGTCTCAGCAGCAGTGAAGTGAGAGAACTGATGATCACAACAAGAAATAAATTCCCACTGTATTTCTACTCCAGAGGCTGATGCTCAGATATTTTACCGTGTCAGGAAGTTACAGGGCTTCAGAGAGCAAGTGGGGTGTAATAATGGTTACTTAGTTCTTGCTGGCTTCCACTGTATCATAGAAAGGCATCTTCATGGCTCTGAATAGCTCATGTAAAGATTATTCCCTTCTGTGTTACTACACTACACTGTATAAAATCTGCTCTAATCTTACTTAGAACAAAAATTTCAACCTCTCACAATACTCTGTTTTCTACATGTTCCTGGAAAAAAACTCGTTGCAAAGAAAAAAGCCAATGTATCACTTGTCCTACCAAGCAGATGATGGATGATGGTACCATTAAAAACTTGCCTTTTGGCAAGTGGTGAAAGGTGGACTACTTTTATTTTGGCATCCTGTTGTTACTCATGACGCACTACTAAAAGGAAGTGGTTTTACAGTGTATGTGTGTGTTCTCAGCCTAATTCACATCTTGACCCTCCATTGAGTTTTGCCCAGAGATGGCCTCCAGAACCTTTGAGCAGCTCTCCTGGCCCCTGAACAGAGCCACCAGCTTCTGTGGTAGTTGGTGAAAGTGGCTGTGAGAACTGGAGTAGTGGTTTATGGAGACACTGCACCGCCCAAGGCAGCGCGATTTCAAAGTGGCTGAATGAGCATGCACTGGTCAAAGACCAGGGACAGAAAAAGAGACCAGACTTTAGTCTCCCTGATCCCCAGGGGAGGCAACCAAGCCAGCCTGAGAACCACTAATGAACAGTTTGTTAATGAAAGGGCAAAGACAGGGAGCTAGGGAAAAAGGACAGAGAGATTCTCTGTCAAACTTGTTTGGGTTGCTAAAAGGGAAGGTAAGTGTCCTGTCAGGACTGGGTCCTTGGACATGTGGAGCAGCTTCTTTTAAGGGTCGCCTTGCTTTGATTTCGCTGTAGTTAGTCAAGCTGCCCTGAGGGTCTGGCCCGTGCCTCTGCTAAAAAGTTATTATTTTTCATATTTCTACCCTTTTTAAACCATACTTCTAACCACAGCATGAAAACCCGAAAGCTTTCAACACTGAAAAATTATTGGGTGAAATCCTGCCCCATGAGAGCCAGTGGGAGCATAACCATTCCCTCTTAAATGGCCAGGGTTTGCAGCACATATGGCTCCATACCCATTAATTATTTTGCACATTGCTGTTACTTGGTAATAAGTAATAGAGCCAGTTTCCATTTTGAATGCTTTCCAGACAGCAGCAGGGATGGTGGTGGTGAATACAGTTTGGACCATGCACTTTGGACTGCACAAGGTTTTCAGCTGTCCACTGGTCCCTTCCACAGGGGCTACAGCTTTTACATCTCAAGGAACATTTGGGACCTGAAACAAACCTTCTGTTCGGCAGCTCTTTCAGAGAGGTTATTGAGCCAGGGGTGCTTGAGACATACTGCCACCTTTAGCCTTTTTCTAAGGGGGAAAAAAAAGAAAAAGAAAAAGAAAGATAACATTATTGGAGCTCTAGTTGAAGATCAATCATATCTTACTTCTACTTAAGGTAATGGCAAAACGCTACAACATCAGCATGTTTAGTGAAAGCTATTTTGCAAAGCACAAGTATAAATAAAAAATATTGGGGGAGAAGATGCAAAGGACAACACAAGCTGTAAGTTTTGCATTAGGGTAGGGTTTCTTGAGAAAAAAAACTGGTGATAGGAAGGACAGCAGTTTGTGTTTGTGCAGCATTTGGAAAAGACTGCCTGATCCCCAGGTTGCAGAAATCAGAGCTTCACTGGAGCCCAACTAAAGGAGTCAAATTATACCCTGCCAAAACCTCTGAAGTTATATTAACCATGACAAACTCTCCCATTTTTACTGTGCACACACACTTACAAAACTTCTAATAATCTCACAGGCATTGCTGTTCGGGGAGATTACAATGAACACTAAATTTAGGTGAAAATTGGAGTAATTTATTTGCATTTTTTTTTTATATTCTATTTTATAGTAATTCTGATTATTCTTAGTCTATAACAGTAACATCTTGCAAGGACAGAGCTGTCAAGACTCTATTCAGTCCATCCCACTGCCTTATCAGTAGGGCTACCTCTGCTTGATTATCATCATAATCTATGCTCTTATTTTATTAATATTATTTTTTAATTAATAATATCATCTATTAATTCTTAATGATGGCTGTATATGAAAATGCACCTTGACATATACATTCTAGGCAATATATTAGTCATTTTATTTAACACAGAAACGCTTTCCCTACAAAGGAAGAAGTGAATTTTGTACTTCAAATGCTGTAAAGATTCTGAACCTGCTTAAAACTATCCCCTTGTGAACCACTGAACCACAGAGTGGACTCACTTAGAAGCAGCCAACAGAGGTGTCACCAACAACATGAATCTCCAAAAATAACTGACACAGGAATAACCAAAGTGATTTAAAATCTTGTTGCTACTCCAGCTCAGACCAACTGAATTATTTTCTTGAGCAAACAACTTCTTCTGTGTTGGCCACTAAGCTGGCTACCAATGAAGGGCAAGAAGGTGCTTAAGCACAAAGGTAGGCATCAGGTGAAGTTCCAAGCTCTGTTGGGAAAGGTGTCTCTTTGGCAGAGGTAGGATGAAACAGGACTCAGGGGGGTCTTCAGGAGAAGCTGAAAGGGTTTTCAAAGTAGGAACAAGAAACATCCCCAGCTGGAAAATCCTTTTCATGTGGTAATTCAGTGCTCATTTTGTAAATACTTTCATTTTGCTAAGAAATTGATTCACTCAGCAACACACAGCTTTGCAAGTTCTTATATTTCCTTCCAGACATGCAAGAACTGATGAGCAAGTGTGAGCATGCAAATTACAACAGCTACCAAAAAAAAGCAATGAGACACATGTGGCTCACAGTGGCAAGAAATGAATCAGCAACAAAGACTCAAATGAAGTTAAGAAAAATGTCAAAGCAAAGTGATTCGGCAACACAAGAGGGCAACAGCAGATGCACAAGGACATTTAAATGTAAGGACCTGGAGTCTGCAGTGGAGCTTGTGGTCTGTTAACCATGGGTGTTTTAAGGCAGCAGTTGCACTTAATCTCCAGCTAGAGGAAAACCAGAATGCTATTAAGAGTTTTTCCCAGAATCTTACAATTCAGCAATTATCTGCTACAGGTCATGTGTTCTGCCATCATGCAATGCTGTCATTTCATAACAGTATGACAGACAGCAAATTAATTAAGTTTTGCTTCACAGCAGAAATATATTCAGGTAATTTCATTTGATGGATACAGTGAACAACATCAATGAAGTGTCATTATAATACTGTCTGTGGCATAAAAAACTTTTAAGTCCTATTAATTCTGCAATGGAGCAGCAGACAAGTGACACAACTGTGTCATGATGACATGGAATACACATTTCAAAGATACAGAATAATATACCATTTTTCCTTGATGAGAAGCTTTGATATGAAATCTTTGGCCTCATCAGAAACATCTCGAAATTCCTCATCTTCAAAATCCCAGTTACAGGCCAGGATATTGTTGAGCGTCTCATTGTCATCATCACCCAAAAAAGGAGACAGTCCAGTGAGGCTAAAGTAAAAAGGAATATGTTCAGTCCTCCTGTCTTTCCCTCCTCTTGTCTCTAATGTGCCAGCTAAGACTGTTCTCTCACTCTGGCCTATCTTACAAAGTACTACTCTTTAAGAAGGCCTCAGACCATTCCCATTTTCTCATCTATTTACATGTTTAAGTAATCACCCCTCTTCTCTAACACACCAAGCATTAATGTCTTTCATGGCAGGTCATATTTTCTAGCCCTCTGACCACTCTCGTACTAGCCACTGGGAATTTACCAAGCAGCTTACATTATTCTGGAAGTGTGATGCTCAAACACTCCTCAGGGATATGCAAAAAGCCAAAGATGAAAAGTTCATGGCAATTCAAAAAGAGGAGAGATTTCTCAATATGGAACTTGGAAAGAAGTTTATATTTCCAGTAAAATGGTACACAGTTTTTCACTCTTCCAGTATAACAGCAAACTTGGATGACTGACACAGTTCAACCTGGAAACAGCTTACAAAGCAGATACTGAATCCTACTTACAGCATATAAGCAATGACTCCTAAACTCCACATGTCTGTAGGAAAAGAGACAAACTCATAATTCACAACTTCAGGAGCAAGAAATTCTGGAGTCCCAAAGTTAACTCGAAGTTTTTCCCTGGGTTTATATCTAGGAAATGGGAACATTAATAAAGGACATCAATTACAGTTCTTATTAAAATTGCATCTTCATTGTCTTAAAGGAATTCCAGAAGCATACAGAAAATTCTAGTAGGAAAACCAGGACAGACAGTGGCACAAACTTAGAAGAAATATGCCCATATATAGAATGAAAAGTATTTTCAAGCTCATATCATACTAGGACAAAATGCAATTGCTACAAAAAGGAAGAAATTAATAGTTCAAGGACTTCTCAGAGCAGCTCTTACCATCCTTTTGGGACTTCTCCATATCATAGGCATGAAATTTTTAACCAGTAAATCCTTCACTGAGGTTATAGCACCTAATTAAACTAGAAAGGGATATAGTATGGGATATATTGTAAGAACCCTCAATGGTATCTTACACTCTCTTTTGAAGAATCTCTTAGTACTGGAGACAAGAGACTAGACAAGATGGACCACTGGTTTTGTCCATTTGAGCTCTTCCAAGATACTTATATGCATTCCCAGTGAGAATCAGCCCTCTTTCAACCTTCTACTTGAAAAGCAGGTTTCAGGACAAATCTTTTTCACTCAGCTCCAAACATTCCATATTAAAAGATACTCCTGGTTAAAATAAACAAATTTGTCCAAAGAACAGTAGAAAACCATTATGTATCAAATCCATCATTGCAGGGATGCAATACTTTTTTCATTATTTCCTAATTCATTTATGATTAGTGAGAACACATGCATGTACCTTCTTGCCAATCCAAAATCAATAATTTTTATTTGATTTGCCTCTCGGTTCACGCACAGGATATTCTCAGGCTGCCAAGAAAAAACAAAAAAACAAAACAAAACAAAAACACTTGAATGAGAAACAAGTATGAAAATCTGGGCTTTTAGTAAACTTTAGGGAGAAAAACACTAATAACAGTGCAAATATCTCATAAGCAACTTTTGCTTTCCTCCTTGTTCAGATCTCTCTGCATGGATAACCCCCTTGCTGTCACACAGCAATCAGAGCCATGCATTTTGCATATTCCAACTGCTTTTTCTTCTCCACAGCTTTTCAATTTGACATAAGGCAGCAGTTCAGATAACCAACTCCTTAGGGGGAGGGGGACAGAAAATGCAGACATCCAAGGAGGGGTTTCAGGATGCCTTCATTGTGATTTTACAGACCTTAATAAGCTCACTCTGAATTTTCGGGGGCTTTGAAATTTATCTTACGGCTTTACATTTCTGAGTTCTCAAATGTTCTGTCAGATTGAACAATAATATATTAAGCCAGTCACATCAACTTTATGTTTTTTTCAGGTGTTTTAGCAAAAAATAGGATTCACAGGTTCAATCCCTCTGGATTTTCATAGGGCCAAATGCTACTCTTCACTTTCCTGGCAGGAATCCATTAACTTCCAAGAATTACTCCAAATTCTTACAGAAGGAACTGAGAGAAGGATTTGGCCAATTGTCTTTGAAATGTAAATACCTAAAGCACAGTCACATATTCACTGCCAGCACTTTTATAGCTACTCTGTCTTATTGCTCAGTGAGTCCTCTTTGAAACAAAACAGCCCTCAACACTTAAAACATTAGCTAACCTTTGTCACCATTACTAATTCATTTTACATGTAGGACTTTTAAACACCATATGTCCATAGTTTCTGGATGATTATTGTCAAGATGATTTTCTTTCAATTTCAAGCTTTCTTTCCCAAACTCATTTGTTACTGACAGCAATCTATGAACAAGCAAAACAGAAGGGAGAAGCTGTAGCTGGCAAGCACATGAAAAGAGGTCTCTGGGATTAATTTCTTGGATTGTATATGTATATTTTTGTCAGCAGTTTGACCTCATATTAAAACTGTGGCATCTCAAGATTATAATTAATGTGTCCCAAAGAACTGTGTGAACTTCTGTTTGACAGGTTTCTAGGTAACTGGATGTTTATAGAGAAAGAGAAAAGTAAGTCTGGTCATCGATCGGCTACTGAAGCAGGTCCCCACAAGCATCTGCTCATTTCCTTAACCACTGCAATAATATGTATGCTAACAACATTAAAGATGTACTATATTAACTCAGTTATTACAAGCCAAAAACAGCAGCTGTTATAAAAATCTCACCAAAGAGAAAACCATCTTGTGCAATCCTTGTTTCTTTTTATTGTATTGTAAAGCTCAAGGATCACTAGGAAGCTTTCTAGCCAGTCATTAAACTAAAGACATCATGCCATTTTATTCCTGCACTAAATAGAAGAAACAAGTCCATTATTTAATAAAAAAAAATTGGCTAAGGGAAAAAGAGCCAGGTCAAGTATACCGTTTAATGAAAAATTAAAACAAATGTTTTCTAAGGGGTGGCAGTTGCCTATTTGCAGTTGACCAGAGTAAGAATGTGCAAGTCAACAGTAGAGTACTTCTACATGTGTAAGTATATGGTAGAGAATCTGCCACCTTTCTCTGGGCTTTCAGCTACACTAGCTGTATTTGTTACATTAGCCAGTGACTATTGTTATTCCTTTCATTTTAGAAAGTACTTTTTAATGTACTTTCCCTAAATCTGGCTATCTATTCATGCCTTTTCATTACAACAGCAGTTTAGTGTGGTCCTCAGAAAGTTGTGAGAGCTCACACTGATCCTGAATGACCCTTGAATTTAGTTCCACTCACTCATGCCTTTCTGCAGAGTGAAAAACAATTACCACCTTATGGCTGATGTGTAAAACACGCATCTTGTGCAGTTGAATTAAATAATATTTGTGCAATATCTTGGGGTCTAAGTATTGAAATTAAAAATAGCAACGTATTTGTAGTCAGCTGTCTTTCTATGAAATAAGTCTGTGGAAAATTTAGGCACTATGAAGCTTGATGACATATGACCACAATTTTCATCTAATTTACTTAGTCTTGTAGTTGATCTCAATGTGGTTAAAGTAAATATGCATTGAAATAAGGAAAGCAGAATAAGGCTCTTTGTTGTTTCTGCCACAGGAATCTGCTAAGCTTTATGGCCTACCATTAAGAATAGGAATTTCCACATCTGTCATTGCACAAAGCATACATCTCAGAATTCTACCTTGAGATCCAAATGAAGAATGTACATTTGGTGCATGTACTGAATTCCCTTGCAGATCTGTTTTATGAACGAGATAGTATCCATCTCTGTCAAATTGTAGTTTTCGTCAATAATTCGGTCAAATAACTCTCCTCCTTCCACACTGAGGAAAAAAAAGACAATAAAGCAGTGACCAGGTTCCAATCCAATCCCATGGAGTAAGACTAATGCAGAAAATATACTACTGACTGTTTTTATCATTCACAGTCAAGTTCAGTATGATGAGCTCGTACTCTGATCTGAACTTTCTAAAAACTGAGTTCTGATGCATACTGGCCTGAACCTCTTCAGGGCCTAAGAGTCCAGTCTCCCATCCATTGAAAACCATGAACATCTTGAAATTTAATATTATGCTGTCTTGAGTTCTAATTTTGTACCAGTGAAATTAGTGACGTTCCATAGAAAACCAAGACAACATGATGGAGAATCTGCATTTAAATCTGTGGTCTCTTCCCTCTGAGTTTAAGAGGGACAAGATCCAAAATGTCAATCTCAAACTACCTAAAGTCAACAAAAATTACTTTACTTATCTTCACATTTCAGTATGCCTCCAGCTTATTTGTTCATAGGTACACAGATACTTTGATACGTTAATCATGTAGACCAAATTCTGAGAATGTCCAAAATAGTCAAATTCACATAACTTTGAACCTTCTGCCACACATTTCAATGTTTTAGTTTTGGCCTTTTTAGCTTCCTTAAGACAGCATCTGCTTAACTTGAACTTAAGGCAGGTATTTTGTGCCTTATTAGCCTGATAACCCAGCATAAAAAACAGGTTTATCCTTTCAGGCATCCAGTATAAAGATTAGGCACAACCCACATCTGGCTTCTCTTTGGTGTAAGATGTCTTCTTGTTTGCTTCTCAGAATAGGAGATATTCTGAGAGGTTTGTTTCTTAGCTAACACAAATTTAAATATTAAATTAAAGATATGATATGAATCACAGCTCCATCTTCAATCGCAGCCATTCTTTACAGCACCAGGAATGTGGCAGACTACTGGAAAAAATGCAAAAAATGGCTCCATGGGAAAACTTTTCTCTTAAATTCCTTTTTTTCCCTGTTGTTCATGAGAACATACATTCATTTTCCACCTGTAAGAAGCTTTTTCCATTTCTCATTTCAGAAGAAAGCAAGAAGGAAATTGACAATTCTACCAAAAGTAGTAAACATAGAAAGGAAAAGAAAAGAACACTTACTATTCCATGACGAGTACAATGTCATTTTTAGATTCAAAGGCATCATATAGCTGGATGAGGTTGACGTGATTCAGCTGGTTCATGACATTGATTTCATTTTTTACTTCATCCTGTAAAGAGCCATGAGTATTGCTTCAGATGCCTTTTTCTTAAGAAAGCTACATTTGAAGCAAATCTACATTATCTTCATGTTTTCACTTGTGGCAACAAAACTCAGGGCTCCTGCAGTAGTAGATGTCAAAGCTATAGGAACTCACAGACTGAATTCAGAGCTTGAGTGGGGTGTTTCAGTAATAAATTATTTGCTGGAAAAGAGAGCCCACATGGACATGTGGCAGTTTCCCAGGGATGGGAAGGAAAAAAGAGAAGCAGAGGAGGATTTTGTTCAAAAAGCTGTAGGTGTACAAAATCAGGCTATGAAAAGTCCTCAAAACCTAACTTTGCAGTCAGAGGAGAGAGACTAGTACCTCCACTCAGCCCAACTATTTCAGACATGCTGAATCATTCTCTGATGGTGTCAGTCTCTCTCCATTCACGATAAGGGGATCCTTGGAGATCAGCTTGGCCACAGCTATAGCTTAGCAACCCCAGTTACCTGAGACAAATCCCACTCTTGAACGCACTTCATGACACCCACGTCACACAAAGGCTGTCATGCATGTCTTTCCAGTGAAAGCCAGGCCCAGACGGCCAAGAGCTTTGAAAAACAGCCCAGATTAATTCCTCTCATCTGTATTTGTGTTGGTGTCAGGTGCTCAGATCATGTCTGTTATCAGCATACCCCCACTGACATCAAGTCATTGCAGCAAAGGCTACAGTGTGCTTGGGAGGGAATACACTATGTCACAGCCCTGACAAATGTTTTTGCCATTAAAGAAAACACTCATAGAATTAGCAACAGAAAGGAAAAAAAAAAAAAAAAGTAAGTTTTAAAATAAACAGAAAATACCCCAAAAGCAGTACTTTGATGAACTACTAGAAGTTTTGGAGTAGAAGAGGAATAGAACTAGGATAACAGTAATCCAGTATGTCCTATGAGTATGATGGCTTGTGAGACACCTGGTCATGGCCTGTTGTGTAGCAGAAGAACAGTGTTATCCATTGGGGAACAAAAGACTAATATCATTCTCTACCAACCTTCTGTTTTGGACCTTGTGCTTTTATAATTTTGGCTGCTAGCTTGAGACCTGTTGCTTTCTCTTCACATTTGTGCACTTGCCCAAATCGCCCTCTAGGAAAAAGGAGGGAAAAAAAAATCATCCAGTGGTACAGGTGTCAACTCTGAATGTAAACTACACTATAAACAACCAAAAATGATCCTCTGTCTACTGGCTTTCATTTCAATTTCTCTGTTGTTGCTATTTTATCGTGTAGCTTGTACTTGCTAGTACTCATTTAGGCACATCAACATCACACACTGGTTCTACCCCACTTGTATGATTCACTATACTCACCTCAAAACCTGCAATGAGTAATTCCAGGGAAGTCAAGGATATTCTGTAAGGATAATGGTTCACTTCTGTGAACCATCTGCCCCTCTCTATTGCATTGTTCTCCTCCATGGGAGGGTTGGGACTTCTTGATGAAACAAAGCTTTATCAAAGAGCACGCTGCCATGAAAATTACAATATCCCACTCTCCTAAATATTGTCAACATGAGAGATAAGTAACTCCATGGTCTGTCAGATCAGTCCACTAATCTATCTGAAAACATGCATGTGTTTTCAGGGGTGAGACTCACTGAGAGAAAGAAGACTACAATACGTCTCTACATACTGCTGGCTGTAATTTGAGGTAAAGTATTTCAGCATCCTAGGAGCCCTGTCATAAAGCCTGAGGCCATCTGGCTGGCCTAGAACAATGCCAAACACGGGCCAAGTCTGCTGGTGCCAAATAGTAAGCCAAAATTCTCTCACACTATAAAACCAGCCTCCTCTTTTCATCCCTCTATAAAGCACTGTAAGAGCTTAGACTTTCATGACTTCAGCTCTAGTGGGGCATGTTGCCTCCATCCACCTCCCAGGGTGCTTGGCAGTAAATTTGTGTCTTGCTTTCCAAGTTGATTTACTACACCTGACTTACCCTCCCAGAATTTCATCCTCGTTGACATTATAATAATTGCTGATCCCCACTCGTTTGGCTGAGACAATTCGGTGATCGAATGGTGCCGGTGGAGTAGGAATATCATCTATAAAAGACGAAACAGACAGAGAGCATATGAGTGGTCACATGCAGTGCTTGTCTATCCCATATTTTAGTTCATCTTTTCCCCAGATAAGTTCATTTAAGAACTGAATACACTTACTGTAAGCTTCATAGATAGGTCTTTCTCTGTTATTGAACTAGGGTTTTATTTCAGAAGCTCTGGCTCAGAAAAAGAGGTTGTCATTTGGGAGCTACACCACCAAGATAAAGATTCTCTTTTTAAGTTATCATCTTTCTAACAACAGTTGGGAGAGGCAAAGTGAAGACCACTACACTGTACCAACATAGCTTCATACTCACGAGGGGCCTCTGCAATTCAGCCTAACCTCTGATTTTTTTAAATATTTTTTCCTCCTCAGGGACTGTTAATAGGTGAGTATGTACTCTAACTCTCCAGTGGGGTAGGAAGAGAAACAACTCTCCTGCAGGCCCAGCTAAGAGAGGCTATTTCCCAGCTTTTGGTTTTGACAGGGAAGAATCCCCTTCTCAACTGATGGACAAAAGCTGTCCTGCTCCACAGTGTGGTCATCACCTTTAAAGATCACATTTAGAGCTTGTGCACATGAGGGAGTTTCACCCTGGCAGACAGCACTTGGGGTTTCCAGTATGGCTCAGGACACACGGTAACTGTCATATGCTGCTCTGAAGAATTTCTGTCCTTAAAAAAAGATGGCAGATAAAAGGTAAAGAGGGGCACAGAGGAGGTATGGTTCCCAACATTGCACTGCAGCAGCTATGGAGTTTTAGCAGGTCTCAGGTTTTACTTTCTGGACCTCCACATGCTGAACCTTTCTGCCATCCTGATGTCAAAATCCCTGCTGGAGACCAGCCCTCCATGCCTAATATGGACTTTTTGCAGGCAGTTGTGACTTCAATTTCTTACCCATGTTGTTTTTCATTTGATTGATACACCCAAGAATGACCTTTGGCTGACCAAGGTGACAAATACTTCTTCAACCATTTGGGAGGGCTACAGCCCCAGTGTTTCAATATGAGCTCTCTGGTTTGGAATGCCAGCTCTTTTTTGTGTGAGGTTTGTTGAGCACTTTTAAAGCCAGTCATTACTCCCGTGAAAATGATGAAAAACACAAACAAGAAGCCTCATGACAGCATGTAGCTGGCAGGAACACTTTGGTCATTAATGCGGCCGTACTAAGATTAAGACATTAAGATTGTCCTTGTTCGCAGTCAATGTCCATTTTTCCAGGACACCAGCTGTGTACCTAGATATTTTTTTTTTTGACAGTGTTAATAACTTACATGGTCAGGAAGTTAGTTCATGGTCAAGGAATTGTGAAAAGCTGGGGCTTCTGGAAGTTTGCCACCTACTTGGGATTCTGCAGAGCTTGAATTGCACCACTGTAAGTATGGGTCTTTGCACATTACCAAGACCCACAAAATGCCAAGAAAACCTCTAACCTAAGGCAGAATTTGACTCTAACAACACAAATTCCATGAGCACCAGGATGTAAGTGACAGAAGAAAATGTCTTTCTGAAAGCTCAGCTAAAAACATTACCAAACTTTGGGCAAGGAAATATTCTTTTAAAGATGCCAGACTGCTTTTCGAAACTAAGTTTAAGTTTTTGTCTTCGAGATGTTCCCCAGGACAGACCCTCTATTTTTCTTTTCCTGCAAACCAGAGGAGACTTCTCCCTATTCAAGAACATTTTCCTATTACAGACCAAATATGCAAAAACAAAGACATTATAACCTTAATGCCATCTGTAACTATGTCCCAGAGCTCACAATAGTTTATGGATTTTAAAGTTTTAGCGTGCTATCTCCTTTTTCCTGTTTTCCTGCTACAAAACCTAGCACAAACCTGTAATAAATGTTTCCCTTCTGCACTCTCCCCTCTTTCCCAAAGCAGATAAATTCATCTTGAGTCCTGTGTATGCACATGCACACGCATACATTTCCAAGTCTTTCAGGCCATCTCCTCACATGCCATAATTTCATGTACAGCAATAGCCACTGAAATTCTCAAGATGGAGGTCTCACATTAGAAATCTCTGCCTCACTATGTTTCTCTGCTCGCTATGAGCACCATTTATCTGACTGTTCAACAGCATCACACAGGCTTCCACACTAAAATCTGTATTTCTATAATTTGTAGCCTGCAGTTGTTCTCACTTCAGATTAAAATGGTATGAATATGAGCAAACTGGTTTTTCAGGCTACGTCCACAGCATTGCAGATTCCCTGCTAACACACATTCTCAACACTTCCACAGGTCGACCAAGTTTGCCACACCTGATATACAATTTCTCGCTCCACTCTATACTTAGGGGGTTTAGCTCTTTTGTTAAAAGAAAAGGGAGAGAGGATAATGTTAGTGGAGTAGTTGTGGCAGAAGTAAATTAATTTTGAATAATTTCTGACAGAGAAGAAGCCTCTAATATGAAAGCAAGCAGAATTGTGTTACTTCTAATCAGCCTAAGATGCAGGTCATGAAAAACTGTTTCCCACCTGAGCTATCATGCACACTTTTTTCCACTACTAATTACAATCATGAAATCATTCTCTTCTACAGATCTCTGTCTCTTTTTATCACTGGGAATCAAATGCTTTGCCTTTAGGATACTTCGCTTGAGGGCTTTTTATAGTTTTACATATGCCATCAGCACTTTCTGCAACTACTCTGCTCTTTTTGTTGTCATCTTTGACTAGACCTTCATCATGCACTCGATGCCCACTGCTACCACTATGCTCAAACTGGCAGGTCTGCCCAGGGATTGAACTAGAATTTCCTGTACCTTTTTCGCAGCTTTTACACCTGCAAGGACAAAACATGGTATTAGTGCACAGTACAGTTAAAGCAGAGCAACTTTAGAAACATTGGTGAAAAGTGCCTACACACATATTGCATTCAAAAAACATTAAGCTATTTTTTTTCATGATGTAAAATTAACTGGTTTAACGTTCACGCTGAGAAATAAAAATGGCCCTTAAATTAATCATGACAGCAAAATGTTTCTCAGTTACTGAAAACCTCAACTGGGTTCTTCTAAACTTGACATTTTGCTGTCAATCTCTCCTTTAAAGCAAGGGGAGAGCATTGGAATTCCCCTGTGTTCATACAGGTTCCTGAGAGCTTAAATCTGTTTATCCCTGAAAGGCTATATATTAAATCCAGCAAAGAAAGAATTGCAGTAAACAAATTTACTAGGTCAATTGCCTGGTCAAATGTTCACATTATTATGTTGCCCTTTAAGTTACTACATTTGCAGTAAGTTAATTCCCAGCTGGCAGACAGCCTAATCTGTTTTACTGATGTTATATGACATTGCACTATATAAATGTAATTATGGAAGAATTCTCCTCAGAGATAAAGAATAGCGTAACATAATTCCCATGTTCCTAACATATTTCCCGAGCAAAAAACTACAGCACACTGCTAATACCATGTGTGGTAGATTGTTTGCCTGTCTTTTTTAGGAGTATAATTCACTGAGATCAGAGACATAAACATATTTTTCACTTTTGTATTGGGCTAATATTTCACCAATACTTATATTGATCAGCCACTTTGCATTGAAACTTGAACTACACATTTTTCTGAAGCAAGTGTCTCTTCAGAATGTGTCATTTGAGTTTCAGACCTTACCTTCCCTCCGATACCTCTTCATCATGACTTTGTTCTGCCTCATCTTCCTTTTGGGAAGGAGCTGGTGGTTCCTCAGCACCTTTTTCACTCTTATCAGCCTCTCCCTCCCCTTCATTCTCTTCCTCCTCTTGTTTTTCCTGAAATGCATCTTCAGGTACTTGATGTTCCTCCTTCTTCTCCTCATCTGCTGGGGACTCACTCTCTATGTCCTGCACAGATAGATTTTGACAAGCATCATCAACAGCATCTTCTTCCTGCTGCTTCTCTGGAGTGAAGGATTGCTGAAAAGAGTTTCTCCTGTATTCATAATGGCTTCCAACAGACAAACTTTCTTTTTGCTCCTCTGACTCTTCAGTATGAAATTTGGGAGGATCTGCTTCAAGCAGAACAGAACTTTCCCTCTTGGCATTTTCCTTGTTGAGTTTATCAACTTCTTCTTCCTGAGAGCAGGACTGACTCTGCTGGACGTCCCCATCTATAAGTGAAGAGATTACAAAGTAATCTGCCAGTGATTTTCTGATGGTCAGTAATAGCATTAAAGTAGGGCTGCACACTTAGCATAACTTCTGTTGAATTTTGAACTAGGCATTTGCTTGCCTCTCCCACTTTCAAGGTCAGTACAAGTGTCTCCTAAGCAAGAGCAGACTACTTATTTAAAACTGGGATTTTGTGGGTCACAAATGCTTTCAAGACACAGCACTAGAAAAGGTTTTTCTCACTCGAAGTTATTGCCAGCCAAGTCAAGGTTAATAAACTCCTCATGCAAAGCACCTTATTGAGCAGCTGGACACCCTGTGCTCACTCATGTGATGAACACATAACCCAAGCAACCCCACTGAAGCTGCTCAGGGAAGTCATGGCTATTTCTGTGTTATTTCTTAGGAACTAGAAGTTGATCAGAGGAAAAAATAGTCCAACCTGTTGAATCTGGTGGCTTCTTTTCTTTTGTTTCTGTTTCATTGAAATGTGCCTTTTCTTTGATGACCTGTGGAGAAGGCAATTGACATATTAGTCAATTTATACAGTGTACATGTTGTATCAGTCCTCATGAAATCACAGCCCTTTTCTTGGTCAAATGCAAATATTCTGTGTTCTAACTCACACATTTCCTATAAATGATGGTCCTTATTGTAATCACTACAAGCTGATTGAACTGATGCCAGTGCAAAGCAAGAGAATTATTTTGGTTGTAATCAGCATTAGTGTTGGCATAAAAACAGTCTAGAAAAGATTAGGACTGAACCTCAGCGACTAAACCAAAGAAACATCCAGGAATCAGCTGCTGCCCTGCCCTAGCTTCTGCTGTTAAAAACCAGGTTAAATCAAATCTCAGAATATTTAATATTCTAGTAAAATGTTCAGTAACAATCTTACTGACACGTATCAAAAACGCCCCTTGCTGTTTAATTAACATTTGGTAATGATTTCTTTAACGATGCAACGACTTATTAAGGGCTAACTGAGAAAGCAACCAGAAATTGGAGCATACAAGCCCTAACTGCAGCTTTGTACCCTTCTTTCACCTACATTTTACAATGTTGCAGTGACATCTAGAGGTGCTTCATACCAATCCGGGTCCTCATAAAACCTCTGCAATTACTGTTACCTTCGTGGATATTAACTCCTGTTTCTATGCGGTGTGCTCGGTGTGTTTTTTCCTGGCCACACCCAGACTTGTCAGTCGGTGACCACAGTACAGCATGGTACTTGCTGTTGCTTGGTGCTCCTTTTTTCTCATTCTTCCTCTCACAATGCTATGAAACTGGTACTGCCATTACTATTATTAGATCCACATGGTGTGAAAAATGTTTTCACCTCAAAATATTTTCCAGAGGGGCTACCAGCTAAGGCAGTATTGTACATATCCCAACAAAATATACAGGTTGAGGCACTTAATTTTGAGTGTCTTAACCACGTGATCAGTCCCACAACTCTGGGCACCAGCCAATCCTATTACTAAACATTTGTTCTGGTAAGCCCTCCAGATTTTTTT
>VYXF01001815.1:52734-89569 GCA_013397295.1 Polioptila caerulea | reverse complement strand
TTTTTTTTTTTTTTATTAATTTCATCAGGTTATATAGAAAATAGGCATGAAATCAAAGCAATGTGTATCCACTATAAACAGAGTTCAAGGGAAAGGAAATTCCATGAGAAGCCAAAAGAGTTGAGACAAACTGGATGTAACTGCATGGAGGGTTTTCAACAGGACTTGTTCAGAAAATCTTGATCCACAAGGGACAAGGAAACTGTAATATGAGCATAAGACCTGAGACTGACAATTATTTGGATGCAGTTTGTGTCAGGAAGTTGCCGGCCACAAAATGAAAAAGGCCACAATACAACAAGGTAAATACCTTTGAAATATAAATTGGAGCCTTGTTCCCACAGAACTTCAATATAATGTAATGTTGCCAGATGGAACACAGTGAACCAACTAATGCTCTAAAAAGCACTAAAAAAAAAAAAATAGGGAAAAGCCACAGGCTTATTTATTCTGCACTGTGTTGGCAATTAGTAATGCACTGGCATTCCTGTAAGTATGTCAGCCTCTCTGTACCACTGAGGACATCAGCTCTGATCAAACACAGTCAGCTGAGCAAATAACCAGAGAAATGGCCTCCAAGCTCTTTGATGCATGAGGCCAGATTTCACTTCTGCATTCAGAATTAATTGCAGACACACAGCACTTCCAACTAAATATTGCTGTAGTTTGCAGGTGTGAAATACAGAAGCCAGCTTTTGAAAATTCTTCTACTGGAAGGAACACTGGACAGTGCTGAATACCTGAGACTGCCAGGGCATTACATAAATTCCTACCATGTTTATTCAAGCACCATTTCTGATCTCTGACATTTCACCAGCAGATGAGGAGTTCATACTAATTTTAATGAAAAAAAAAGAATACAAATGAAATATTTAGTGATATCCATCAAAATCAATTTGTTATAAATATAGGGACAAGAGTTCTCTAGAGTAAGAAATACATATATAAGGACTAGCTATTGAAATAATGTATATACATAAGTAGTCTATACATTCTAGTTTTCTCCACATTTTGCTGTTTGTAGCAACACGTGACTTCAACTTGTCAAATCTTGACCTGGCAATAAAAACAAGAACTTTTGCTCATTATTTCTTCCCGCGAAAGGGTGGGGGCTCACCAGGTTCTCTGGAGCTGACAGAAATCAATATATCCTTCCTATCCCAGCCACAGGCAGTACAAAGACCTCCTTGTAGTTTGTGAGGGGCATGCGTGATGCCGAGCCCCAGGCAGCTGAGCAGCTGCTCTGAGAGCCCACAATTCCCAAAAGCCATCACACTCTTTGAAAATCTCATCTGAAAGGTGTGGTGGTTTCTTAAAGACATCTATCCCACCTAATTACTCTTCATACCACTCCTCCTCCCTCAGCCTTTTAGAATTTTCTTAAGGGTCTTTATAACTTAATCACTAATAATATTCTATTTATTTATGTATTATTTCTCCCAAACTTACATAACATGATTTTTTGCCGGCTGTATTTTCAAAAGTTACAGTAATTGGTATTTCTTAGTAGAAAACATATTTTCCCTATTCTTTAATGACCTGACTATGTAAAATTAGATAAATGGCAATACAGTGATTTTTCCTAGTCATATAAGCCAAAAGCTTCCAATGAATTTTACATTTTCATTTCATGAAAGGTTAAATATGAAAGTTTGTGTTGTGACCTTGTAAAGTATACCACAGCAAAAAGGTGTCTGTATCTACACAATTTTGTATTGTGTTTTCAGAAACACATTTTCTAGACTTAAACATAATCTTTCATAGAGTATTGCCAGACTCTAAGTAAGAGAGAAAGAATAAAAGCCCAGGTGATGATACAGAATAATGTGAGATAGTCCAGAGGCTGAAACTTCAATATAGACCAACAGGGAAAAAAAATGGAAATTATTTAAATTGACTTTAGAAACCTGCAGAAATCAAGGGAAAAGCAATAATATATATAAATATAATATATTTGAATTGAAATTTCAAATGTTTCAAGAAATTAATGGCTTTTATAGACATCTGACTCCTTTTTAATGAGCTCTACATGGTTAAATTCCTTCTTTATACTGCAACCTTTGGAATGTTATTTTAGCTAACTTTCAGATTTTTTTATTCACCTAATAAAACTCTTTGATTCTTTTTTTCCTACAGCAAAAATTTTTGTAATGAATGGCCTCATGAAGCAACCCCAACCATTCAGTTGGAGGTCCTTTATCAACTCACCACATTTCATTTGATACCAAGATATTATCCTCAGCTTCCATCTGCCAATATCAAGACACAAACCTTTGCATGTGCCTAAACCTAATTTTAACTCTGTTTCATTTTCTCATATTCTTGATAGGCTGCAGAGCTGTATTATGGCAAGATAACCTGGTTTTGTGTAAGATCTGATCACCACTCATTTATCTAAATTATATCAAATTTATATACATATTATTACTATATTTATACTTATATGTATAGGTTTATAAATATATATACTGCAGTTACTCCTGATTTGCAATTAATGAGTTTCCCTAACAGCCAGAACTCAGCCATGGGCTTTGCCAATGAGGGTACTCCCAGTATCCCCTCACCAGTTCCCAGGAGAGTGCAGAACACAACACAGAGACCTTGGGACAACCACATGCGTGGTGATGGCTCCTGTGCCATCCATCAAAGCTGGAATCCATCCTCACCTGTCCTTTCATGTTCCTCTTCAATACATACATCCTTTCTCTCACCCCAGCAGTGTAAAATATTCAGTAAGAGTGGTTTTGATACAATGTTTTTGATACAATTTTATAAATGCTAAGAACCACACACATGGGAATTCTGCTTTTATTAGGAGGTGTTGCATCTGCTTTCATGTAATTTTTTTTTTTTTGTACACTATAACAACTGCTGGCACCTTCAGGCAACGATTTTTACTCTAGAATGATTTTTATAGAGGTAATTGAACTAGATAAAGAAATAATTCTTCTGTAAAAGCCAAACTCAATGCACAAGCATCTTCTAATCAAATAAAAAAGATAAGCTCTGAACCATGAGAATCATGATTCCCTCCATATGAAATACAAGAGAAGTTACATGTGACCTGCTGCTTTGAAAATACACAGGTAATGAGGTAAGAACTTCTGCATTAAAAAATCCCTCAGAACATCATCCTAGGGAAGAAGCTGAAAATCACTGAAGACAAAGCGTTTTCCATTCCCCACTAAAGTATGCTGACTTCACACTCACTGTGCTGGAGGAGCTCTGTCTGTCCTGTTTCAAATGGATGCTTCCTCCTTCCAGGCCACTCTTCTCAAAATAGGGAACCTCACATTGAGGAGTAGAAAAGGCTTTCATGCAACCAGGCTCCCAACAGAGCCCATGGCCTCACTGAAGAGGTAACAGGTTGCACTAAGAGTGACAGGTTGATTCTAAACATCTTTACTTTTGTCTTTAGCTCGAGTCACTGTCACTTAAGAGTGATTATCAGGCCTAAGAAGGGCTTTGGAGGTAGATGGCTTAACTCCAAGTGACTGGTTTACTTTTAATGTCTCGGGAAAACACAGAGGCCTGTAATAATCACTAACAAATCTGAGGCTACCAAGACACTGCCTAGGACCAGAGCACTCAGCATTACCTGGCTTTGATACCTGTCCTTTCACTGCATCTGGGTGATCAACCAGTCACTGTCGGTTTTGAGTTTTTCATCTGAACAAATCAGGAGTAACATCATGCAAGAACAAGCACTGAAGAATTCAGCTGCTTTTCTTACCAACACATTGGACAGCCTCACATCTATCCCTTCTCTATACTGCTTAATTTCCTTATATGTGTGATGACTGACAGGGTGCACGTGTGCGTCATATGCAACTGTACCATAACCCCAAAAGTTTTCCACGTGCTACTCTTCACATTTTTACCATTACTATTAAATGGGACGCCCTCCTAAGTGGGTTCCACTATTGGCACAGTGTGACACAGAAGAAAAAAATCCATCTTGAAAGCCAAATAACTGGCAGACCTTTTCAACTGTAGGGATAAACCATCCAGTTGTCAAATATCTCAGGCAAATTTTTTCATTACAGTATCAGTTAAGTAGACTCACTGTAAAGAGAGTATTTCTCAACTAACCCAGCTGAGCTAAGCCGGCAGTGGTATTGTGGCAAATATCTTCAGACTTCATGAACTGCCCTTTTTTTTAAGCTTTTCTCCAAAATTACACAGCTGGGAGATTTCCATCCAAAGGGTTATAAACTTAAGAAGGCATCTCCTACAGCTTTGATGATTCACTTTGAATTGGACGCCAGAAAAGCAGGTTTTCTAAAAATTTATTTAACAAGAAGGGAGTTTGGGTTGAGGGGGAAGATCTGCTTGGTGTTTTTTTTAATTTTTATAGACAGATCATGGTTCTGCGGCACCTCACCCTGTAGAACCCAGCTATTGGAAGGTGGAGGGCTCATTCCAGGCTTTGTTGGGGCTGCTGCCCAGACACCCATCCCTACTCCTTCTCACTGCTGCATGTGTATGCAAAACCCAGAGTGTTGCCAGGATGGCACCAAATCAGCTGTGTTTCAGAGCAGTCACCCTTGTCATTAAAACTCAGTGTGGTGCAGACCACACATTTAGTGAATTTCAGATGGCTGCAGCAAAGACTTCCTCTCTGAGCAAATCTTTCCCACCCCTCTCTCACCTCTCTGAGGGAACTTTCTCCTTTTCCAGGACTGCTCTCTGATGACCTGCCTTGCTTTTCTTACCTGTACTTACCAGTTATCTCTTTATCTGCATCATGAGGTCTCCCTAGTTTTGCAAAGGAATTGTAATGGATTCCTACAATGGTTACTCTCACACATAGGCATTCATGTCATGCCCCAAAAGCTATCCAATGTGGCATGTAGTTATTTAGAAATTAGCTGTGTCTACTTTGATTTTATACATTTTCAGAGTTGTAGAGACAGCAAAATCCCAACAGAGTCCAGGAAGGGATCCTATGCTGGGAACATTGTACAGCAGACAGCAAGTTCTGAGGGTAAAGGGAAACAAAGTTAAACAGCATTATGAACTGAAAAGGCATGAAACAACTCCTATGGCTGTCAGTAAGGGAGAGAACAAGGCAAAACAAGATGAAAACCTTGTCCTAAGCAAACATACCAGTTTCATGACTGGTAGACAGTCAGAGAGAGAATTTTAATTCTGATATACTATAGCTCACTCAAAAGCTGAAATTCTTCTGCCAAGAACATATTTAAGCTTTACTACAGTCCTGAGGGAAAGAAGACATTCCCAAGTATAATGGTACCTGTGGGTGATGACCAGCTGCATTGCCCAAGCAAAATCTGCTGAGATTCTGCAGAAATCTCTACCCTTGAAACCACCAAGCCTAGCAGAAACTCTTGCAAATAAAAGTTAAAAAAAAAAAAAAAAGAAAAAAAAAAAGAAACATTTCCCACCTATTTGGCTGAAAGATAAAAAACACATGGAACACGGCCATTTTGGACAGATTTTAAATAATACATAAGGGACCTGTTAGCATTTGTAGGCAAAATGAAGGAATCAGAACAGTTCTAGTCTGAGGCTGAATGGATCTTAAAACACGTGGCAAGCAGCAGTTTCATTGTGGGTTCCTATTAAAGCAGCCAGCGACCTGCAACTGCAGTGTGATACCTGCACAGGAGGTACAGAGGGTTCAAGCAAAAAACAGAGCTCCCACCGCTGGTGTGTCTTTAGTGTGGGAAACAGCCCCAGACTGCTAATAGTTGTTATTCCTACAGCAAAGCTGGTAGAAATGTCAGGAAACCAAAGTTACAGACACCTGCAGGCAACTGCAGGAAGTTCAACACTACTTTACAATGGCAACAAAATGGACTTTCTGACTCTCCAGAGGAGTATTTGCAGGTTAATGGTATAGAATCTCTAAACTCTATATTTGGAGGAAATAAGTGAAGCATTATTTTACCCTCTTTCTTTATAAGTGCAAGAAGTAGGACTGAAAATGGAGTTATAGACAGGAACATTTTGCTACAGGATTATCACAGTCTACTTAAAAAGGTGAATTTGAGGAAAACCTCAAGGCTTTTAAAGACGCTTACTGTAGAATTGCTGGTTTCCCTGAGTAGCAATAGTGATAAAATAGTTTAAATGACATGTAATACACACTACTCCTCTCAGCCATGTGGTGATAAGGTCATGCTGCCCTCAATGGAAAACGACTGGGAGACATTTGGCAACATAGACAAAGCATGAGGTGTCTCCAAGCTACACCATATTACAACTTCAGCTCAAACCAGAAAAAAAACTAAGCTCCTGTATGAGGCAGTGGAGGTATTTCAGGATGGCAGTAAAAGGCAGGAAAGCAGAAATTTGCTTCAGAAGAGAGCAATCCTTATATTTTGCAAGAGCACAAAATGTGCCTTTGGAGCCTGTGATTAGGAAACTGTTACAGCTGATGATGATGCCGGGAGAGAGATTGCACACCCCAGCTGCTTATATCCCTTCTTTATCTCTCTCTCATTCCCCCTCTTCCCGCTCTCTCTTCCAGCTGTATACATAATATGGAAAAAGGGGCAGTTAGGAAAAAATCAAAAACCAGTACTACATCAAGCGAAGAGCAGCACCTCTCAAGAGAAGGAAGGATGGAAAGGCAGGTGAGCAGTATGCCAACACTGTTCACTGCCTTATCCAGTTGTACCCATGGCCACCTACTGCACCACCTACTAGTAATTCATTCATAAGTTATGGTTGGATTATTTTGCAGAACCAGGCTGGAGACAGACATTTTTTAGACAGCTCAGCTGTTAGAACTAAGGGATGGCATTTACTCATTGTTGGAGCAGGGCAGATGACAAACAAGATCATCCAAAATGTCTGATTATCTCCAGTAGCGCACAGAAGTGGGCACTGTCCTTCTGAACTAACTGCAGTGAGTGGATTGCCTTGTTTGTGGCCGTACAGAAACAGAATAGGACTGTGTCCATCTGATGGTATTGAATGGTTGCTCAGCATTGCCACAAGAAATCCACCCATGATACAAGAGATGCTCTTGCTGCCCAGCAGCTTGCACTTCTATAGGGTCAGCACTGTTCAAAACTATCATGTGGGACTAGAGACAGAGGATTCTGTTAAGAGAAGCAAGGACTGGTATCTGCACATTTGGGTAAATTTGTCACGAGATATTAATGGTGCATTTCACGTATGAAACTGAGCAACAGGGAAATCCCCTATTTTTCTATTCCTTTGCTTTTCTTTTAACTTTAATCACATCTACATAAAACATATAGAAAAATATGTAGATCTAATTCAAATATGGAGGCACGAGCAACCAACTTCGCAGTGTCTCTTGAGCCAGTATTTTGACAAACTTGCTTGGAGATCCTGTTCTTTCCCTCTCACCTAGAGGAGAGTCTGTTTGCCCTAAATGCTGGTACACGCTGTCTCCTACTGAGCTGACAGCCAAGCTCAGCAGTCTCTGCTGAAGGATATCATTCCATGTTCTGTTACTCCTAATGCAGGGCTGACTTCAAGTCTGTTTTTACTTAAACCTAAGATGACTAAGTGTTTACCAAAGCCAGCTGTTGTTCACAGGATAGCTTGGTAATTTTATGATGGCCCTTTTCTAATAAATCAAACGCACAGAGAGGAGGTAATGACAAGCTAACATATGTATGCTATCTCATAAAACAAACAAAATATAAACAACATAATAATATCATCGGCATGATTCCAGGCATGCTCATGCTGCCTTTCCTAAGCCCACATGCTAGACAAGCTCGTACCAAGTCCACTGAACATCGCCAAGAGTCTGCTGAAACAAAAATGAATCAGTGAGGGAATTACAATTGTAGCTGCTGTTGGAAAAAAGAGACTGCACTTGCTCCACTCTTTATTGAGTCCTTGTCAGAAGTCTACCTCTGTTTCCATCATGTTCAAGGCCCCTTGCCTCTACTTCCAGGTATTTTATAGCCCTGAACTCTCCATGGGAGGCACCTGCATCTCTGCCACCCTGGCTCCCCTCTGACCTGTCAGGAGCACAAACTCCTCCTGTTCTCCCACACACGTTGGTTCCCACAAACCCACTGGTGAAGCCTGCAAGGTCCTCTCCTTTCTCCAACCCTGTGTTTCTGTTGCAGAGAGCCTTGCACCTACTCTGGTCTCCAGGAGGTGCCAGTTTATTAACATGCCAGGCCTGATTCAGTTTACATTTATAAATAGTTTAGATGAATATGTACTTTCACCAAGATAAGTAGGTCTCTACCACAAACTGCAGTGACGGCAGCATTACAGAGATGACCTGTGGGTCTCTCTCCAATGGGGCTTTTACAACAGATGTTTTCATCGATGTTTTGAAAAGTAAAAGAAGCACTAAACTCAGATGCTCAAAATAAATAATTTTTTCTTATCAAAGTAATTGTATAAAACAAGAAAAATTATCTCCTGTTGAAACTCCTTTTTTTTTAAACCAGTCCAGCCTGATGTACAAGAAGTGCCTGTAATGATGATTGGGTGATTTTCATTGTCAGTCTTCTTTGGCAAGGAAACTATTTTTCTCTTCAGTTAATGATGCTCTGGAAACAAAGTTGAACAGTTAATATCCTTACATAGTGACAGGTTGGTCAATGCAGCTGACCAATGCAGCTGACAGAGCTTTACAAGATGCTCCCTTGCTGCTACTCAGCACTGACTAATGTTTTTATATTTTCCCTGGAAGGCCCAAGTGCTTCTTGTTTATCTAAGAAGTGAGGTTGCCTTAGGGTAACCAAGCTGAAAAGCACATGGTTTTCTGACCAGGCCATTCTGAGTAATATTGGGGGCAGTGCTTCTTTCCTTCAAGGAATGCTGTTTCCAGTAAAACCTTCATATGATGTTTTTCCTGTTCAAAAATTTTAGAAAGAAACCTCAAGAACTATTCTTTACATGAACCAAAGAGTAAAGCCTGCATGTGACTTTTTGGAAGAAAAAAAATTAAGTAAAAATGGAACAAAATATGCAAAGCAACCTTTTTGGTTCACTGTGGGTTAATTAAATACCAACATACTTTGTCAGAAGAAATTCCTTAATTTTCTTTACTCAAACTACCTTACAAGAACTTATTAGAGTCAAGAGAGTCTTTCAAGAGATTTTTGGTGTCTTTTAATCTGAACTTTAAAGAACATGATGAAACTCTCTTTATGGTAACAGAGGCATTTTTTACCCAGGGAAGTTTAAACAAGCCACAGCTCCAGTTACAGTAACCCTACCTCAGATCCCAGTTTAGAAGTCCCCTAGTCCTTACCAATGGAGAGAAATACCAGATTGGAACAGCACACTTAAGATGTTCTTTGAAATAAAGGACAAACATATGTACATGCCCTGACCCAAGAAGGCTTTTTACCAGTTCCACTAATCTCTAGACCCTGGTGCTCATAACACGACTGCTGCAACTTGATTCCCCCAGATAATTATAAATCCAGAAAAGATCATTGTAAAATTCATGGCCAGGACCCAAAACTCCTGAAGTCCATCAATCTTTTTTATGTTCTTTGCTGTTATGTTTTACAGCTGCAAAGGAATAATTAGAAAAAAATGAAGTTCTGCATAACAAGTAGATTTTTCTATATTTTTTTCCACTGAAACTTGTTCAGCTTGTTCTTATACTTTTCACTTCTAGAGCACATTGGTTGTTCTTTCTTAAATGTCAACAAAACAAAAAAAGTCGAGCATGTAGCAGAACATATCCGTAGCTTGCAATGATTCCTGCCAAGATGAAACACAAACCTGGGCTCACCTTTTCATTTTTCTTCTTGAGCAGATCACCAGCTGTTGTCTCCGAGAAAATGTGCATCCTAAAGGGATGTCCAGCTCCTGCCTTGCAAACTTTACGTTTTTTAACATAATGTTTTACACTTGAATTATGAATTATTAATGTTTTCACCTTCTCTACCAGAGGTCCTACAAGTTTCTGTAGTCCAGAAACACTTTGTTCAAGTCCATCTAACCTTTTAACCTGCTGCTCTGCTTTCCTGTTTATATCAGAAAGAGATTTTTTCATTTTAAGGCAAAGTCTCTTCATTTCATTATTTCTCATTTTTTTGTTTCTTTCCATCCTTGATCCAGGTTCAGATGTTTCTGCCTTTACCATCTCCATGTCTTTTTCAATGCCACAGATTTCTTGGGAAACACTGTTAAGCTTCTTAAGGACATTGTCTTGCAGAATCAACAGTTTATCAATTTTCTCTTCGAGGGAGGCAAACTTCACATCCATGATGTTGAAACTTTCAGGTGTGCTGACGTCACTTCTCTCAACATGAAGAATTTGAGGAGGTTCCATTCCATTATCTGGCCCTTGGTTTTGCAAAGTGTTTGGATCAAATATTTTGGCCAAGTTGTTGACCATAGACGTAGAAGAGCTCTGCCTGCTGGATGTGCTCATTTTGCTTGTTTGGATATGGGAAGGAAATGCTCTGATGATCAGCTGCTTGAGGACAATATCAGTTGCAAAGGCTTTCCATCCAGGCTGCTCAGATATACAGCCAAGTTTGGCAACTCCAGCTCAACTAATTTATAAACTACTCTCATGTATTTGACTAAAACAGAGAAAAGAGACACTCAAATTATTTAGCAGAAAAATGCCTTTCATCCATTCTTTTCTTTACATACATATATAGCTATCTGTTTCCAAATGTAGTGAATGTAGAGATGCATATCCTAAATGCACTCAGCTCAGTGACACGCAGGTCACTGCCCTAGCAAGGTCCATGCCCTAGCAAGGACCAAACTATTTGCACTCCAATGGCATTTGACAGCAAAAAGGCTACACGATACATGAGAAGTCATTAAGGGTGGAGAGATTTTGGCAGTGGTGTTGTTGCTTTTCAAAAGCTTAGTATGTAATGTGATCCCTGCTCTGAAGAGAATAAGGGTCCTTACAGGGATCTTAAATGTGGCTGCTTGAAATTGCTATGTTTTAAGGTAAACTTTTCAGATGAAAACTACCATTCCTTGAAAAGCCTGTTATGCCAGGCAGGAAGTCAATAGAGTGGTTAAAAAAATACATTAAAAAAATAATAAAGAAGAAAAAGATGCTGGGATTCAAATATTAAAAAAAAAAAAAAAAATCAGAGCTTTTTTATCTATCGTATGTCTCAGCTACCACAAAGCCAGCTCTAGATGCACAATTAGCTCCAAAGCTAATATCTTCATTCAGTTCTTCATTAATATTTATTAAGGCTGTTCTAATTGGCCACAAATTTAGAGGCTTATGTTTTACTATGATCTGGTCATCCAAATACCAAAATAGAACATTTGATAGAGACTCAGCTCTTTTCTTTATTTGCCTGACAGTAAATATCTCATGATAAGTGATTAATATTCCTAACTCAAACAGTATATTTAAGCTTTGCTTTTGCAAAAGACCTCTGCTTCTTTCAGAAGGACAACATTGGACAAAAAAGAAATTTCATTACTGGGAACAGGTTTCCCCTAAGGGTAGGTCTGAATTGTTGAATGCCTTTCATGTTGGTTATAAAAATAAAAAAAGAATTGAAAAGAAAGAATAAAACCAGAATTTCTCATCTCAAGTCAGCTATACTCCACAGAAGCAAGAATGGATTAGCTTGATGGAGACAGGCTGCCTCTGAAACAAAAAGAAACAGCTACCTTCGACTAATGACTGCCATTGATGGACCACACATAGGTCAGTCTGCACTATTATATTATCTATTAATTATAATATATGTTATATTATATAATATATTATCTATTACAGAAATAAACACATGAAGTTGGTCAGCTTGTTGAAAAACAGCCAGACTGTTGCTCTGCTCAATGGATCAAGAGCTTCTTTTGTGATCTCTGTGAACTAATTTTGCCAACCTCACTTTCTCCATCCTTTAAACAGAGAGCATGAGGGATAATTAGGCAAGGGACATAGTGAGTTCTAAATACCTAACACACTAAGTAGTCTTTTTAAATGGCATGGTCTTCTCTTCAATTTCAGGTGCCAAATATGTCTTTTAGAGTCAATCACAGCTGAAGTTTCCAAAAGCTTCCAAAGGCATTCTCCCACAATCATTTGTGACTCAACATGTAGTCAGTGTTGATAAGGATGAGCTAATTCAGGAGCTTGTTCTCCAGTTACTGCAGGTTCATAAGTACATTTGTCACCTTCTGGGATCAGCATGTTACTGCAAGTGAATGTGAACTGTGTTCATGCATGACCCTAAAGTATGGACTGAAATCTCTTCTTTAAATAACAAACATTACCAAGAGGTGGCCATCGTGCGTTTCTGTGCACAGCATACTCACTGAGAAGGTTAAATATTTATAAAACAGGAAACAGGTTTAAAAAAACAAAACAAAAAGATCTCTATTTCATAAAAAGAATAATATACAGGACAGCAGTTAAAAAAGAGGAAGTAATAACAAAGCAAAGAACATCACATCAGTTCCAGCAAAGTAGTTATGTTTGAAACTCTTTTTCTTACTGTTCTTCTCTGCTAGAAACATGAACTAAAATCTCCTGACAGTTTCATATCTGCAGAAGCCCCTGCTGGACACAAACTTCCAGAAGAGACATGTCAGTTAACTGGCCAGGTTTGAAAAGCCATTTATCTTGGATGAAACATCCCTGCAGGAGTTTACAGTCAGCTTCTCCATGTCCCCTGCACTCTCTGTACAAAAAAAGATAAGTAAAAGGTTTATTGGACCTTGCCACACATTCAGCTAGGACTCCTGATCTGGGGAATTTCAAAGGCAAAGACTATTAGGCACAAGGATCCTATTCAAAAGGACCACTTTGTTAAAGCAAAAAATTATTAAAAGTAAAAAGAAAAGGACATAGAGACAGCAATGGTAAAATCATGTGTTACATTACTGTGCACAGCCACATATGTTAAACATTTAAACCTCTCCTAACAGTTGCCCAGGGAAATACTATGTGAAATACCTCAAACCAGTACTATAAACACTAATAAAAGTTTTAAGTTCTGTGAGGTAAGATCCTATTATCAAGTATCATCTGTAAAGTCCTACTGATTCAATATCTTACCATGACATACACTGAAAGGGTAGAAAGCAAACTATAAAAATGCTGCATTAAAAGCTCATCAGTATGTTAGCAGTTCTGTCTGAAGCTGAACTGGAAGAAAGAACTGCTGTGCAGGGGCTTGAAAATAGGAATAAATGAAAGAAAACTAACATCAGCTTTTTTTCTAGGCTCAGAAAGCTCTTGCCAGTTACTTCTTCACAGCAGGGAATTTGTGATCCCTGCCTCTTAGTCTGTAAACTGGAAATAACCTTACGTAACCAGATGCTTTTCAGGAGCTCAGTGACAATTAATTACTTAAGGAAAATTGTTCTGTAAAAAATAGTGTGATTTAAAGTATTTGAATATTTCCTTCTTAGTGCTGTGAATTATTACTGCTGCATTATGAGATTCGGTAATACTATATGTAAATAATTTGAGCCATTTATAATAAACAAATAGCTTTAATGCAGTTTTCCCAGTAAATAAGATAATCTCTTAGCACCTGTACCTATCATTAATACACAGAATAATCCCATATAACAGCATTCTTATTTTCATCTCACAAATTTTAGTCATGACTGATCACTGGATGTGCACAGCACCAAAGATGTATAAAAGTCTGTTGGAAATTAAAGGTATGAGCTGCAGGAATGGTTTTCATGAACTGAAAACAAAGAAACACAACTGATTGAAAAACATTACAGAAGAAGCAATTCCACTAGCTTTAAAGATGATGTGATTCCCCATGTTCCTAACATTGCATAATACAATTCAGAATATTGACACTAGGCTGCTGCACTCTGGCAGTGACAATGTCAGCTCAAAGGCTGACATTGAACTCTGGGAATTTTTGCACACAGATGTAACAAACATCTGCTAATCAACTGAGAAAAATGTATGGTATTTGATAATCTGCCACACAGCTTAATTTCTTCTATACAGCTGCTGCCCTATTAATGACGGATTCTTTTGAAAGGCTTCTACACAAAACAAAACTAACCTGCAGTTCGCTTTTACTTCAAGGTCAGTTGGAAAAGGCCCAAAAGCAACATATACAATTTTCCAAGTGTCGTGGCACTGAAAATTTGGAAGAAATAGCAATGAAGTAACAATGGATACATTGTTCCTTGTGACTTTCACATTTTTAACGTCTGCAGACATGATACAGTGAGCCTGTAAGAGATGCCATAAAACTATGTACCTTTTACAGACATAGTTAAATGGGCTATAGGTGAAGACTGGATAGATTGGAGAAGTATATTTGTCCTTCTGATTTATCTCTTGAACTCAAATTTCAGCCAGTGTTATTTTCTCTGCACATACAAATATGGAAAGCTGGCTAGCATTAGGAAATTATCCCAGCATAGCTCTTTGCTCCCTAGCTCTGTTAGCTGTCTGCTTCTGAGCAGTGATCCTCCAGTTCAGATATGCCCAGACCAAACTTTTAGCACATTCTGCCCCAAAGCCTGTAAAAGGCAGGAGGACCTCAGCACCACAGTGTTTGGATCTCAGTCTCAAAGGCATTAGAAAAAAAACATTTGAAAAAAAATCATAGCCCAAAACATCCAGTTTCTAATCTGTAAAAATATGTAAAAACATGTCATATTTGTGGTTCTTTTAATTTCACATTACAACTTATCAGTCCAAAGAAAGCCTGCTTTCTGCTTAAAAAAAGTTGTTCACTAAGTTTTCATCAATTCTTGGTCCTCTAATCATACAGCTGAGCTGTTAACTATCCTGCCTTCCCTTATCTTGGTCTACTGGACCCATGTTACCAGGAGTTACCTTCTTCCTCCATGCTTTTTTAGACTGAGTCTTCTCAATTTATTTCAGTTCTTCATTTTTCCTGACAATTAAAAGTCCAGACAGTGCACCTCATAAATTCATGTCTGCTGGCATCAAACATTATAAACAAGAACACAAGTGGAAATGTTTTACTTGTAGAGTCTTATTCCAACTTTTTTGGGCTGTAAGCCATGTATCAGGATATGCCACATTTTGTGGAAGGCTGCTACCACTGAACTTTATCTGGAGAACACGGTACACATTCATCAATCTGGAGTTGTTCTAAACAATGTTCAGTTTAATATTTTACTGCAATGGAGGATTGGGATGGTTTTCCCTCAGAAATAACATGGGGCCACCTGCCATGCATGAGTTTGCAGCATGTGTGTGATGCACACTCCACATTCCAGCCATTCCTCACTCATGTTCTCCTGACATTTCTGAACCTGTGTCCTGGCAAGGATTGGGTTTACATAGGAAATATAGTATAGGGAGTGGGCTGTAGATATGTGAACAATTAGCTCTGACTGACTTTCTGAGTTTTCCAAAAATACTATATAAATTTCCCTTGGTGCAATTGAAGTTGATTTCTTCCTGTGCCATCCATGGATGACTAGAATAATCTGTTCTCTTCTCTTTTGCAAATACATTTAGTGTATTTGAAGTTTATTATTGCATCTCCCTCTCACTGTTCTCTCAAATATATACATTGCACACAAAAACAGTTCCTAGAAGTGATCAGCATTGAGAAAAATGAGGGGATTTTTCTTGAGTATTTTTCTGGAGGAGTTGCCTTCCTAGATGAAAAGAAATCAAAGATATGCTGTGTTTTTGGATTTTTAATAAATTCATTTGTGAAAATGGTACAAGTTAACATGTTATGCTGTATCTCCTATCTCCCAGAAAACAATGTAAGATTTTGATTTCCTTAGAATATATGAATCTTCTTTTCTATTTTAAAAAAAAATTGCTTAAATCTTTAAAATAAAACCTCAGGACAGAGAAAATAAAAACTTCATAAACATACAGCAGGATGCTTTTCAGGGGCCCACATAACAAAATTACTAACTATTGTTTTATATTTCAAGAAGTTACAAAATTACTATCTATTGTTCTATATTTCAATGAGTTAAAACAAGACCTTTGTAAGATTATCTACAATTATCTTATTTTTCTGCTGACTTCTCATTTATTTTTTATTCTTTTAAATGTCTAGTTCATGCCTTATGTATCCCTGCCCTACATATATGGAACTTCCATATTCTTCTTCTTTCCTTAAAATTAATTATCTCCTGCCATCCTGACCACTGTTTTGTCTTCAGCGTTTATCCTATGGTTGATCTGAATTCACTTAATGAAAACTCATTCATAAATTAAGAAAGGTCAGGGAATATTTGTTATTCTACTTTTATGAAGTTCTAGTTCAAATTAACTATTCTAATGATCTATCTTCTACAAATTAAAAAAAATACCAAACACAACCAACAAACCACTTCTTTTGCTGAAACTTTGATCAAGAGAAATGCAGATTGTTCTCAGATTTTCACCAGCAATGCACATTTTGTGGCTGGACTGGCTACAGCTCATCCCAGAGGAGTTCCAATAGTATCTTTTTATATCTGAATCATCAATTGTGGTTCAGAGATAAATCCTTTTTCTGCAGAGATAAATTATGTATTTTTTCCCTATTGTGACAGTGGTCATAAACTGCAGACATCCCTAGCAAAGAAAAGGAGACATCTCTGTCTCCTTTAATCATTTGCAAATAAGGTGTTTTGAAGAAGACCCTTATATCATGCACAGAATATTTGTGTAGAAGTCTCAGTAAGGTCCATATCTCAACAAGTCTCAAAGAAGGAACAGCTTGAGACTTTGGGGAACAGGAAAGCCACTATCCAAAATACTCTAAGATATCTATGTGCTAGCCACAAAGCTGAGAACGCCTGTTCTCAGCAATGCACGTGAGAGCTAAAGCACATCTGCTCTTTCTCTAGCACACAAAAATATCTCCCCAAGAAATAGTACAAACTTACATCTGCCCAGCTCTGAAAGAGATTAGAAAGCAAGCATGAAGGCTATGTACCAGATTCAGAAAGTCATGCTGTTTACTGAAAGTTCACAGATGTCCCTGATGGTAGAGCAGAAAAACCATTCTCTTCCCGCTGCCCCCATTCCTCCCACCCTTCCCAATCAAAAAAGATCCATCAAGATAGATGAGCAAATTTATCCAAAAGGATGTATTTCTACAATCAGCAGTCATGCTGGACTCCTTCACCATGAGGGCTGAAATAACTGCACACCTAAGATTAAGTGACATACTGTATCATAAGTGATATACCTTTATGGTTCCTCTGGGGTCTGCCCAAAACACTTGTCTGCAGCTCTGCTTAGGGTCAGAAAAGGAAACAGCTTCATACAATGCAGGAGCACACAGCAAGAAAAGTCTGGCACTGAACTTCATGAGGTAGGACTAGGGAATTTACTGCTCCACAGGGGTCTCTGCACACAACTACTCTACGACGTGTTAATTAATTATGAATTCTGACTTCCTTTAATGTAATGACTCTGGTAACTAAGTACCCTGGAGTATCCTAGGGATAAATGATGAGAGCAAGCCCCTAAAACAACCTACAGGTGGATCCCAACACAGTGATCAATCTGCTGGTGTCTGGTACTGGTCTTTTAGATATACCACCACCTTCAAATTTTGAGCCTCTCTGTAGGCATTTATGTGACCACGTTTTGCAGAAAAATAAATTTTAATTGACCCATATATCCTTCTGTTGAAAATATCTTTGAAGATGAAAATGATAACAGAAGGCACTAGCCATGTTCTGGGGGTGAAATCTCTTGTACTCTAGAACACTGCACNTGAAAATGATAACAGAAGGCACTACCCATGTTCTGGGGAGGAAATCTGAAACACTGCACTTTCCTTCATGTGGAAAAGTATTTGCATAGGAAACATAGTGTAAACATGCAAGTTGCATGGCGCAGCATGCAACATTTACCCAGGTCAAGAACAACTACATCATACACGGCAACCCAGGGTTAATGGGTTTCTTTGGATGAATAAGAACGGCACCGCACATAAAAAAAGCCACCAAAATCAGCCAAAGTTCAAAGCACTTCGCCATCAAAGTGCACGGTGTTCTTTCACTGAGAGCTGGTCTCCAACTATCATCTCCTGCTGTCAAGATATCACATCTAGAGTCTCACCTTTGCTTAGCTGTCCCCAATTAACTACACTAAAAACAAAACAAACCTCAAAACCCAGAGTTTCTTAAGGCTGAAAAATACTGTGTGATAAATTACCCATTAATAGCCTAAAACTCTATTTCCAGGAAGCCTGTTTAAAGGAAAATTCCTGACTTTCTGAGGCTAAAGCAGAGGTGTCATAACTCTGAAACAGAGCAATGAAAGAAGTACTGTCTCCAGGTGCAGCAGGAGCTATACCTCATTTCATCTGCTGGGTAGACTGGTTAAAATCTTTGGTTTCAATCCAAAACTTTCTGGCAGCCAGCATCCTGTATTAAAATTTATAAACTACAAAAGGCCTTTTCTTACAAAAAAGTTAATTCAGGATGGATAGGCTGAAAAGACTTGAAAGGGACAGTCATCAGAAATGGTTATATGGAAAATTGGATGTAAGTAACACCTTTTGCTCCATCAGAACATACTAAAAATACAGTAAATGCAATTTCAGTGAGAAAGGGAAACTGTACTGATTAAAGATCTTTAAAAGAGCTGCAGAGAAGAGCCCCAGAGCTCCTGTCCTGTTGGGAGGTAGAACTTTTAAAAAGTATGTATTAGTCTCTCCAGAAGAAACACATTGATAGCTCAGCTTTCTTCAAGCTGCAAAACTTACCTACTGTCCAGTACAAAATAGCAGAGCCCTGGTCAGGAACAGTGGACATCCTCTGGGGTGACTGCCCACTCAACAGGCAGAGCAGACAAGACCCATGTGTGCCTCAGGCTGTCACTCTGATCAGCTGGCTTTACAAACTAAACCTCACAATGCAAGGGCAATCATCTTCTGATTCCCTCCGAGCTAACCCATATTGCCTGCTATAAGAACACTCCAAAAGATAACACCACCAGGCTAGTGAAGATTCCAGTGTGGCAAAGAGGGGAATGTAGTGTTCTTCTGACTGACTCTTTTTCACTCATGGCGGCTTTTCCCCTGCTGCCTTCTACTATGAAAATGGCTATGGCAGTGCAGAAGTGGCAAGGAAATTTCATGGATTTTTGCTTGCTTGTTTCTTTAGAATAACAGTAAACACTACCTACAACTACTATTAGCCCAATTCTGTATTATACACTTACTTCACTAAAAACCAGGAATTCACTCACTCTGTAAGCAAGCCAGAGCACTGGTTATTTATCCAGGCAGACCCTTCTGAAGCAAACATTTTTTTACTAGTATGACCACAACCAGATCTGGAATTTTTCTATCTTCAACTAAATAAATCAGCATAAAAAGCTGCATGCAGAAAATGCCTTGAATCGTCTCTTGAAAATCTAGCATCAGAAAAAATGAAACAAATGGTACATTCATATTAGACATGGATGTCAGAATCCAGGACTGTGTCGAAGAAAAAAGAAAAGGCATCATAAGATGCATATAGTGGCAACCAGTGTTTTCAGGAAAGGGGCAATTTGAGCTTATTTTATCTGTAGGGTTGGCTAATTCTGGTGAGTGTCAATATTTTAGCAGATTGTAACCTGATCCTGGCAAGTTTCCATAGCATTACTTTATGCTTTAGGGATGAAGAATTCAAAGGAAGGGTGTTACCTAAAATTTAACTTCTGATCTATATTTAAAAGCCCTAAAATCCAGGAAGCTAAGCATTAAAGTATTTCATCCCTTTGATCTATTGGTTTTATATCAATACAAATTGCCCATTCTGCTCAATTTCATGATGCACTGAATGGACTTGAGGTAAATAAAGGTCACAGAAATCTTTTTCCTTGTCTTAGTGTCCTGCCCAGGGTGCACATGCTAATTCCATTTTGCACTAGTAGGTATTTTCAGCAACAGAAATGCCTTTTAACTACATGTCTTCTTTTTTAGCTATTTTCACCCCTAAAGTCTTCATTCCAAAATGAAACATGGCAAGTTCCCAGCCTTACAGCTGAACTTTGAAAGCCATCAAAATCATCACCTAGCTTTGTCTCCTTTAAACCCCACATATTTCAACTAAATGATAATTCCAGATGCCCAGCCACCTGGCTGCAAAGATTAGCCACATTCAGGGCCTAACCAAAGACATTCAGCAAATTAAGAATATCAACAGCTGTTACAGAGACCCTGTGTGTCAATTCTTCAATTTTGCATTATGTGGTGAGTTCTAAAAGGTTCTCTGACAGCTGGTAGGACACTGATATACAAAATAAGCTGAGATTCACCAAATGTCTTCTATAATAAAGCTTTTTGGTTTTAATTTGTTAGGTTTTGTTCAGCTTGAAAGCTTCCGATGATGATCACTCTTGGCCTTACTGTAGAGAGAAATTTCAAATTAAATTATTTCCAAGAAAAAACAAAATTTTTAAGATGTTTTATATTTAAGAATAAATATGTTCTTATGATCATTTACACAAAATCTGGGCACTGGACTCTTTCTGCCAAGTAATCACCTTTGCTAACAGAAGAGGACTTTCCTGGCAGATGCTGGGAGTTTGAGCAGAATTTACCTTGCAGATGCCTCTTTCACCTTCACTCTTTCACAGTGGCCCTGGCAAAGGCATCCCTGAACACTGATATCTTTTCTTCCCATGCTTTCCCTTCTGTCTATAACATCCTTCAGGCATTCTAGAGTAAGTAAAGAACCTGTTAAAATGGAGCAGAGTGAGTGTCACAAGGAAGGATGCATTAAATAAGAAGAAACAAAAGTTCTGAAAGTCAAGCTGTTGTAAACAGGCTTCTGTTTACCACCCAAGAAGGTCCCAAAAAAAAAAAAAGTAGTATGCATCCAGATATTAAGACAGTACATAAGAATTGGGAGAGAAACTCTGAGGCTGCACATTTGTCATTTTTCAACTTCACGTGCTTTTCTTGGGAAGCAGTGTTCCTTAAGGCAGGCCAGGAATAAAATAACAGCTGTGTCATTCAGGAAAGAAGAGCTAAGGTTTTTTTTCATGGTAATGCTGCAGGAAAACCGCTTTCAAAGGACACTTTGGGCATCTGATGAGCACAATGATCCAAAGCACACAGAGTTGGATCACAGTGCCCACAACTGAAACACCATTTCCCCACCTTAAAGCACAGGTTAAGTAAAATCATGCAAGATTTAAAGTGCTTGGCCTTTGGGCCAACTAGCTAAGCAAAAACTGCATTTCCTTTGGCCAGCTGTAGCTTTTCCCAGACAGAAGATTCTTTTCACAGAAATTCTATCAACATACAACACTGGATAAGTCTGCAGTTCAAGTCAATAATAAAGTACACCAATATTACAGAAGTTGAATAATTAAACAGAGAATTGTATTACTCATTTATTAATATTCCTGGATATTAATGTGTTTCAGCCTGTAAATACTGAGGAAATACTGTTTTTTTCCTTTTTAGGAAAAAAAAATTTATTAGTTCTATGCTGCCTGCTGAGAAGCCTCACCTTCCTACCACATTGTATCACTTCCACGCTTGCAGTGCTACCTTTTAAATCCCTGATTTCATGCAACTACCAGAGTTTACTCTTTTTTTTTCTTCCAGAAAGTCCGATGCAGTCAATCATTAGACATTAAAGAACTCTATAATAGTCAGGATTATTAACTAGAGCCCAAAACGAAAGCCTTGCGTTAACAGAACGGCTTAAGTTAGATCACAAGTGCCGAAGGCCAGATATTTTCACTCAGTGAGTACAGAAGAACCAAAGCAATGAACTCAGCCTGTCTACTGAAGCTCAGCAGCTGTATCACTTCTTTGCCAAAATGTACACATTGTGCTTTCCTGTTGTCACCTGCTCCAAATTAAAACTCTCTTACAGTGCACACCTGCAGGCCACCAAAGTGGAGGCTTTAAGCCTTTGCTTGGTCCTGGCTGTGGGATTCAGCACTAGTTTTATGAGGATGATTTTAAGCTACAGACACCAGAACTGAAGTATGAACCATTTAGGAGGGCCCATCCATGCAGGTGGCCAGAACAGGCGCAAGGTGACCTTTGCTGACAGTAGTCATGCTCCAGTGTTTCACCATCTGATGTCATTAGGTGCATCCAGAAGCATTTCTGACTGCTTTTTGAAAAGCCTTTGGGGAGAAGCTGTGCCTGCTGTTCGTTCTTACTTGTAAGAACTTCTGAACTCTAAAGCCTTCTGGAGTGTTCAGTGAAAATAACTGTGCTGTTGTGTGATGGGAGTGGGAACCCTTCAGAAGCTGAAGAAAAGAGCATTCTGAACAATTCATGCAGGACACCAGCCATGTGCACTGGTAAACAGGCCTAGCTTCTTAGTGAAGCAGATGGTCAGAGCAGTGCTCTCCTAGAAATTTCTCCAGCAGAAAACACAGGTGAGGAGTTCGTATCCTTACTTTTCCCCACTTGCTCCCTGTAGTAGGCCCAATCACTATCTGGATTTCTTATCCTACCTGAGAACAGAAAAGTGGGTGATGATTTTTAGGCATGGTTTTCTTGCACCTGTAACTTCCTCATTTCAGCATAGGAGGGGCTATAGGCTCTCTAAACTTGAATGGTTAAAATGCAAGGAAACAACAACCAGAAAAGTTAGGGCTCTTGGTGCATTGCACAATTGACCACAGTGAACATCCTATGACATACAGGAGTATAACATTTAACAAACCTCACAAACAGGAAACTCTGACTTGAAAATACTGCAGAATTAAGAAACATTTTATCTATGCAATACAAGAAAATTAACATTTCCCAGGAGCCAGACCTTTTGCATTTACTGAAGTGTTTTCAGGCCAAATTGTTAAATTGAAAAAAGGAAACATAACATAGCTTAGAATAGACTTGTTGTATTTATGTTAATGAAAGATCAGATCTGGATTCCTGAGTGTCTAGTGACTGCTTCTGGGACAGGGAAACATGAGAAGAGCAGTCGTGTTATGAAACAAACTCTCCTCTTACCTCAAAGTCACTTTCCCCTCTTCTCCTGACCTATCCTCATCTGCTCCCTGCTTCTATTTACAGAAGTCCATTAAAGTTACACACTCTAATTTGATCACAAGTTTTTGGGTTCCATACAGAAACCCCCTGGCCAATTTCCACGGCCTTCCCACCACGGAAGGGCAGACTGAAAGATAAAATAGGTCCCTTATCATTTCATGCAACTGATGAAAGCCTATATTATAGGCCTTTTTACCTTTTAAACTCTGTAATATTTTTGGGATCACAGATACAAGTAGCATCCTCTTTCTCTCTCCTATTTGAAGAGAAAGCAGAGATAGATAAAGCCCTACTGATACCCCTGTCTGTCTTTCCTCTCCTTTGCAGCAGGATAGCTAGCTATTACACCAGTTAAAGCTGAGTATAAACACAAGGAAAATGAAGTTATAGCACCTCTAGACCCCATTATATAACTCTAGTCATCTAAAAGATGTTTAGCCTAAGGCTGGCATTCTCTATAGTCAAGGGAGAGAAAAAGTGAGCAATGTCTACAGGACAGTTCAACCCCAGATAATGATGGAGCACAAATGGAAAGAAGTGTCCTAGGTGGTATTGCTCTCCTTCTTGACTAAGGGAGGAGATCTGTGACTGTTTCAAGGGCTAGGGACAGAGAAGACCAATCTCACCTTTTGCCCTCACCACAACAAAGCTTAGAAAAAAGTCTGTCATCACAGAACTCGAATCATGGCTTTCAGCATTATTTGAGTTATGTCTGTCCCCATCCTATGACAGACCTAAACAGAACAGTTTCATTTCATTCTGTGTTCTCATCTCAGAACATCAAATAGTGGGGGTTTGATTTTGTGAGATGATGTGGCAGATGGTATTTTCATCATGACTTCTATCATGTAATTCACAAGTGTTGCTTGGAAAAATGGCATTGGCAGGAATCATGGATTAAATCTTGTCCTAAGGGTAGGAAATATATGAGAACTGATCAGAAACCAAAAATTATTTTATCACTCTGCGTACACAGAAAAAGGGATTGTTCTTCTCAAAATACATGATTTTCACTCTTTGAAAAGGTGATTTTCATAGGCTGGAAAAAATCCACAGTCTTTGGAAAGGTGAGGCAATTTCACAGAGCAATCTCACTTTGCAATTAGGCTATGTTGTTCAGTTTTTTATTAGTCTGCTTAGCTGGTTTAATGGTTTCATAAAATAGTTCATTCCTCTCCATTCCTCTCTCAGTTGCTCTTCCCCCCCGCTCCTTATTTAAAAAAAAAAAGAAATACATGGTTTCTAACTAATCCTTATGCCTTAATCTCAGCACTCACTGAAGAGTCATACATACACCTGTAAGAAGTACCACAGCTCCAGAAAATCATGATTGTTGTGACAAGATGAATTTGGAATGACTGACCGCCATTTCTCCCAGTGCAAAAGGATACAGACACTCAAAACAAGTACTGCACATCAGTTCCAAATCAGAAGAAACAGATTCTCACACTAATTACTTGTGGAAGACCTTACTGACGTGGGATATAGATGGGGTGGTGGAATAAGGGCAGAGAAAAAGGTATTGAACAAAATTATGAAGGACAGCTGCTCTAGAGGCAATAGCAAAGATTAACTTCCAGCCATGGTCTGATGTCTGACTGAAGCTCAGAGAGTCTCCCTGGGTATGGATCTCATCTTATGTTCCCCAATTTTAGATCCTGCTACTAGTCACCTGCAGCTGGGATGCTAGCCAAGCTCTAAATCAAAAATACTCAGATGAAAAGCCCTGCTTTATTGCTTGTAAGCCTTTCTTTCTGCCACTAGAACATAGTGTTTGCACCTGGAAACATTTGGAAGCCTTGCCATGACCTCACTCACCTTTCTGCCTCTGGGATTCAATTTCGTGACTGCTGCATTTTTTTTTACCTAAATTTTTCATCTGACACTATGGAAAATGAGCTGTGATTACCCAGAGCGCAAGCCTCTATTCCCTAACCAATTCATATGATCCAACATGAGAATTAAAAATAGTTGTCACTGGAGCTAACCAAAGAGTTTTGAAACAAAACACTGGAATGTGTTGGAAAATGATGGCTCATGAAAACAGAAGACTGATCAACACATGATGTGCTCTTCCAAGTAAAATTAACTAGGGAAGAAGGCAGAGCAATACTTGCAACCCTACTAGAATGAACTATGTCTATTTCTCATTTTCTCAGTTCAGCTTTTCTTTTGCAGCCCTCTCTTCAAGGGCATGAAATTATTACAATGAAATTCAAAACCTTATGAAATGAGCCAGTTTATAAATTTCTTTGCAAACTAATTTCAGGCAGTATGCTTAGTCAAAGGCTTTTTTCATCTTCTGGAAACTCACTGAAATGAAATGTACTTACTGTGAAATAGAATCAACTAAACTCAACATAAAAAGACCATTTTACATGAAGCTGAAGGAAGCTAATTTTTGTTTTTGGTGCTAGTCTGCGTTGAACACAGCATACAGAATTAAGGCAGAGCATGAAGCTTTGACAACAGGTAGAAATGCTGGGATCTGCACTGGTTTTTGTTAATATTTTCTCCTTTTAACCCTGCATCACTACTTCCTGCTATTTTCCTTAAAACACGGCATTTCTTAACATCAAGTGTCATCCACAGTATCCGCAAAGCACAGCAAAATTCTTCAATTCTTTGGTTCTGCTGGACTAGCTGTTTTGAGTTTACTTTCAGTGGTAAACATGCCACAATGGGGAACATCACCATATATCAAGTAGCTGTAATCAGGAAGATCAGGTACCAGTAATTTTCCTAATAGAGACCCAGCGTCAGAGATGAAGCACGAAGGCTCAGATGTCTGCATGGCCACTGTCCAGAATCAAGTGTCAGGGATCAGGACTGTAACCGCCAGGAATAAAGAGTCACCTGGGGCAGAGCAGGGAGCAGATCCCACCCCAGACCTCAGTGGGGAGGCTGTGTCTCCAAAGCTTCACCACTTGGAGTCGAAGACTAACGCAGCAAAGGCAAAGGAGATTAAATGTTTGTCCTCCTAGCGGAACCCAATTTGGCTTCTTTACCAAACATTGATTTGCTCATGCAGGTGTGTCTGGGCAGGCAGCACTTACAATTCTGTGTGTGTAGGTAATCTTTTCAGACACTGCTTGTCATGCCTTCAGCTTGCTGCTCAATATATAAATACATGTATGTTTTCTTAAGGGATACACCCTGAATGCCTGTAATAACAGGGGAGCATCTCAAACTAGCACAGCAGTGCTCCTGAAGGAAGCTGAGCAGGCACTATTTCTTGAAAAGGTCCAATTTCAATCTCAGGGACCTGTCCGTGTCCTCTACTCCCCTTGAACACATTATCAGCATGACCAACTCTGCGTACACAGACCAAAACTATAGTCTCTAGCCAAAACTGTAGTAGAACATGAAGTAAAAAAGAAAAATAGGAAAAAAATAAAACTGGGATTTTTTTTTTAATATTAAAAACAATATAATATTTCCTCTCATTTGTATCTTTTTTCAGGTTCAGATTTTTGAGATCAAGGGAAAATAACAGAGAACTAAAGTCAGTCAATACTTACTTGCTTTGCATCCCCCTAAGAAAGCTGTGTAATACTTAATAACTGATCCAGTTTCTCCTTTTTTTCAAACAGAGATAATAATACAGAAATATCATTCAGAGGATTCATAACACGTTGAGAGCATTGAGATTGGAAGGAAGCAACCATCCATGAAAATGCAGAGACTGTTACTCTGAAAGCTCTCCACAGGAGAGCTGTGGAGAACTGTCTCTTATATTCATAACTGTCATGAATATAATCAGAGCTGGAGTGGATAAGCATCATACCAACAAAAAAAATAATTATGCCTCTTTTGAGTACTGATAGTTAAAGTAAGCAATCTCTTTAAACCTTTCCACTTTCTGAAGAAGTGCTCATATGATTGCCTACTCCTGTGGACACGAAGCCATGAGTAACAGACAAACAGACGTGATTCTCTGAAATCTCAAGATATGATTCTAACTTGAATATCAAGGACCAGTCAGGCATCTGCACCTCTCAAACACATTATCACTGCATTCATGCTGCTGTTCATAAGCATTTTGTGCAAATCTGTTGAATCTTGTAACCTGGGTGTTTGGACATGACAGAACACCCACTGGCAGCATGCTCCCTGTCTCTCACTAATTCCATGCACAGCAACCCTTAGGCTCTCAAAGTGTGAAGAAACATTCAAAGAATCATTGACTTAATCCATGTGCTAATACTAAATATGTGAAGGTTAATTAGGGAGGTCCTGGTAGGCTCTAAATCCTCACCATTTCAGCCCACTAACATACATTCTCCTGCTTGAACGCACTAATCCAAATCAAGGAAAAATTTCACTGGTCAGGGGCACTGAGGGGGCATCACATGTAAGAAACAATTTACATGAACCTTGAATACCCTAGTCCACTGTGATGTACAATAATTTACATGTCCCAGAGACTTAGAGGTGTGCTTTAATGTGAATAAACAATGCAATTTGTTCCTCAGGGTTTCAAGAACTCATTAGAAATTGCACAAACAGAGTTAAACCTGACAGCAAAGTAAAAGTTTCAGGTGCTTCATTAGCTCTGCATCCCTCTCATGCACTGTAAGTTGGTCTGCGTAAGTTCAGGACAGACTATTTGAGTACTATTGTTTTAAAATTTAGTTAGTCTTTTTAAATAAGAAAAGGATGCTTAACAAAAGAATCTGAGGAAACAACGTACAAGGAAGAAAGACAGGTAGAATGAAAAAAAAAATTTAAAAAATTTTTAAAATGATCTCTTCCCTCTTTCTGCCCACCTCACCTCCCCAAACTAAGGGTAAATATAATTGTCATTTGAAACACGAAACCCTGCAAATGCCTTTACATTGCAAAGAGCTTCAGTGGCTTGCATCTCAGCTTTCCTTCTTCCAAGGTGGGATAGATACAAGTTTCTAAGGAAGGAATCAGAAATTCTGTTTACAGTGATATAATTTATTCCTTATCTGGAAGCACAAATCTTGTTTCTGTTCTGCTTCATCTTGAGCTGGGAGGCAATGTTGGTGCATGCAAGCAGCTTTGCCTTTTTTTCTTAAGCTAATACACAAAGCCACAGATCTGTAGATTTTCAGATAGGATGGGCAGCTTATTCATTCACTTATTATATCATGTATTCTAAATAGTTTGCATTCATTCCTAAAGATTTATCTTCTGATTCTCAATAATCACTCAGAAAGCAATTCATTGTGAAGACGCCTACCACTGCTGAACCAAAAAAGGAAACACCATTGTCCTCAGGAAACACTTCTGGAAAGTACTGGCACAAGCAGGTTCATGGAGAATATCTAAAACTATGGTTTGAAGATATGACACACTTTCATAGAGCTCGGTATTAAGTCCTTGGCATATGAGCCATCTGTAAATCCCATCTATTATTAGCAGGGATAAAGAAATATGACTAGAGCCATTTAAGGTGCAGAAACAATTGGGGAGAGGTGGACTCGTTATAGTTAACATTCATATCACTGAACACCTCAATTAGAAAGTCTCATAAGCCCACAGGATTCATCATCATCTGCAGGTTCTTCAGTTCCCGGTTAGCTTTGATGTAAATGATTTATGAGCCAGAAGCACAGAGCCAGCTACAGCCATTGCACCACTACATTTCATGTCATAGGTCTGAACCTTTGTCACTACAACACCTGTTGTTCTGCTGACAACTACAGTCTTCTAACTTTTCAAGCTGCTCTGACACCATCAGCATCTCTTCAGCGGTCCATGGTCTCTCAGAAAGGCATGAAACCTGATGTTTGTGTTCCACTGCCCAGAGATTACCAGTGAAACCTTACAGGGAGAGCTGCACATGCCTGCCACAGCAGAACCATCCATGGTTATGTCTACCACCAATTCTTCACCTCAACACCAATGTGAGCCTTGCTTTTTTGCTTGCCTGGACAATGAGATGAATGGTCTATTTTTAAACACATTTACTCCACAGCTATGAGAAATATGCATTCGAATTCTAGACATTTACAGGGCTCACGAGGAGACCCCAGGAAGCACCTTGCCAGCATGACACCCAGCCTCTCTTCCTATAGGATTTGAATATTCCCATTTACAAGCATAGCAGCTTGGCAGCCCAAGGTAAGGAGGGCAGAAATGTGGTCAACATACCCTTTACTTTTACAGTGACAACAGGATCTTTCACTGTCAGTCACTGGGGCTGTGGCAAAGGTAGAGCAAACCTCTGTAAAGGAAATGCAACAGCACCCAACTGATCTGCTTGGAGAGGATTCAGAGAAAAGCCATCTCAAGCACAGTTTGTAGTAGAATATTTTGTGCTCTATCTTTCAGTGAGCTGCTCTGCTGTATTGTTTAATTGTTCAGTTTGTTTTCCAAATTCTAGCCCATCCGGAGGAAGACAAGGCATTCCAACCACTTCTCAAATACCATCTCAGAGGTCCAAAGAAAGTGCATGAGAATGAAAGATCAATAAAAATCAGCAAAACTTAGCTCAGAAAATCAGCAGACAAGATTGTGTAAATTCTGAAACCCGATCTTCATGCCTGTTTGGGTTTTATTCTGTTTATCTAGATAGTCCCAGGAAAAGGCAACTCACAGTATAACCATATTGGCAATTCAGAATATATCCACTCAAGTAACGCACACATGGATTTGCATTCACAGCAGCTATCTTAGGCCTGCTGATTTCTGATCCCTGTGCACGTCTAGCACAGAGCACATTTACCTGGTACATGAAGTGCAAAAGAATGGAAATCAGCTGGGAAAGGCAAGTGATCCCTTTGTCATATTAACTCTCAAAAATTTGCTCCCCACCCCTGTAAAACCACAAATGCCTGACATCTTGACTGCTCTTTGTAGACTCCAGCTCCATTTTCATTCCTGAAGATAGTTGTCTTTTTTCTATAGGGAAAGGTCATTAATGTTGAGAAGTGGAAGTAAAGAATGCAGGTTCTTCTGCACTGCTCATACTACAGAAGCCAGTATGGGCAGAGACAAATATTCCTCTATTAAAATTGCTATGAGGGACTCTAGAACAAAAAGGTATATTCTGCCTCGAAGAATATGGAAATATTTTCCCTTCACTCTCACTGGCACATTCCAGCATCACCAATTCCAAAATTCTACTCTTTCATACTATTTGTGGGGTCTAGGCTATCCAGATGGATAAACCTTTGCAGAATTAACTCAGCACACTCCGCTGAAGAAACCACCTTGTGTGAAATGGAAAAAGTCCTCAATGAACAACATATGTAAATATATGGAAAAGACAGTAAGAAAGATTTTGAAGAAGCTTTAAAGAAATTATGAGAATTGAGCAGACTATAAAAAAACCAGCATTTCTGAGGGAAAGAATTGATCTCATGAGACTATACCAGGAGACACCTAATAAAGCAAAGCTTCATAGCTGATATACAATATGGTTCCAGTAGGACCACTGTCAACTACGGTCAACCCAAAAAGTAAAAAGATTCTGAAACAAAAAAGAGCAGAAAGAAAAAACCAAGGTTATTTTTTTTAAAGCAACAACAGAAACACAACACAAAACATGATAAATCTGAATGTATTATGCTATACAGAAGTGAAGCTGCATCACCTAAACCCTCTGAAGAATGACTTCCAGACAAAATTGGGTAATAGCTCTGCTCTTCTTCCAGAAATGGGTTTTCACCACTGGAGGTCACTGTGATCTGTAGCTGCTCTTTATCAGCCTCTCAAAAGTAAAGAAAATAATATTGCAGACAAGTTACCTAGGATGCAGGGCCTGAGGTGAGATGGAAATGAAATATCACTTGTAGAGTATTTGAAAAACACCCATAGCTAACTGGTGAGGACTTGTCTTCACTGGAGACAAACTTAGTCTTGTTTCAAGCAGAGCAACTGGCAGACTGCTGAGAGTTTAGACACATGCCTGCCTATACACAAGAGCCTCATTTTGCATGTCAGCTTGCCTCTTGCTGGTTTTGCAGGCACCCTCCCTGGACATCAGCAAGCTAACAACAGCTTTGGTGGTGGGGACACAATGGGAGACCTATTACTGCAACACACAAAAATCCTGGGATTTTTTTAGGAAACAAGGGTAGGATTATCTGCATTAGGATTAGGATCTGTTAAAAAGACAAAGGTTTGGCAACAGTTCCTAACAAAAACCAAAGCCTCTAGGTTTGAAGATTTACATCCTATTTAATCCATAAATCACAGCTCATCTGAATGTAATTTTCTTCTCTCATTTCATTGCATTCAGAGAGCCATTACTGGGAACAATCTTTCAAACATTTTCTAGCCCACCACATTCAATCAGATAGCAGAGCATACATACTGTATTCATTGCTGATTTCAAACTGATGCTCAGACAGTGGAGGGATGTTTGTCTGAGTTCCTGTCTCCCATACTGGAGGAGTCCTACTGACACGAATATCAGAAGGAACAGCAAATGCTCACAAAACAAAGGTGGTGGGCTACTTTCAGGGGAAGTAAGTATGAGGAGGATAAAGATAAATGAGCTCAGCTAATTCCCAATGTATTAAAAACAAATTAGCAGCTTCATAAACCAAAGAATTCACATTTCAAGTACACATCTGAAACTCCCACTTGACCACAATTCTGACAATGAGTCAGTGGCAGCTGGGCAAATTTTATCTGAAACACACCATTTCATACACTGAAGTTTTTTGATATGGAAGGGGAATCATCCCAATGCAGGCTTCTGGTCAGTGAAATGACACAGCAGACCAGTTCTTGGCTCGTGTCAACCAGAACAACACCAAAGGAGTTTGGCCTTGTTTGACTCAAATCGAGAACTTCTGTAAAAGACAAGTAATACAAGTGTCTGAAAAATTGAAAATAAATTGAAAAGGGACCAGCTTTTCTTCACTCCTCTGATTTATCTTTTACTTTTCTCTTTATTCTTATGCACTTTAACCTATTTCAAAGAATCAGCAACTGAAGGCTTATCACACAATCCATGGTACAGCAAAATCCTAACTAAGACCAAATCCTGCAGAATGAAGATAGAAAAAAAATCCTCTGATGTGATTAAAGCATCATCCTTGTCAAACACAGGCTAGCTATAAAAACAAGTTCACTGACAAATAATGTTATTGCTTTGTCATGTCATTCTTCTTTTGTTTACCTTTACACATAGAACATGAGCTCCTTGGAAATGCAACTTTCCACTGGATGTCTGCTCAGACAACCTCAATGTAAATGAATACATGATGCCCAACAACCCTGATTTAACAAAGCATTTCAGCACGTGCTTAAATTCAAGTATGCGAAGAGACTCACTGTAAATAATGTGTAATATTAGACCACCCACTTGGTGAAGCATCTCTGGCCATGCCCTTTGGCATATCATTTTGGCTTACTGGGAGGTAGAAAATCCCATCTTTCCACTGGAACAAACAGCACTTCCTTATTTGCAATTACAACTGACAAACAGAGAGCAGGACGTTAAGTGCCTTACATAGTTCAGAAAGCTACACTTTAACTTCAGTTAGCTCTTTCTAATACTGAAGGAATCTTTTGAGCTACATGGAGTACCACAAAGACCAAACAAAGCATTCTTTCAAACGCTGAGAAAAAAACTAAACCAGGACAGATACTGAACAATGGATAAACAGATGCTCCAAAGCAATTATTTTTGTCGGGTTGTTTTTTGTAGAAAACATTTGTTTGGCATAAACTTCAGAGTATCCTTTGACAAATTAATACTCATTCCAAATTCATGCTGATAAAAGTTGTTTGTAACACTACAGAATTGCATTTCTTTTCTTCTTGACTTCCCTTGCATTGATGGGTCATTATAAATTATTATGATTTCTGAGGTAAAAGACAAAATGCAGTTCCTAAAGTCAAATATTATTCAAAGATAATGCCATGGGGAAGTTATTTTTAAGAGCTTATTTTTTTCTTTGGTGTCTGCTGAACATTTTGGAAAATTCATAGCGCCAGACACTGCATACGTTTAAGAGTATGATTCCAGATGCAGGATGATCCTGAGATTTATAGGAGGATTGGAAGACATGGAAATACATCTTAAATCATTATTGCTAACGTATATTCCTTCAATTACGCATTCCACTGATTTTGGAACTCAGAGATGGCTAAGAAGCCAATACTCTCTACCGCAGTCACATGATGCTGAAATGGAGATGACTGAAGAATTCCTGGGGGAAAAAAGTAACTCCCACACACTTGGCAAAGGCTAGCTGATAACATGAAGGCTTTCCTACAGCGTGTCTCAGAGAATACAATTCCAGATATAAGAAACAGGTGTGATGACCAAGACATTTATTTCATTGGAAGGGGATCCCGCTGCAGCAGCAGCATGACTCAGGCCCCATTCTGGAAGTCAGAAAGTCTGACTTTCAGCCCTGCTTCTATAACAGATCTGTTGGGTGACCTTGGATGCTTATTTCCATCCTTCTAAGCCCCTGCTTCTCCACTCAGTTTCATAACAGCCCGTCTACTTGGACTGTTGTGTCTCTGATGTGACAACTGTCACTCACAGTGTCCATAAATAATCTCAGATACTTTTAAACTTTGTGTTGTCTGGGGATATAAGGAGCAAATTCTCATCTGAGCTGGCTCCTGAAATATCTAAGCAAGCATGAAATTACTGCTAATAAAGTAAGGGGACCTTGTAAAGCACAGTGTGGGCCAGGAATAGTGCAATGCACACGATTTCTTTACAAGTCCCATGCTGGCCCTGAAACATTCTGAATCAATCCATTGGCAATAGGTGGCAGGTAGAATTCCAGGCTAAAGATTTTCATGCCTAATCTCTGGAGTAGCTGCCTGATTTAAAAAATCATAGTGCAATTTTCATGCAGCATTAAGTGCACAAGGTGTTCTCCTTAAGTAAGAAAATTGGTGCAAATACTGTGTTTAAAAAGCCCAATAACTAACAATGACAGGAGGGGCAGTAGTTGCATGTGTAATCAGTAAAAGGAAGAGAAAATGCTTTCAAAAACCTGCCCATATTAAATTTGTGGATAAATTCATGCTTTTCCGTTTTATTTTAACAGACAGTGAATTATTCTACAACTAAAAATGAAGTGCATACACAAGGGAGATTAAAGATACAGATCTTGGATGTAGTGCTGGAAAGATGCGTTTTAGGGGCTAGAAAATTGTCTTGAAAAAAGGACAGCTTAAAGGATTACAAGTGACTAAAATAGAAAAATAAATTAATCCTTTTAGTCAATTTGTCCTATTCTTCTGAATTTCATTCCTTCTTCCATTTTAGTAATGCTATATGAAGTTATGTTTAGATCCCTAAGCTCTTTAAAAGCCCTCACCATCAAGTATACATTTCTGTACTGTACATTTCTATTCTTATAGAATATGTTTCTTATGAAACTGTTATAAAACCCTGCTAAGATATGAGTTGGAAGAAATGCATAGGGTAGCTATAAATAGGAGAATGTAGGATGCCTCTATTATGGCCTGAAACACGGACGACCAAGAGGCTTTAAGCAACGGCTCAGATTTAGAATTACCAAACACAGGTCTACTATGAGTTCCAGAAAGACAGCAGAACATGTTTGATTTGACAAAAGCAATAATTCCTTTATGAACATGTCCTTTAAAATGTAGTGATGATAATAAGGGCTATGGCAGCATCAAAAGTCAAGAGAAAATCACCCCACACCTTGTTGTCTCTCTGCAAAATAGTTAAGTTTAAAGGCTGAGATTTTCTCTATCATCTTCAACTATAGTCACTCTTTAAGATATAAGGCAAACTAGAGTCATAACTAGGTAGGGTCATAACTGAAATTAAACCATTCTGCCCACATATCTGCTCTATCACTATTTAGTCCAGGCATGGTGCTAGGGAGATCTTGTGTACCAGTACACCTGCTTAGTCAGCCTTGAAGACAGGGAACTATGGAAAAATACTTTTTTTTTATTGTCAATTACTAATTAATTTATATGTATTATAACGACATCCCATGCATTTTCTTTAGCACAAGGTCATATTATAAAGCCTCATTTTAATTTATCTTAAGAATTTCATTTTTAAATATCAAATAAGCACTTAAAAGTACCTGCTGATATTGTACTTGAAAAAAATCTTCCCTTACCTGCTATACAATGCAGGTCTAACTTATGTTTCCAATATAAGCAATTAAGCAACTTCTTTGACTCAAGAGAGTTAAAAAAACATTTTCAGTAAACACAGAAGGACCAAACACCAAAAATTACATCAGGTTGTCTCCATAAGTGGGAAAATGAAGGTATTGAACCCCTTAAAATGCTCCTTACATGTGAGATTTTCATTCAAAGTAACAGAAATGTGACCTCTCCCATGCAAGGGCCCTTGTTTGGAATTCTCATGCAACACTCAGTGCTGGAAAGTCAGTTTTTCTGCACTGTGACTTCTGCTAAATGTGTCCACAAGACATTGCACAAGGATGCCAGGAGAGAAAGGTCACAGGGACAGTCTGAATGTCTCTCCCCGGACCTCCGTGTACATTACAAATTGGTTGGGTAGGTAGTCTGTAACAGGACACCTCTGAATGACCATGGCCAAAAGAATTCTTTGCTAAGCTGTGCACCCAGGGTCAAAAAGAAGTTTTTAATGGAAGATAGACAATATGCAACATCTTTTACACAGAAATAAATATATATGCCTTTGTTGTACTGAAACTGATATGATTTTCAGATGTTTTAACAGTCATATGATTCCAAAGGGTACAATAAGTCTCTAACCACGGTATTCATGGGATCTAAATAAAAACCAAGGGGAATTAACAGGGTTAGGAAGAAGTGAATTGTATGTAAGTGAGCACCCGAAATACAAAGAAGATATCTAGAAGGTGCCACAGATTTTTGAAATTTTAGATCCTGGACCATGGTGTGCAGGAGCTTTGCAAAGTAATCAGCGCCCATGAAATGGCTGGGATCCAGCAGGCTGAGGGTTCAGAGGTATGCCTCTCCTCAGACCTCAGTGTTTAGCCTTGTAAAGAGGACACTAAACAGAGAGTCAGCAATTTCATTTCCATATTGCAGGCGTCTCTGCACAGATGTCACTGAGAGCATGACCTCACATAGTCTTCATCCGCCTCTGTACCTGATTTTCATTTCAACTCTCCCGTATCTAGCTGTTCAGACAATGAATTCTGAGGAGTGGATCTGACCTGTACTAAGCCTCACACAGTCCCAGTTAGGGACTCTGCTAGCTCCTAATGACACATGTAATTATTACCAAAGGCCCTTCACAACCTGCTGAGCAAACACAGGCTCACCAACAGTTAAGATACATCTCACTGGCAGCAGGATTCTGCTCTTGTATCACACACACTAAGAAAATGTATTTATTGATAGTTACCTGTTATTACTCTAAACCTTTTTCAATTAGCACTTCTCTGGGGAAGGAGCATCATGACCAAAGGGTAGCACTGTTCCTGTATATTCTCTTAGGAAGCCAAACTCATATTTTCACCAGAACCACAGAAAAAAGAGCAAGACCCATAAAGCTCTCTTGATCTGATCCCCATTTTTCCTCACTTTGGGAGTTTAAGGAAGAACCATTCTCAAAATATGAATGCTGGTGAAGATCACCAGCCTTTCTCATCACAGTAGTCCAAACCTTCACAGGTCTGAGAGCCACAGGACACGTATCAGCATGCACAGGGGCAAGGGAGATCTAGGAACTATTTTCTTGCAATTGACAACAATGTTTCTCTAGAAAGGAAGAGGGAAGGGTGAGTCTGTAGTGGACATGCCATGGGGTCCTGAGATGACACAACAGTCTTGGTTTCAGGCAGCTGTTGGCTCATTTCCTCCTAAAGCTAAGGATTCCAGTTACCCAGGAGTCCCTGCATGAGCACAGCCCTACTGCCAGTTCCTGGAAAGGACATTTGCCCTGCCCTTGGAATACTTGCGAGTCCATGCCACCTTTCTGTGTATGAGGACTTAGGAGACAGCCTGGGAAACTTGCGCTTCATGAAGGACCTTTTAACTCAAACAAATGTAACATATGGAGAGCGATTAAA
>VYXF01001815.1:40529-52169 GCA_013397295.1 Polioptila caerulea | reverse complement strand
GGGGGGGAGAAATCTGACAGATATTACCACTCTGAATTTCAAAAGTGGGTTCATGATGTGTAACAAAACTGGAAAAGAGCTCTGACTTATGCCAAATTCAGGAAAAAATACTTTAGTGCTGATAAGGCCTAGAAGACAATCTCTGGTAGTCTTAATACAGAGTATTTTAAAATCTGTTTTTTTCACAGTGCAATGGATACAATTCTCTTGCTACCAAATCTTTTATTATGCTGGCCTTAAGTCTTAAAAACTAGAAAATAAATTGACCATAGCAAAACAGTAGAAGTGCAATATAAACGGAAGGAAATTAACAAGAAGGACATTGGAATGAAATTAATTTATCTTTCATTTCAAATTAAAATTCACTCAAGAGAAAATGCAAAATCTTAAAAAGCTAGGCATAAAAAAAAGGAGAACCTTTTCAAGATCAAGAGCAAGTGCAGGAACAGTGTCAGACAAAATGCAAACTACCCACAACAGATTTGATTTTTTAAATTTGATGGGTGATTTCTTTGTGAATCTTATTAATCTTGAGTGCTGATATGTGTAGCAATATTTCAATTATTCTCCTTATCACTGTCCTGTGAGGGTACTTACTCTATGTGTGAAAAATTCTGCTATAAATTCACACAATAGGTCATGACTCTTTTGGCTGATTACACTAGAAGAATATACAAGTGTAAGGTTTCAGACTTGTAAGACCTCAAACCTTTGTCATGAAAACACACTTGAGATTCTGCAAGTGGCTTTCTTCAAAGAAAGAAAGAAAAATGGCATTTGTAGCAAACTAATTAAAATCCTAAGCATTTTGGCAATCTACATCCTTGGAGATACTTTAGAAAAAAGTGTCTTCCTTTTTGCCTTTCTAAACTCATCTATTTCTCTTGTTTAAGTAATGTTTCCTGTTAGGAATTCTAAGCACTCTCGAGCTACCACATGATGGGTCATCCCTGCATTACTTTCTGGGAAACCACAGCAAACATGCACACTCTCTTTGCAAAGTGGTGTAATAACAAGTGATGCTAATTCTTTGGGGAGATAATGCTACATTCACTGACAACAACAGGAAAATAAGGGGCTTGCTAGGGATCTCTGAGTCCCACAGCAAGAAGGGCTGGCAACCTTGCTCCCACCATGGCCACGGACGGTAACCTTGAGGCACTCCCTCGTACTGCACCCAGTAGAGGTCACTAGAGGATGTTTTAATGGCAACACAAAGCCCTCCGACGGCAAGGGAAGAGATGCACCTTTCGGAAAAGCACATCATCTGCCTCGGATTTACTGCCGGGCAGACCGAGATACTGCCAGTATGAAAGAGAGAAATAAATGCCGCTCCAGGAAAAAAACAGATAAGTTGAACTGGCTACATCCGAACACAAGCAGCATTCATCCAGTTAAACAATACTGAGACTGAGCAGTGAAATGTATCTAATTTATTAAAAGTTTATCTACTACCTGTGCATTTCCAGGTGCAGGGATCCCTTTCTTTCTTCCACAGCTTAACACAGTCCACAAGGTGTGCCAAAGATATGAAGCCAAAAGGCAGAAATTACCTACAATCCAGGCAGCATTTCTTTGCAGGATTAGATCCATCCCTTTAATTTTAATCATCTGACTAACTTGGTTCTCCTGCTCTAGCAGATGCAATTTGGCAGGCACCCTCAAAACTTTCCCCAGCTCTGTAAGTACCACCTAGCTAGACAAGGCTCGGACACGCCGCAGGATCCCATCTCACACTTCAACGCATTCCCTGAACCTATAAGGAAAAGAAGTGATGGATCACTGACAAGCATGGAACAGGTGCAGGGATCTACACGGGATGTGTATTGCGCACACTTGAAGGCAATTACTCTGACATTCCAGAACTTCTCCAATGAAAGCAAACTGTTAGCACAACCCATTTGCAGTTAACCCATTTCAGGCAATTGATAATCTTTTTTGTCCCCATTTAATAGGCAAGAAATGGAAAAAAAAATTCAAGGCAATAACCTAACATGCCATGGTGCATGTGCATAGAAAGGTCAGTTTGAAATGCCATAGTTTTACTGTCTTCAGTCCCTTCTGTTCCTGTGCTTGCAGCGTATCTCCATTGCTCCCATATCCAAACCAACACCGTGCAGAAAGGGAGTCCTAGCTGTCTGCCCTTTCATATCCAGCATCTGCTCACCTGCCAGCCATCAACTCCTTGATCCAAAGGATGGAAGGTGCCAAATTATTTCAACAACATGGATGTGAAACGCTCGATATTATCAGAGAAGTATCTTCTTTCCCCTAAAATTCCCAGAAGCAGATAGACTCCTTTAGTTGAACTTTCCTAAGCAATTCAATACGATGAAAATTCTGCATGGAAAACATTTGCTTGAGCAGACAAAACCTGGGAAATTTCTAAACAATTAAAAAAAGGTATTAAAACTGGAAACAGTAAGTAACTTTAACCAAAAAAAAAAAAATTCTGCTACCAGCTCCACTGTAAGCCCAGGGAGATTTATTTCTAGAGATCAAAAAATGAAAATCTGAGGAACAAAGCATGTTGTGCTTTATTATCTAATAAATAAGGATATATGTAAGGATTGTGAAAAACCATTACATAAGGTTTCAGGTCTATATTTATGGAAGGAATCCTTACATATAAGGATTATACATCTTCCATGCAACAGCTGCCCATAATTACAGTGCACTAAGAGTTGCTGAGGAAGTAAGAAGAAATGGTAATTTTTTTCTATCCTTGGGTATTTACCTGATCAGAGGCAAATAAGCAAAGAATATGAACATCAGAAATCTCAAGTGCTAAAAATTCACAAATCAACTCACAAATGTCATAACATCATTGGCAAAAAAAATGTCATGAGATTAAAAAATTTTAATTACTGCTGTTCTTTCCTTAGTCAGCTTCTGCCGTCTGTCAGAAGAGCGCTCTCAAGCCACCTTTGAGTTCGTACATACTGTTATGTTGGGAAGGGTCAGTGTAGTGATGGGGTTTTTTTTCAGTCAGGAAACATTGGTATTCCCCTATTTCTTTCTAAGAAAGACAGGAAAATATTCTCACAAGCATGGGAGCCGGGAGCATTAGATACCTGAAGTCACAGAATCGCACACCCATTGCCACATGACAAGAGAGTTCCATGAACTCGGGACATGAAGAGGGCACCACAAAAAGGATATTCTGCAAAGCTGCGCCAGGCTGAGGTTGGCAGCGCGGTATCTCATGACAGCATTCCAAGCAAGCTGAAAAGGCGCTTGGTAAAACAAAATGGACCCAAACTTGGCTCAAGTCCACTTTCAATTTCCTGACCATACCAAGGCAAGCTTTAGACATGGTGCTTCATATTCAAGGCTAAAGAAAGCCTTGAGGGTTTTGATCTCTTCTTCACTCGTTAAGAAGTTTTACTCCAAATGTACTGAGTCACTTCCAGGGTTTTGTTAAAAAGCGATTCTTGACTAAAACTGTAAAATCAGAAATAAGTTTCTGTCAAAATATATAGCTCAATATCTTGAACAGTGTTAGGCACCAGAGAAGAGATATTTGGAGTTAATTGGCTGACAGTGATCATTTTTTCTCTGTACAAAATATTGCCATGACTCTGGCCTCCTCTGGAAAAAAGGAACTTTTAAAAAAGTATTGTTACCATCACAATCATTTCCAGCACAGAACCTCCAAGGAAAGTAACTGGTAGATAAATGGTGGTGGTGTTGAAGGAGGTGAAAGAAGGCTCAAAGGATACAGGGAATTAGCAGACAATTAGCCATCCCCAGGCCTAGATTAATTGAACACCAAATACCAAGGGTATCCAATAGCTCTAGCTGAACTAAATATTTATATATTAGTCCTTGAACTGTTTTCAGAATATCAGCAAAAGGATAGCTTTGCACAGAAAATGCTGTAAAATTGTCTTCTTCAGGGTTAGTGGCTTGTGTTCAAACTCCAGCTCCATGATCCACATGAGTTCAACTTGGTTGATTCATATTAGTGATGTTCAGAACTATAGAAGCTCCCAGGCTCCTCTTTACCCAGTTAACCCACCCACACTGGATAATAATTTCATGACCACTTTTTGCAGATAGCAATTCAAGATCAAACAATCTGAATTGCATTCAAATATTAACCAAGTAAGAGCCACAGGGAAGAGACAGCAGGTGTGATGACCAACAGCTTGCAGCTTTGGCTGGGCCATCAAATGCAGTCCAGGTGTAAAACATAGAGCTCATTGGGATCTAATACAGCTGGGTCAATTGTGTGGCACTTTGACAGTCAATTTACATTTGCATAAGCTGGTGCTGTTAAAAGGAATTATTTCACCTTCTCACACCTGTTTGTTCCTACCCTCCCCCACCCACTCCCTTGGACCAACACCTTCACATACCGCCGAGCGTCTATTCACTGCAATGGGTCAAGGACAGGTCTGGATTTTTAGTCTTCTTTTAATTTGATTCTCACACACAAAAACAAACTGTCTCTCACTTGCTAAAGTATAACTTGAAGCAAAACTTCATGTTCACTGAAGACAGAACCTAGCCAAGATACAAAGGCATGTGCTGCCAACAGTACAAGTGAGGGACAAGAGGGCATTCTGAACAAAGCACACGTAAAAGACAAGGAGCGGCTTTGTCAGGAGCTGTTTTGCCATCGTGTCCAAGAGGGAAGTGGTTGATGGAGAGCTGGAGTGGCAAAGGGTGCCATCTAGGGGGGCACGGACAGCACAACTTCTCAGCATCACCAAACACCCGTCATTGACGGCCAACGATTGAGGGGTTTGCTTTCCATAGAAGTCTTCTCATAGCTATGAAATTATTATTATTTATTATTATTATTATTACTACTACTACATTGTGTTTGGGATTGGGGGTTTTTTACAAAAATATACTGTACCAAAAGACAAAAATTGTGTTTGCTTCTTTTATTAAAAAAAAAAAAAAAATCTAGAGAAACAGTTGTTTTGAGGAAGTGGGTCATTTTCTTCTTTAATTATAATCGGGTAGTTTCAGACAGAATTATTTCCTCCAGCAAGTACAGACTTGGACCACTGTCCTCCATATGGTCTCTTGTGCTCCAATACACTCCCATTTAAGTGAATGGATGTTTTGCCATTGCTTTCACCTTCACCCACCGAAATTCACCCACCACAAGCACGTACACCCAGGCAAGGTTTACTATATTTCCTGGCAACACACACTTCTTTCCATCCTTTCCTGATCAATATTATAAAACTGCCTATCAGGCCAGCAGACCATGCTAAGACCTTTTAAGGGAAGGTCTTGGTTTTACTTTTATCAATATTAACAAACAGTTAGGGACCAATTTTTTATCCCATTGAGAAATTCTAAGAAAAAAATAAACAAAAAAAAACAAAACAAAAAGAAACCCAAAACAAACAATCAAAAAATCTGTGTGACAGTGAAGTTTTAAAAGCTTAGGAGAAATATAATTAATGTTTATGTATCTGGAAGGCTCACTCTGGTGAGGTATATTACCAGAGTTCAGTTAGATTGTCTTTCACCTTTGAAGTCTTGTTCCCAGGAGGCTGATGAGCTAAAATGGGAATACAGAGCTATTTCTCCAGCTTGCAACTAGCCACCAGCTGTTCTTCTTCTAAAAGTATTCCCTTCTCCTCCACTGCACCACCAAACCTCCCTACCCTTTCTTACAGCACTCTTAAGAAAGGGCCAGTTCCAATCATCAGACTAAAGAAGCAAGCATGAAGACAATTAATTAAGAGACTCTGCAGCACAAACTGGCAAAAAATCCCACCACCTTCAGTTACTATCTGCAATTCAGCATCAAGCCAAGATACACTAACACAGGCAGCACAGCAGCTCTCAGTGCTTTTGCTAATTTTTAGGATCACAGGAAGAGCTACATGGCAAAAACAGCAATTTTTGCTGTCTCACTCATGCAACTTGTTGTTTTCACGCTGGAAGTATGCTCTCTTAAAAGAGCCAATAACATCTTCCAAACCCCAACCACCCAATTCTGGGTTTTTTTTTAGTACTCATTTTCACTGTAACACTAAATGAAACTATAAGATAAACACATCCTACTTAAATGATATGATCTGTTTGTTTCAATATAAAATTCTCTTTCTATGTCTACAAAGTAAAAATTGTAGTATCTTCCTGAACACTGGAATAATTTTGAACAAAAGAGACTCAACAGATTAAAGAGTTTCAAAAATTCAGCTTCTTGATTTGATAATACAAATGGAAACATCATGAAATTTACTTTACACCAATGCTTTGGGGTATCATCTGAACACAAAAATATTCAGAATACTTGAAAAACTGCTCTGCCATATCAGCACAATAAGCATATAGCCACAGCACAAATTTTTCAAGTCTTTTAACAAACTGATATGTAAAATTAATCTCACATTCTCCTACTGCAAGTGGATTTTCTCAGTTCTTATCTAAATGATTCATCGGTAAAAACATTGTTTCCTTTAGATTCTTGCTTAGAAAACACTCATAATACAAGGAAATGTGCTGTTATTTCTAAGCATATTTTAGCTGATCACAGAGTCATTTTCCTACCAGAGACCTCATACCATGTTGCCCAACACCATTCTTACTGGAAACAGGTGGAGAACAGAGCTACACTGACAACACTCAGCCCTGCAAGTGTGGCACACAGCTTGTAACCAAGCTCTGCTCGCCAGGTAGTGGGGAGCAAAGCACAAAGCTGCCTCAGCTCCTCTGGGGAATCTGCTCTTTCCATGGGATTCATTCAGTCTCCACTAACTCCAGAGCTGTTAGACAGGCCAAATGCTTTCAAAACATGGATCCAATAAAATCCATGTTTACCTTCTTTTGAAGAGTGGTAGAACCACACAACTCTTTTACAATATTAAGTCCAGTAGTAATTAAACCCCAGAATAACAACACATGCTTGCTTCTATGAACATAAAAGATTAAAAGATGCTAATCAGTCTGTAAGAACCCAAAGATCACAGTTGCCTGTCCCAAATACATGTTAGGGCCACAGAAGGACTTTGCCAAAAGGTAAGCACAGAAGGGAGCAACAGTGTGGTGCTAACTCCAGACCTGGTGGAGGCAAGATCTGGTTAGCACATACTTGGTAATTCATCCAGACAAAAATTCCCAGTGCAGCAAACTGTGCAAAGAAGCAATTGTTTGTACGTATATCATCAGTCAAAAATCACCTCAAGTTAAGGGACAGATGGCATCTGCCACCACCAAAGCCCTCTCCCAAATAGTTAAGCCACCATGACAAGAACTTGAGATAAGATAATGACATTACTATTGTCCCAGTGTTATCTCAGACTGAGGAGGAGGTTAACAAACTTGGGGGAGAAGAATGTATCACTGAAAATGGACACAAAGAATGCAGAATTTGGGGCCACAAGGGAAGCCAACTCAGCAACTGTGCTGAAATCAGTGCTGACTGGGTAAAAATTAATTCTGGCAGGGGAAGATTGAAACCACACACAACTCAAGAAACCCAATGACCCAAAAGAAAAGACTGAACATGTGTGCTAATTAGTATTAAAAGTGAGGCAATCCTTTAATCAATAGAATAAGAGAATTGTGTTGCCAATGAACATTAATTCCTTTCTCTGCTAAGATATATAAATAATGAGAAGTTTTGAATTACCTCAGGACCTCCATCACTGAGAAGCCATGGGTGAAAAAGGACAAATGGGATGTCATTTGATCCACAGGTGACTAGCTTCTACTCCATCTTTGTCTCTCCCCTCCTCTTCTTTTCCATTTCTATCTCCCTACCTCAAATTCAATATTAAATAAAATCCAGACTATTGACTTTGGCATATGGTCTCATTTGCACCTGAATTTGGGCAGAAGCATCTCTCAATAATCAGATCTTATCACAGTCTCTCACAGCTGCCATACATTTTCACAGATGATAATGCAAAATTCAAGTTACTGGGAAATACACAAAGTAAAGTCCTTAACTAGCTGAAAAAAGAAAGAGGCAGTGCTTTTGGGAAAACAAGATTAATTATGTAGTTAGTTACCTTTTTATCTTCTGTTCCAGGATCTGATTCACTGAATTTTTCTTCCTTAAAGCTTCTAGTCATCTTCATTTTCTCCACACTCTGAAAAAAGGCTGTTCTGTCTAGTCTGCTTGTGTTGAATCGTGTGTTTATCTCTTCCAGCCTGTTAATCTTAAGTAGCTTCATACTATGTCCAGTTAATTTACTGTCTGTTCTCCTCTCCACCTTAGATTCATAAACCAGTGAACACTCGTAACTTCTGATTTCTCCTCTTTCTTGGCTGCACAAAAGAAAGACAAATAAGAGGTTTTAGTATTATTTTGGCTTACAAAATTACCGTGTTGTAACACTTCGTATTCCAACTCTCCTTATACTTGCTGAACCAATACACAGAGTATACAGCACTGCCTGTTCACAGAGACTGTTCTACACTGAATACCAAACAATTCAAAAAGAATTGAATATAATTTGTTCATAGAAACTATTTAGCTCCATGAAATCAAAACCTACTGCTGTTGCTGCAGACCTTGCTTATGGAGCACTCACTTTAGCTAGCTCAGTGGTTCCCTGCTGCTAAACATGTTCTCTTTTCTGTTGCAGTTCCAGCAAGTTGATAAGCAGGAACCCTGCATTAAGTCCAGAAAGATTTTAGATACTAAACAAAGTAGTACAGGCATGAACACAGCCATTTTCTATCTCTTCCCAGTATACTGTACCACAAAAATAGGTAGTTGCCAGAACAGTGGCAATTTCTGGCCCTCTGTTGAAGGCTGCAGAAGAGTACAGTCCTTAGCTGGGCTCTTCTCCACTGCAGGGCCTTGTGATGTGGCTGGCACGTACAGGGTGTAGGATCATCAAGGCTTGGATGATCCTAATGGTAGGACTGGTTGGAAGGCCACTGCAAGTCAAGCCTTCTCTGTAGAAGACTTTCATTCCACAGCAAGGTCGTAGGTTCCCACCTCAAGAAATCACTTGGCTACACTTGGAATATATGTCCTTCTGAACAACTAATTTTTTTAAAGAGTAAGAGAAACTATTCTAAAATTTTACTTATCATCTCTTTCTACACCCAGGAAATTGAGGACATAAACATTTATATTACTGTTATTGCAACCCTTCCTTCACTGTACTGGAAACCCAGCTACAAAAGCACAGTGCTAATGCCTTAGCTCAAGAAAGCTGAATCTGTTAAATCTCATTACACAGCTCACAGTTTTTAATTTGACCTGCATAAATATCATAAATTATATGGTGTAATTAAGAACTCATATACAACCTTACAGTCACTGGCAGCACAGAGAAACAGCTTTCAGTGTACAACCAAAGATCCAATTAAATCAGTTATTTTTACCCTAACGCCTTCCAACAGAAAATGTTCCTCAGTGTTTTGACCCCACATCTGTGCACATGCAGCAGACTAAATGTGTAGTAGCTGCTCTGCCCATAGTTAGCCCTCCTAGCTTCCCAGACGCAAAAGATGCCACATGCCACCCCATGTGACACAGGAGATGGTTGGATAGTGGTGACATTTAAAGATGATGGACAGCAAAGAACCATGTAGGCTTCTAGTTTTCAAATGAGCCTTCCAGAGAGATTCCTGTTACCACGTTGTTGCAGACTGTGCTGTTAATATGGGAGATGCAGGCACACCATCATCGGCCTGTAAAGCATTCATCATCTGAAGAAGTCATGCATCCAGTACGTAAAATTGTCCAGTCTGCTGCTCCTAGCATCTCACCAACTTCCACAGCTTTGACATCCCTCCCCTTCCATCGCCATCAGCTGAAAGAACACTATGAGATTTTCTGCCTCCATTTCTCAAAAGCAGGTTTGTAGATTTTGTTAAAGGCTCTGACAATTGTAGGTGAAATACCCAACAGCTCAGTCTGACCTTTGAGCCATTATTCTAGGGATCATTTGATCTACTCCACGACAAGGATGATAAGATGTAATTGAAAGCTGTCTGAAAAAAACGGGAGATATTTCCAGATGCCCTCCTGCTACCACCTTGTCTGCAGCTACTCAAATCCCACAGTGATTTAGAGTGACCTGGCTGTGAAGACCTTGTAGCCTGACAGGACTGCAACCAAGGAAAGCTGAATCAGACTCTCCGTAGCTCATCCTCTATGCTTTGATCACCAAATGTGACCATCTATCTAATGAGAATGACACGTCCTAATTAAAGGATGTTTCTTCAAGCTGACCAGTGAGTTAGTTATCTGAGAAAATGTTAATGGGACAGCAAGATCAAATGTCTTACTGGGCTCTGTTACCACGCAGGGACTAGGATTGAGTCCAAACGTGATTGTCTTCTCCATCATTATTATCTTAATACATCCCTGAAACAAAAAGATGAACAATGCATGGAAAGTGAAATTTGTTTGCAAGTGCCACCTCTGAAGTGCCAGAGAAGAAATCTCACTCTGGTCATGTGCCACTGAGCAATGGGAAACTATGACCTTCACATGGTGTGAAGCTTCATTTCCCCCAAAGGATGGTGAAAACTTTCTCCCTTCAAATGTAAATGAAAAATCATTCACATTTCCCCGCTCTGGCCTGGGAGATACTTCCTTCTACTTTCTGGGTCATCTTCAGCAAGTCAATCGCTCACTTCAAGCAAAATATCTTGCTTCACGAACCACATCTTCTCTTACACACTTGGAGACCACACGTGTCACAAAAGCACTGCTTAGCTGTAAGCACAAGCAGTGCGTACCCATGGCCCTGCTGCTTTTTCTACCCTATAGCAGCAAATAAATGTATGTGTATTATAAAAATATAAACAATATAGTAAATGTTTCTAAAACTGATCAGGAATAGAAATGGGCACACATATAGATATTAGCCGAAAAGTAGAACCCACAAATGCCTCATTTCACTTTCAACATCTGGGTTTAGATTGTAATCCCTCCAGTCAGAACCAGGTTTACACGATGGGCTATAAAGCACTTTGCTTCAAACTCAGTCCTTTGGTCTCCATCATCACTTCAAATAAGTTTTATTTCTGACCTGTTGGCCACTTTCTAACCAGCCATTTTCATATTTTAAGCCTGGGGGTACTGTTAGCCAGTAGCCAGACTTGTTTACCTCCTAATACAGCTGACATTAGACTGACCTGAATTTTACAAGCTGGGAACTATTATGTCACAGTGTATAATTAAACCTAAACATATACTTTAAGAAAGAAAACAAGATGTAATGTGGAAAGAATTACCAATGGGTCAAGTTCGGGTCGTAAATTAGGATGCGAACGGTACCACTTAATGTGCCCATCTGTGAAATACAACCTGCCCTCAAATACAAGAGTTGGGGTTTGAACCTAATTTTTTAAAAATAGTAATTCATTGATGGTTTTTCCACAGAGAATGAAGTCTTCACGTATTTCAATGAAAGCCCAGGCGGACCCCAGGCGCAGAGACCGGGGCGGTGTCGCTCCGCACGGCCCCGCGGCGCGGGAAAGCCGGGCTGCCGGGGCGGGGAGCGGCCGCGGGCGGACTACAGCTCCCGAAGGGCTGCGGGCGGCTCCGCTTCCTGCCGCGGCCGCGGAGCCCATGGAGCCGACGGAGGGCGCCGAGGGGGAGCGGCCGGTGCAGTGCCCCGTGTGCCTGCGGGAGCTGCCGGCCGCCGACATCAACCTGCACCTGGACCTCTGCCTGCAGGCCGGCGGGGCCGA
>VYXF01001815.1:0-40505 GCA_013397295.1 Polioptila caerulea | reverse complement strand
GCCCGGCCGCCAGGTCCCCCGTCTTCTCCCTCTTCCACAAGGGCCGCGGCGGCGGGCAGAGCCCGGCAGCCGCCGGCGGGAGGAGCGGCGCGGGGCGGGACGAGGCCGCCGTGCAGCCGGGCCATGGATGCGCGGCCGCGCGGTGCGGGGAGAGCCTGGCGCAGAGGCTGGACGGGACGCCCCTGGCCGAGCGGCTGCGGCCGGACTCGCTGGGGGACTACGTGGGGCAGGAGCGGGTGTTGGGGGCGCAGACCTTGCTGCGGTCCCTGCTGGAGTCCCACGAAATCCCCTCCCTCATCCTCTGGGGGCCGCCGGGCTGCGGGAAGGTGAGTGCGGGCGGCGGGCGCCCAGCCCCGCTCACAGCCTGCGGGGTCGGGCCGGCGCCGCTTCACGTGGCTCTGGAGGCCGATGTATGTAAAACCCGTTAGCTTTCCGACTCGCTCTTTTTCTTCGCCTTTCTGTCTTCTTGGTTTCTTTAGCAGTTTCCTCATGTTGGCTGATGTCCACGAGTTTTCACTTAGGATTACGAAAAACACAACCTGCCTCATGAATAAAGCAGAATTGGCCCGCCCCCATCAGCCCCACTCCATGCAGTTTGCACTTTGGTTACACAAGGCCTCTCTTGCTTTCAGATAATTCAGATTTCCTAACTCCAAAGTCCGTACCTAAAACATAAGCTGTGGTTTAGTTAGCGGCTGAGAAGCTGAAAAACAGCAACACAGAATCTCTAAATATAATTAGGAAAGTAAGTGAGATACCAGCAGATTATTAATACAGTACAGTTTGCGAGTGTTAGGTTTGCTTTAGCCTACGAGTTTGTGCCTCTGAGAGAAGGCAGCGCTGGTGTGGGAGGGAGGTAACCTTACGGCTAGGCACTCATCCACCTTCAGCTGCTTTTAGACTGGTGGGTCTTTGCAGGATCTGACCACTGCATCTTCGTGTTCTGCCTCCTTTTACATACCAGGGGCCATCGTGAATCCCAAAAGACCCTCTAGGCAAAGACTGAAGGGATTCACAGTTGTTGTGAGGGAAGGACCAAAGGAATGCCTCAGGTGTGGTTGAGCCATTTTTTAAGATCTTGCCTTAATTTTGTCCTGTTGTCCCACATATTTCATATTTGTGGTGTAGCAGGGCAAACAAAACACAGTTTTCTCTGATAGTCTAATGCTTTCACAGCATTTAGTTTCATGTATATTATATATATAAATATATAAATATTTATAATTTGGTGTGTTGGCTGTGTGAGAGTATGTTTGAGAAATATGCGTTGGGGAAGTAATTTATGCTTAGCAGAGAAGTTAAGGACAGAGCAGCAGCTTGCTCTTGCATACTTAATAAATAAATACTTAAAAAAGACTTGCTGTATGTGGTGTTTGAATAATAATGCTAGTCAATCACAGTAAATAAGGAGCAGGTGTTAGAATTAGATGAATATCATTAGCAATGATGCAGCTGGTTTTTTAGGCTAGATAACGTACACCTCAAAAGGACCAGCTAGTTAACTTCAATAATTGCCCCTTCCTTTAAAAAAGTAATAGCAGAAAGCAAGAGCTCAGAATAGATGGGGTAAAGAAGGGCTGTTTCTGTAAGTAATGTGTTTCTGAAAATGGGGAGGTGGGTTGACTGAAGTAAGATGGCCAGAGAGAAAAGTGGAATTCAGTTCTTTAATAAATAGGAGTTGTCTTTGCTGAATGAGTAATACATTCAGGGGCTTAGTTCTGTATTTTTTTATGGTCTCCTGTCATTTGTTTCTTGTTGTCTCAGTCAGCAGCATGTGCTTGCTCTTTCTTGAAGCCCTCTTTTCTCAGGAAAAAAAAGCTAAAGCACAGTGGTGGCGAATGAAAGGCTGCAGTACAGTCTCTGCAAACTGGCTTCGGTGACCTTTGGGTTGTGATCCGATGGATGCACCTGGCTTTGACCATGGAAGTGCTTTGTCATGAGCTTGTGACAGCTTAACAGTTGTGTTCCAGGTCGTCTTTAGGAACCTTCTGTGGTACTGAAGGTGTCTTTGAGTAATGGGCGATCTGTTTTATGCCTGTAATATTTTATGCCTCTAATACAGGTTCAATTCTCCTTTTATATGACCCATCCTCCTCACCCATATGCTTTACACAGAATTGTATTTAGTAAGCTTGCTTTTCACAGAGCTTAAATTCTGTTGCTCCTCAGTTGTCTGACTTGCATAATTTCTGTGCTTTTTGCCCATCAAAGAACAGTTCCCCAACTTATCTGTTGTGTTTTTACTCACTAAGTACTTATACTATTGGGTAACTCGTCTACTTGCTAGGTTATTCCTTCTCAGCAGAGTTTTGAGTCTGTGTGCTTTCACCTGGCTCCTGATGAAACTTCCATTATTGGCTGAACCAGAAATTCTTTCTGCAAAAAGTTGAACTTTCTCCCTTCACCGACATTCATCAATATTCCTAGGATGGTGCTAGAGTATAGTTTTATCTCAGGCCTTCTTCCCTATAAATCATATTGTCTGAGTTAAATATCTGAAAGTTCTGTTATTTTCTTGGATACATCCCTATAAAATCTGTCTCCTAACAGATTTAACATGCAAGCGAAGTAGTCCGCCTAAAGAGGGAAAAGGGGATCTGTTCTTGCCTGCCTGTCCTGGTCTCTTACTAGTTGAGCTGTATTTATATAATGTGTCTAAGAAAACATTTCATCAGAAAGCAACTTAGTACTTGAAAGATTCTGTGGAGGAGAAGTAAATATTCTCGCTGCCTCAGGACCTGGTTGGACTGATAGGCAAAAACTTCCTCCATTAGGTACAGTCCTTTTCAGCAGGAAAAATACAAAGAAATAACCATGTGTTATGTAGTTTCATATGTAGCAAGGCCATATGCTAAGCTCTGCCCATCAAAGAGCTAAAATAGCAGCATAATTAGATATGTTGGTCTAAATTCAGAAGTGCTGTGTAAGATGGTCCTACATTTCTTAAACCTCTTCAGGCTCTTGCTACCCTTGGAATCTGGTTATTGCAGCCCATCTATGCCTTCTTCCATTTCTACAGCCAAATGCCATGCTAACTGATACTTTTGAAAAGGGTAGAGCAGGACTAAGTAAAAAAAAGCCAAAACTCAACATGGAATAAATTATCAGCGACAAATTTCAAATCAATTTATGTATTATTTTTCAGTCGACCTTTATGAAAAACAGAAGTTCAACAGACTTTTTCCTAAGGGAGAAGAAAATAATCTTGCCTGTTAAAGTGCTAAAAATGCAATATTTCGTATTGTATGATGCCTGACAGTCAGGAGTATTTTTGGAGAATTTTTACCATGAGAACAATAAATCTAGGTACTGGAGTAAAAATATGTGCACTATGTAACTGCTGTGCCCCAGTCAGTTTTAGCCTCAGCTGTGATTGAATATTCAAGGAAACACCCTCAAAACTGAAAAGACGAAATTGGGGTATTTCCGTTGTGATCTTCTTTTCTTTTGAGTTTCCATCTATACTGAGTCCTCTTACTTTAAGAGAATATTATCTTTGTACCTTGAATCCATCATCCTAATTTCTTAGGAAACCAAGGTGCTCTGGTGAAAAGACTTTGACTTTTTGTTTGTGCTTTTGTCACTCTGAAGTGTTGAACACCAGACCGTATTTTCTTCTTTTAAGAAGCTGACCAGACTCAGGCCAGAAGAAATACTGCCTCAAAAAGATGCCGTGGTTATTAACTTAGGAACAGTTAGCTTGTTCATCCTGACTATGCAAATTTTTAAAGGCCTGTATGAATCCGAGTGTAATGTGAGTAAGCTGTACTGTGATTTATGGCACCTTAATACAGGGATTTAGATTTTTGCATGTCTGCCATTGGGGCACCAATTTTAGTAAAGAGTTAGCGGGGGGACACAGCGTAACTTGAGCACCGAATAATTTTGCTGCCACAGATGAAGTTTAAGCCCTATAAACCTGAACATTCTGTATTTAAATGCAGTAAACATTCTCTCTTATGTCTGCTGCTTAACAAGAAAAAGATAGGTAGCGAGTGGCATGAACCCGCTCCTTATAGAAGATAAGACAAAAAGCATTCATGCTTGATTTTCTCAGGTTCATATTTGCACTCTAGTAATAAGATAAAAAATGCAGTGTTGATATGAGTGCAAAACATTCAAAATTCCAGTAAGTGGTCTTCGAAAATTCTATCAAATCTTCTCTAATGTTATGTTTTATTTCTAGAACTCCCTTGTGTTTCTTTTCTTTGTTTGCATTCAATAAATGACACATTGAAACACAGACAGCAAGTCCAATGCCTCTTTTGGTGCCCACATATCTATCACCTCTTCTCTCCAGTGCTTCCTATTTTGCTAATCCAAGTGCTTAGCTAAGAGTGCTTGAGTGTATTTCATCTTCTCCTATTCATACAGCTTGGGGCCTGATTTGAACCGTTTGAAGTAATGAGTTCTTTTGATTGATTAGCATGAAATTTTAAACTGAAAATGCATCATGTCTTTTACAGTAGTGTAAACTAAAAGTCCAGGACAGCTCTGAAAAATGAGTTTGTCTTTGCAGTTGGCTGGGAGCAGTGTTGTAGTGCAGTGTGCTTGATTTTGCTTATGCCAGTCTAAATCGGGAGTAACTTGGGGTAGCTCTCTAGGAAGAGAATGCTGGAAAGAAAATATGATTGTATCCATAAAACAGTTGGAATGTAAGTACACAAATCAGGATACAGCTCCATTTCAACAAACAGTATGTAGTGACCTTGCATCTGTTTATGCTTGGTTGGGCTTGGGTTCTGGAAGTGCTGTAAAGCACATGCTGTGTCTCTTGTTCAGTGACACTTACTCCTCCAGTAGTATCTCAGTGGGCTATTTGGGGTTTGAGGAACCAAACAAGACGGGTAAGAATAGCATCTGCCCTTATATAAATGCCAACTGCTGCTGCTCTTGATTGTGTTTATCTGTATAGACAGTGTCCCCAGGCCATGTTCACCTGCTTTGCTGCCAATTTCCTTTAGACACGGCCTGGCTTATCTCCTGTGACGCAGTGTGCTACAGAGAACATCCACAGGGCTACATCCCAGAGGACTGCTGCCCTATGCGGCATCCAGGGATGCTGCTGGTGTCTCCCTCGGGGCAGTGAAACAGAGTAGCACGGCCTTTCCTGATTGCTTGGCAGCCACAGTATGGCCCTGCTGCCAGCAAAGGGAGGGTTGAGGGTGAGGGGAGGCCCTTGAAGGCAACACCATGTAAACAAAGATTTGGAAATCCTGGCCAGAATAAAGGAAAAGCGAAAAATAGCCAGAAGGTCATGGTCAAACAGCAGCAAAGAAAATCAGGGTGCTAATTCAGCACTCTGATTTAGACCCTACAAGTCTGTAGGTGTAACTAGCCTGTTGTTTTTGCACTAGGTTTATCTGTCTCTTGTCATCTCTGCCACAAACATAATTCACACTGTCGTTTGCTGTGGAACAAACCAGCAACATCACTTGTTGGAGAAACCTACATGCCAGCTAGACTATCCCTGCTCAGGAATAATCCATGCTGCGCTGCACTTGTGCCAGTGTGCCAGATTTGCTTTGGTCACCTAAATGTGGCCTGGCAGAGCCTACAGCCTTCCAGACTTTCTGGGAGAACCGTGTGTATTGGAAGGAGCAGTATTCTTGATATGATCTAACCCTGTGTGCTAATCCCTTCCCAATTTTTTCCGATTCCTCTTTCTGAAGTGAGCTAGGCAGTACTACTCTTCATTCCTGTAAGGAGCTTTGGTGAGCTAATGTGATGAGCTTAATTTAGTGTCCTGGTACAGGGCTGCAAAAATCAGAAAGACCACCTTACTTCTGAACAGGTAATAAAGTCATTGAGCATCAATAAGACTGGCTTAACTTGTATGAGCCTTTTGCTCTTTTCTTCCAGCCATGGATGTGAGGTAGCATTGACTAATGGCAGTGCAGAGAGGAGGGAAATAGTTCATGCTTAAAGAGTGTTGCCCAGTCAAGGAATCTTCTGGATGTACAGAAAATTCTTGTCTCCTAGTACAACCAGACAGCTTACCAAACAGCAAATCTGATTGACTTTTCTGCTCTGACCGTGGGAGGTGTGTGGAGCCAAGCATGCTTTGTGGGTTGCTTTTGTTTCATCCATAACTTGTATCAAAGCCTAGAAGAACAGGTAGCATAGTTGCTGAGAGTGAGCTTGTTTGGTTTGGGGTTTGGTTTTTTGGTTGGTTGGGTTTGGGGGTTGTTTTTGGGTTTTTTTGGTTGGTTGCTGGTTGTTTCTAAATCTGAGACAATTTCAGCCTCTGGGAAAGGATATTCTCATTTAGGCTGACACAAAGCAATAGGTACAGGATAGTGAAGGAGAGTTTCAGTAGTTAAGTGTTTGTTCTGTGTATAATGGGTCTGGAAATAAATGACCACGGGCGGTTCAGAAGTTTCTTGGTGAATATGTGTCTGTTTCAGAACAGCTTTTTATGATGTCACTGCTTTAGCTTGTCTAAATAGGTAGGTCAGTAAGGTCTCACAATATTCAACTTTAAAGTTGAGATAATAGGTATGAATTTGAATAGTTTGGTGTCGTAATAGAACTAAGAATGGTGTCTGGAAGGGCCTAGGATATTACACTGTGAGTTTTGTAAGCTGTAATTTTTAGTGAAGTTAGCAAAAGGTTAGTTTGCAAGATCACTGGATCACTCCTTAATTTGTGGGAAACAAAATTCCTGCTCCTACCCATAAGGAAAAAAAAACATGCACTAAAGAAGAAATGTTTCTATAATAAGAGGAGCACATTATCAACTGGTTTGGATTTCCTTTTTGTGCCTGTTATGCAGGTTCTGATTCGGAGTACTCACTTATAGTAAACTGCAACATCAGTGTCACTATTTTAGAAGATTTGTTTTCCAGTGTAAGAATCTAACTTCAGAATTTATTTTAGATAATGAAGGATAATCAGCATATTTTCTTCTGCCTTATTTCATATCAGATCTCATATTTTCTTCTTGTATCCCTAAATACATTGCTCCTGAGGGAAACTAGGAGCCTAACACAGGAATTACACTTGTTCTGAGCTAGTGCCTTCATACTTCAGTTACTTTGCTTATGTGAATTCTCCACTAGGTTATGTGTTCCTTTGGACTGTAACCTGAAGCAACAAAGAGGGAGAAAACTGTTGGTTGTTACTGACTTTTGCTTGAGATGTTAGGACAAAAAGCAGCACAAAAAACTTGAACTCATGGGAAGTCAGTCTTTCGGAGGACCAGAGAAAGTTTTACATCTGTGTGATAGACAGTTTGACTTGCTGAATGATTGATTGTGCAGAACAGAAGGGAGAGGCTGTGAACATGCCTGTCCTTGTCAAGAATTGCGTTTGAAAGGCAATGTATGTTATTCTTATTGCAACCTTTGGTGACCCACAAGTTGGCAGAGAGGGAGAGGTATCTGCTGGCTGAGATCCGGGCAGCAGATTTCAAGTAGATTCTTGGTCTAACAGTAACTTTCAAACAAAACTCTTTGATTTTTTTCTTTTTTCCCCTAACTGAGGTTTAGAAATATTGACTCGTGTGCATGTGTTTAAAACAAAGTCCTTCCTGGTTTTTTTATAAATATCAAAACTCTCTGAGTGACAGCCAGGGTACAATGTGAGCTACCAGTCCAAGTGGAGCTACAAGAAGAATTGCTGCTTTATTTTTTTTCTTCATCCTCTCACCACTTCCACTTTTAGAGAAGAAAGAGGTACGTTTTTCCTTTTACATCCTCAAATTTGATGTATTGGGTGTTTTGTGCTTTCAGATTTTTTAAGGCATGAGTATGTATATCCTCTGAAATTACATTCTAAATCAAGGCCCTTTTGTAAGGAAACATGAATATTGGTTTTAATTTGGTAGCTCAGTTTCAAAGCTAGTTTGGTTTTGGTGGGGCAAGGGTGGAATTTGCTTGTTTATTTATTTTCTCAGATCTTCCTAATGTCTGTAGGCTTTGCTGAAAACACTTTCCAAGTGTCTTTCCAGTCTTGTCTTCTGTAATGATGCAACTTGGGAATGGGCTGGTGGATTGAGCTCAAGGAAATGAGGGATCTGACACGGGATGCGAATCTTGTATCAGGACCTGAAATGACACCACTTCTGAAAGCAATCAGGAGGCCCTTGCTAAAACTAAAGCAAAAATAAATAACAATACATCCTTCTCCTTAGCCTTCTGTTTTCTAACTTGGGCTGGTTGCAGTTTCAGGGGCAAGGAGATCCATTAGAGGGACAGAGCAGGGTAATGCTACACCGTTGGTAGCCAAGTGGTAGGTGCTTGTTTCTGCAGCCTCCCTGCAAGAGGATCAGGTTGACACGACCTGCTGCTTTAACCTCAGCACTTGGAATATCTTCTGAGGTGGTTTCATTGGCACCTGTCCCATTCTTCATCTGCTGAGGCTCTCCTGTCTTGGGTCTTCTTTGGATCAGTGGAAGAATCGCCTGTTTTCTCTAGCAGTACTTTCCAATAGAGATACACGCTTTTTGGGGCATACACCTGTGTTGACTAAGGGTTCTGAAGTACAGTCTCAAAATCATGTCTGTGATATGTTCAGGTGTGGTAAATCTACCCAGGAGGTTGGTGGAGGTTGCTTCTGTGCTTTAGTAGGCTAAGTGAAATTAATTATAAAGAAATTTGAATTTGAAGAGGTTGTTCATAAGGACAGAAAAACAAGATGGCTGCTTACTAAAAACAGCCGGTTTCTTCAGTCAGCTGCCTTTTGCTTCTCTGGGCCAGCATTTGATTACTGTTGACTATTTAGATTTAGGAGTTACATTTTCTTAAGTACACATGTAATTTTTTAATACTAATGTTCTCGTGCTTTTGTAGAAACTGCTGTCTGATTAATTTCGTTTTTATGTATATTTGAAATATAAAAGGGTTTTAACATTGTAGCTTTTTATTTCTCACATGCAGTTGCACTGTAAACTCTTAGCCAGGTGTCTTGAGGTAGTCCAGCTCTTTATCCATTAACATACTCCACAAAATAGCTGCACAGGGAATTGCAGTCAGCCCGTCTTCTGTGACAGAAATGTATTTGGCAGAGAGTTCTTCTTCCGTGACAAAGGAGACAGCTGTCAGTGCTGTCCTTTTCAGTACTGAGGCTCTCTGGGTTTGGTACGTAAAAGTGCAGGCATTAGAAATGCAGCAGAGGAATTGGCAGCTACCTCTAGCAGGAAGTTTTTAAGTCTTCTGTGCCCCAGAATAATGTGAGCTAAAATGCCTTAACTCTCTAAACTGTCAACACTGTCCCTATGTCCAAAATATATAGCTTTGTTCTTTACATATTTCCTTTAAATTGGTACTTTCTTTGTCTGAAACGATTTTTGCAAAGCTTTCTCTTGTTGCTGTTTCAGACTACATTGGCACACATCATAGCCAACAGCAGCAAAAAGAATGGCATGAGGTTTGTGACACTATCGGCCACAAGTGCCAAGACAAATGATGTTCGAGATGTCATCAGCCAAGCCCAGAATGAAAAAAGACTCTTCAAGAGAAAAACTATCCTCTTTATTGATGAGATCCATCGTTTCAATAAATCTCAGCAGGTATCGTACTACGCTGCTTTTTTAAAAAAGCCTTTGTCAGCACTTCTGTAAAATCTTCCACTTTGCCTTAAGGTGATACCTTCCTATGGGCTTTTGATTTCAATGTTAATACTTTTAGTAGATGAATTTGAGAGAAGCATAAAATTAAATCCCTTAGCTAACTTCCAACCAACATTTAATTACTGTAATTCAAAGATTTAAATAAAAGGTTAAGTTATAGTTGACTTATATCCCAGTCTTCATATGATATTTTTATGAAATTCTATTTCTGCAAAGTCATATTAGTAATATTTGCTGCACACATCTTCATTTCACCCTCCATCTGGGGCCTAGCATTCTCTATTACCTTTACAAAGGTCTGGAATGTGAATGTGCCAAAGGTGGGTATTTTAATGTTGTCGTCTCTTCTGTGTGAAAAAAAATAAGTCGTAGCATTGTACTCCAGAATAACACTGCAGCCATCACTTGGGCCTTTTTTTTTCTTTTTTCTTTCCTAGGTATAAGGGTTTTTTCAGTTGTGCTGTGGAAAGCTTGAATTCTGTACTACAGGTTGCAGTTTTTAAATTGAACTATTCTGTAATCTTTCTGTAGTTTTCTGACTACAGAATTAGGCAGGGAATTGTGGCCCTAAAGGTTGATTCAAAATGTATTTAGGAGTAGCCTCACTATTCATTATACTTGATAAGACAATTTCATTATTTCTTGTGTTGCCATGCAATAAAACAAAGTCACACAAACCCAAAATTTGCAGATTTCTTTACCCTATTTCTTTTCAGCGGGTAGGGTCATTCTCAGTGCAGTCATTTATTATTAAGGTGTTGGTTGCATGAAATTAAATAATTTCTATAACTGTGCAGATGAACTGCCATTCAGTATAGTTATTTGTCATATCAGCAGGGAACCCAGAGTCTCACGAGACGCAAAATAAATGCATCCTACTCACATGGGATGTTTCAGGTTGTCATTGATCGAGATCAGCTTTTTCTGCTTCCCTCCCATGCTCAGGACACTTTCCTTCCTCACGTCGAGTGTGGGACGGTGACCCTGATAGGAGCGACCACAGAAAACCCTTCCTTCCAAGTCAACGCCGCTCTCCTGAGCCGCTGCCGGGTGATTGTCCTGGAGAAGCTCTCGGTTGAAGCGATGCAGGCGATTCTGATGAGGGCCGTCAGGTCCTTAGGGCTCCAGGTTTTGGGCCAGGGCGACCAGCACGGCACCCCAGCGACTGGCAGCGGCAGCAAGAGCTCGGAGTGAGTACTTTATGGGCTGCAGGGTGTTAACGTGCGCAGCCCGAGGAGCTGACTGCCTGCCAGGGAGAGAATGAAGCAGTTGGGGGGTGGGAAGAGAAACCCTAGCCACTTCTGATAGTAAAGAAAAGAAGTGGCAGCATATGGCAGGGGCGGGGGTGACAGGAGAGAGAGAATTCAAAGCATTGGCTCTCTCCATCCAAAACATAATCTCACCATCTGGATTAGGAGAGAATTTTATACTTGGATCCGTAACTCCTGACTCACCCTCTCAGGATATTTAGATCTGTTCTGCTGCTGAGGATTTGCTGTGGAAGCCTGTGACTGGGTCTTTGTCATGTCCTAATGTGTGTTATTTCTTGCCACTGGTTGTAAAAGCATCTCATTACCGTTAAGTGCTGGATGGGGTATCCCCTCTTAATTTGGAAGTGCCTGCCAGAAGTTTGTTTTTTTCCGAGAACTTTTTTTTAATAAGATCAGGGAGGGTGCTGCTGCTTCTGTTCTTTAGTTGCAGAGTAAGTCCTGTGCTGTGTTTTAGGATATCCAGTGACAAGAGGAGGATGTTGCTGTGAGACATTAATAGATTGTTTTAAGAGAGACATTTGTTTTTTTCTACTCCTTGATGTCCAAACAGATAAATTCATATTAAACGCTTGAGAAAGCTTTGGAAAAAACAGTGTCCAGATTTGTCTACAAGAGATGTTGTCTGCCTTCTGAAACAGGAGGCTGGCAAATAAGAGTAAAGTGTGGTACTGTGGTACTCACATGTAAGCTATTACACTTCCTTCATGTTGGTTCTTGGCTACAGTCCTAGTAATTTACAGTGCATTGACATGGTGGTGATTGACAGACTGTATGAAATAAATGAGAGAGAATCCACTTGAACTTTATCACATAATGTAAGCACAAAGAATTGCCAGCTTGAATGCTGAGGTCAGGACAGGTAAGGAAAGGTAATCCGTTTTTATGTTTAGGTTACCCTGCCTCACGGTTTACTGATTTGTAGCTTTTATGTGTTGTAGTAATGTGAATTTTAGAAGAGAAGGCAATACTGCATGTCAGCATTAATGTAACAGCACAGCTGTGGTTGTGGCTACACCCTGACTGGAGTTCAGAGGCTTTCCTTTCTGTACAGGATTAAAGTACAAGGCATAGTTTCAGCTGCAGTTGTTTGGGTTTGGGTTTCGCTGGACTCTCCGTGTCTGTAACCTTCTGATAGCTATGGATGATTTAAACAGCGCGGTGCTTCATCAAACTGAAAGAAGTTTGGCAGGCAGACTGTCAGACTAACACAGTTTCAGAAATCTCTCCTTGGGGAGAGAGGGCCACACTCCAAAGGCAGTCATGGAAGCCAAGCATTTAAAAATAAAAATGGAGTTTTGAATTGACAAGGGTTTGTTGCAGTTGTGTGTCAGGTCTTTCTTGTCTTTCATGATGCGATCTGGTGCTGGGCCACAGTTCCTACATTCTGTCGCTGATAAGTTCAGATTTTTATGACCCATCTTATCCCTTACTGTGGTTCTGGTTTGGATTCCTCATTAACTCAGACTTCTTGCTCCAGTGTCCATACCATTTCTTTTTCTTCATTTCCTCTCTACTGCTCTGCAGGGTCAGCTGTCTCAGCTTTTTACCCCCTTGCTTCTATGGGACAGAACTCTCATTAGTTGCAGGCAGGTAACTATTCATGCTGTTCTGAAGAATAAATGGAAATCACAAATTACAATTGATTTGGTTGTTAACGGTGCTCACCTTTATTCCAGAGTGAGAAAAGGAGCTGTAAGGAGCACGTCCCTAAACAATGGGGTGTACCCACTTTGAAAATGCTGCAGAGATCTAGCAAGAAGGCACAAGAGATGTGTACACTGAATTTTGTGTTTCATTTCCCATGTGAGTCTCCCCTTCCAAGCCACAGCAATGTGGTATGAAGTACTGCATGTGCTGCTTGGCCTCAGTTAATCAGATGGTTTTAGTATCACATCACTTGTCTGACAGGATGGCTTACTTAAAAGAGATTTTGAAGGACAGGATGATTCTTTGTGGTCTCTTCTATTAGCTTGAGGAATAAGGTGAGGGTGAATCTTCCTTAATCTTTTCAGGCATCTTCTGTGCTCAGCAAGAGTGCAGCCCTCCCTGAGTGATTCAGTGGGTTTCATCATCTGCGCTCCACAAGGAAAGTGTGTGTCTTGGTTTGAAAAGACAAAGGTGTCTGCTAAGGAAGGCAGGAGCTTCCTTTGAAAATGGAAAATGTAAACCCCCTCCCTCTTAATTATTATAATTAAAGGGCACTCAGGCAAAGATAAAGGAATAGGAATAACAGTTCTTTATTAGGAAAATCAAAATAAAAATGCAGTAATACAAAAAAAACCCAACTGACAGAATACAAGTTGACACCCTGTGGGTCAGGATGTTGGTAGCAGTCCAATTAAATGGTGGCTGCAGTCCTTCTGGAGTGGCAGATGTGGCTCTGTTGAAGCAGTGATCCTGTAGAAGGGTGTCGTTTTCTTCTGAAGGTCTAGTGGTGGTGATAGATGGGCCTGGTCTTCCTCAGGAATTTAGTGGAAAGGCTGTCTTGGTGTTCTAAAATCTCAGATTTTTATCCAGGCAGGAAATGCTTGGCTCCTCCTCCTGGGTGGAGCATCTCACAATGGGATGATGTAATTTTACACGGAGGCTGGGTCATGGAAGAGATAAAGAAACTGCCCCACCTGGTTTTAACAGCTTGCCCATTAACAGAGGATATCCTCCCCAGAGTTATGAGGGATGGGTCATGGAGGAGATAAAGAAGACTGCTCCACCTAGAATACATACTTCTGGTTACATCTTGCCTGCAACTTCAAGACAGTATGCTCTACGCACATCTGTTTCCTTAGATTTTCTCTGTGGATTTTTCTTATCTTGCTTCCACCATTGCTGCAGGTTTCTGATAAGGTTCAATCACCTGGATTCTCTTTCACTCCACTGTGGCCTTTTCTTGCTCTAAAGCTGGAGCAACTAGCCGTGGATATCTTTCTATTTGTTGTGTCATCATGGCTCACAAAGGTTTTTTGACAGTTTTTATGTTAATGACTGGATTTCTTTAGGATATGTGCTTTCTGTTATGTTTTCATTAGCATTACTGCCATCAAACTGTACCTCTTAAGTCTTCAATAAATCAAGGTCAAAGATGGAGAAACAGGAAAGGAAGAAACATACTTATGATGAAGAAAAGTAAGAAGTCAATGTTAAAGATGTTTTTTATTGCTGCAACTGCTTGTGCTTTCTGTAGTTTATGCTGTGTCAGTAATAGCATAAGCTGTTCCAGGTGTGCACTGATACATTACATTTGTACTGTGTCAATGGTGGAAGAAACCAAATACTTCTCTTGGCTTTTTATTTTTGTCATTCAAGTGCTGCACTCAGAATGGTATCTCTAATTGAAGTCAGACAGTAAACTGGGTGGTTGATTAATGTGTTTGAAGCTAGACAGCAGGGAAGGCGCACAGCTGAAGGAGATGGAAGGAACCCCAGTTTCCTGCTGGCAAGCCCAGACATCATGCAGTTCAGCTTGTTACTGGCTGTATTACAAGTTCTGGCGTGTTTTGAATTCACTGGTTCGTAAATCACAACATTGAAGGTAGAATTCCTTTGGATCTTCGGTGTTCAATACTTTCTTGAGAATTATTCCTTAGTTGGAATATCCATTCAATTTCCTTGCAGGAAATGAGTTACTGAGGTGAGAAGCAACACTGGAAGACGATGCTGTAAGGCAGTGAGCAGTGCATATCACAGTATGCACAGTATGCACTGCACATATGCAGTAGCTCAGTTGGAGAACTGTGTTTGCCTGTAAAAGTGTTGCAGTCTGCCAAAGAGGGAATATAGTGAGAATAATTGCACTGAGAAAGTAAGTAAGTACTGATTTATATGGGAAAGAAGCAGTGGGTGCTTTATCTCATATTTTGCTCAGTAATTTATTAAATCTTTGATCATATAGAGTCTCCTTGCTTGGGCTTCCTTGTATTTACTCCTTATATTTACTTCCTTATATTTATTGATAATACTTATGCTGTCTTGTCATTGGCTCAAATGCTGCAGTGCTGTGTGGGTTTAATGAGTAGTTCATCATACGTTTCATGTTGGTTCTTGGCACAAACTGTCTCAAGGGTATGGTGATAAAGAGGAACTGGAAGAAGGATTTATTATCCTGCAGTGGTAGTTTTCCATTCCTTGAGCTAGTGTATCACCTTCAGCGCAGTGAGTGATGGATCCCAGCATGTCCCTTTTGGCTTGTTTATGTTTTTGTCTCCAAGTGTCATTAGTTACAAGGTACCAACATTGACCATTGGCATCCAGTGAGTGTTTGGCGTTAATTTTGGAAGTTGAATAAAAGATGGGATTGCCCATCTGCAAGAGTATCAGGAGCTTGGAAAGAAGTCAGAAAGCACAGGAGTTATTCTGCCTTGTGGTTCTGATGGTTGCAGAAGTTGGGTAAAGTGGGAGGGAGTAGGGCACTGGGGCTTCTGAAGACAGGATGGGCTTAAAAATGTAAAACACAGCAAGCGGTGTTTGGAAGCCAAGGTATTGAAATAATTGCCATCCAGATTTTGAAATTAGACTCCTGCCTAATGAAGCTAAATCATTAGAAAATGGAATTTAAGGTCTTAATTTAAAAATTAAAAAAATCTTAATTCAGTTACTCTAATATAACATTTTATTATTTTGAAATACTAAGTGTGTATGGAGCTAGGATTGTGCAACAGGGAAGCATTATGTTATTTCCAGTGAGTGAATCTCATCAATGCACTGTGCAAACAGCTTGTGTGTGGAAGTTTTCTCCATTTATTCTTGTTCATTATCACATCCTGCATGTCGTCCTATTGTAGGCGTAGACTGGATCAGCCAATATTACATTATTTGGATGGGAATTGCTGTTACCCTTATGTTACAACTGAAATTTCACCATGGAAATGGACAAGGCCATTGCCTGTAACCAGATTTTTCATACTTTCTTGTGAATATTTGTTTCACTTTCTTTGATATAAATTGCTTATGTTGAGTTACCAGGGCAGTTAAGAGTCCTGTAGTGAAACGAGACAGGAATGCAACTCAGCTTTAAAATAGCACATAAATGGCAAAAGTGCTCTGACGCCTCAACTTTTTTTGGGAAAGACTGTACTTAGCTTCTTCCAAGGTAGTACCTGTCTTTTAGTGCTCTCAGTGCTTCCCCTCTACTTGCAGTGCCTGCCTGCAGTGGTGGTATCAGTGTGAGGAGGCCTCAAGCACAGGGAGTGCTTCTCTTCAAGCAACAGGCAAAGAGCTTAGTCCTTGAAGGTGGAACCTTCTCCCAAGTATGCCCTGCTGGCGTGTGGGAAGTGTTTGCTCAGCATGTTGTATATTTGGGGTCGTTTCTGTTGAAGGAGGTATTAGCAGCAGGATGTCTGTGTGTAGTGCCTGCTGGTTTTTTAAATAAAACTTTTGCTTTCCTTGCTGGCTTTCTTAATTGCTTATGAGAGATCTGATGCCCATCTGTAGTGCTGAGGGGTGAACGGTGCTTCTTGATTTTCAAGAAATTTGATGCTTGAGATAATTGACTGAGGAAGTCCCTGTGCAGTTGTATTGTTCTGCTTCCTTGTTCAAAGATTGTGTTTGAGACACTGGCAAAAGTGCCACTGTATGTATGTGTTAATTTCTTTTTCTAGATTCATCAAATTCATCAAAAAAAAAACATGAAAATAAGGAAATAGAAAAAAGTCTTGACAAGATGCATGTGCTGCATCTATTTTTGCCAGGGCGTGATTCCTGCTGTCTACTCCATGCAGCATGGCTTTTGCCCCTAGAGGACCTTTGTCAGCTTTCATTTGCATTGGTTGATTAAGATTGCAGCTCTACTAGTTTTTCCTTTTAATGTGTGGCCATGAGAGGACTCAAATATTAACTGCTAAAATTTTTTCAGAACCTACAGTCTTTTTCTTTTGTGTGACGAGTGCAAAGTGGGTTTGCAAGGAGAAGGAGAAGGCAAGTAATGAAAATCAGTGGACACTGCTCAGTCTGTCTGGGAACCCCGACGCTGCCTTTTTGTACACCACTGGTAGTAACACATCTTCTGGTAAATGAAGTGCAGAGCTGTTGTGAATCCTTAATTACTTGACACTCAAGAGCTTCATAAGAAATGGCCTCTCACACCAAGCTCTATGTGCTAATCCTTACTGATACCTGTCACTCTTGATTTACAGTGTAGCTACTAGAAGTGGCTCAGTTAGGGCCATTAATGTCATGTTTTAACTCCATTAGCTGCTGTCTCCAAATCAGCTCAGTTACACTCTCTGCCTGTCGACTCTTTAGATGTTCCCTTGTCTACATTAAATAGGTTTGAGGGTAAAATCCTCAACAGGGTGTGTGTGAAACATGCAGAGGTGAACTGGTTTGGGTGTGCCCCAACAGTGAGGACTGCAGCCCAGCAGGTGAAAACATAGAGATAAAACTTCAGGACTTTGTTGTTCACACAGATTTTTCATGGACTCACTAGAAGATCCTAGGAGATCCTGCTGCTGCATTTCTCAGGTGTTCCTATTTTCATAGAATCACTGAATATTCTGAGCTGGAAGGGACCCATAAGAATCTTCAAGCCCAACTCTTTAAGTTAATGGCCCATACAGGGATCAAACCCTTGATGTTATCGACACTGTGCTCCAATCAACTGAGCTAATCTCAGTGACTTGTTCATTTAGATTGTGACTGCACTGGAATTTGACCTTTTTCATGTGTTTGTATAGTTCTGGCACACTTAGAGCAGTAGATGGCAAGAAGAGTGATGGATGTGTGTTGGGATGCAATTTCCTTCTAGTAAGATTTTTTTTTTTTTGTACCCCAAACACTAAGCTGTAATTCCAAAAAAAGTAGAGTGCATGTGTTTTACATTGTAAACAATCTTTCCACTTGTTTTTTAAAGAATAGCTGATAGCACCTCTTTCTGTTGTTAGTAGTTAGTTCAAAACCTTATGCTAATTACTTTATAGCTCACTATATTCTCTCACCTGCATTTGAATAGCTTCCCACCTTTTCACTGTTCTTCCACCAAGGAATTTGAAGTTCTAGCAGGGAAATGCCAATGGAATACAACCTTGTAAAGTTCAGCTGGCTATGTCAGAATTGGGCTGTGGCAAAAACTTAACCCTAGTTTTTGTTAAATTTAATGAGGTGAGGAAAAATAAGGGGGCTAAATTGCTGAGAGCTCCTGCCCTACATTTTTCACGTGCAATTGTATTGAGCAGGCCTTGGAGCAGGAGGAAGAGGGTCAGCCCCTGGCTCTGCAGGATGAGTTAAGACAAATCTTAAACCCAGCTGTGTACAAAGAAACTTTGTAAAAAAACACCATCTCCAGCACAGCAGGCAGGGAGAGGAGTGTGATGGGGGCTAAGGGAGTGTGGTTATTCTGTTGCAGATTCCCAGTGTACATAGAGGAGAAAGCTCTGAACACACTTGCTTATCTTTGCGATGGGGATGCCAGGACTGGGCTGAACGGACTCCAGTTGGCAGTTCAGGCCAGAGTAGCAGCAGGAAGGACCACTCCTGTGAACACTCCCAAAGGTGGTGCTGCAGATGGCATTCTGGTAACAGAAGAGCATGTCAAGGAGGGACTCCAGCGATCTCACATCCTGTATGACCGAGCAGGTGAGTAACTGATGCATTTCTAAAATGCGGTGTTCTCAAGATGTGATTGCCTCTCTAATTTCTCTTTCTTCTGCCTTTTTGCTACTAGCTGCTGTACTGAAACAGTGGTTGTACTCAGGTTTGTCCTAAAAATTACTTTTCCTCTACAATGTAGTTCACCTGGAAATTCCTTTTCAACCAGGAAGTGTAGATTAGCTGAAGAATCTGTTTGCTGTTCTGAAAACAGTTGCATGGTAAAATTATTTGTTATTTAAGGTTATATTGTCTTCTATGAGGGTTTCAGTGTAAAGGGGCAGAAGAATTTGATGAGGACATTTTTCTTGAAGGGTTGGATATGTTCCTTTGCACTTCTACTCCTTTGGAAGTCTTGGAAGTGCTCACATTCACAGCAATAGGTTATGTCAAAACCTGAGCAGTTTGCTTTATTTTTAGAGTTGCTTTTTAAGGTAATGAATTCTGTAGCTTGCTTAGGGCAGGCCACATAAATCTCATTGCACTTAATGCTTCCTAGTGTGATAACCACTCTTACTAAATTTATGACTTGGCAATCTTAGGCATCACAGTAGTTGGCCACTAAACCATTTTATGTTAGGGGGTTAAAAATCAGTGAGTATCAGAGATTAGGTGAATCCTTTTGAATGTATATGCTAGTTCTTCAGCAACACTAGAATGACCGTGCAGAATAGTGTGAAAATAGTGTGAAATGATGATGCCAAGCAGTATTTGGAGAACTGATTTCTTTTCTTTTCTTTTTTTTTTTTTTTGCCACTGTTTCTGATATGCTGCATTAACTGCCACTGTTCAAAACCTGTGATGAGAGGTCTCTTGAGGTTGGTTGTAGCATATGCCTGCTTGTGGCCTTCTTGCTACAAAGAAGTAATGATGACTCACTGTCAGGAAGAAGGCAGCTGGGCAGATACTGATCTAATGGCAGCTGAGAAGTCAAGGGTAGGCAGGGGGAGGGAGAAGAAAAATGTTATGGTGTCTGTGGCAGGAAGAGGTCATGATTAGAAGGAAGTGGAAAATCTGACTGGTTTGCTGGTGCGAGTCTCTTGCACTGTGTAAGTCCCTTGTGTGTTTGCTGTCGCCTTGTGGCCACTGTCACACAGAGCTCTTGGCTGTGTCCGTCCCCAGCCCTCCTACACCTTGCTCTGGTAGAGATGGCACAGAGTGCCTCTTCCTGAGGCTTGCATCAAGCCTGGGTGGTGTGTGTCATGCCCTTCTCTGCAGCAGAAATCCTGGTTGTCATTTATTGTGGAGCTTTTTGGCCAGAGATTTTCAGAGTGGTGAGGGCAGTGAAAACTCTGTTTTTCTGGATTGTATAAATGCCAAAAAGCCTGACACAGATATTATCACAATAGCAGGTTGCCTGAGTACATGCCTTTACAAAATTTCTCTCTTCTGTGGAATAGTCTGTGTTGACCAACTGACTGTTGACTGCAGGTTGACCACTTTTGTCCATAGTAGAGATAGCTGTTTGTCCTTTTACATACAAAGGACTTCCAGATAGCAACTACCACATAAACAAGTATTAATTTCTTTGGTAGCCTGTTTGAGCTAAGATATTTTGGATCACAGCTGTGGTGGTAGGATCTAAAATCCTCTAAAATAAAACAATTCAGTCTTTCAAAGTGGAGGGTCTAATCATGATAGCAGCAACATACTTTTGAGTGTTGCATGTTCATGTAGAAAGCACCAAATAATTGATTAGTATTCAGAGTTGTGTAAATACGGACTTTTTATTTTACATTACTTTTGTTACCTTCTGCAACATTTGCTAAATACATTAGTTCAGCATTCTCTTCTGTATTTTCATCAAGTAGTCTAGGAAAGAAAGAATTCATAATGCAGTTGTTAGGCTGTTGTTCCAATCTATGTGCAGACATGTAAAGAGAAGGTCTTTGTGCAGATAGTTTAGGCATTTTAGCTGGAAGGACAACAAAACAACTTCAATCAAATTTCACTGCCAGCAGCTGCCTGAAGCCCTTGCAGTGTGAGAGGAAACAAAAACTATTAGTCATATTTTAGCTTTTAATTGCAGTTGTTAAAATATTGATCCTTTTAGAAAACGATGTAGCAACCAAATTCATTAAAGTTTATCTGGACAATATGGGCAGTGACTAGATCTTTTAAACAGAGTTGTATCATTGCCCCTTCCTTTTACAGATTGTATCACTCTGCTAACACAGATTTAATAAGATAATAAGATGAATGTCAGTAATTTCACTGTCTGTGTGGTGACATAACTTCATTTGTGGTAAAGACTGGGAATATGTTATGCTGAAGTTAATTTATTCTGCAATCTTAGACACAGTTTTTCCTTTTTCTTTTCTGGAGGAGAAAAGAGAAGGTGGTCTCACTGTCCCAGGTTTGCTGTCAGGGCAGAGCTTACAGCCATGTGGTCAGAGCTAAGTTGCTATTCCATACCATGCACATCATTGCTGGGGTAGGGGAGTGGCTTATTTGGAGTTGAATTCCCAACTGGTGTTAAATCACCACACTCACACCATAATGTTTTTTTCCAGCTCTGTTTTTTTTCTGCTTGATCAGAATGAGAAGTCTTTTTTATCCGTGCTGTTGCTCTAGTCTTACTTCCAAGGCTTTCTTCTGTTCATTATCAATGAGCTGTTTGTTGTTTACCTTTGGCTAAGATAGAAAATAATTTGAAATGGGGACTGATTTTAGTTTTGCCCCCTGCCTTGTGAATAGGAATTGTTTAAGAAGCTCAAATACTAATTATGTTCAGTGAATGAGACTTTTTCCCTATCTTCTACCAATATGACTTTTGATAAATCAGCATCTTAAACTAGCCTGAGAACTCCTCATGAGCACGTTAAGCAATCTGTGGGCATGTATCAACAAGATGAATGCATGTGTATATGTCAGACACTAGAAAGCCCTCTCTTCTATAAAGCCTCTTGTGTAGTATCTTGTTTCAGGAAGATACTTGCCTTTGTGGGAACTGCATAGAGAAAATGTGTTTTGATTCCAAAAAATCTTCATAGTGTTGATTTCAAGAGGCATCTGGGATACAGCAGAGATAGATAAGCTGGTATGTGTCTGTCTCTCAACTGAATTGATAAGGTCCAAATCTGTATGTTAGCTAACCAGCATGAGTAGGCTAATAAATAAAAGTCTACTTAAAGTTCTAATTTTTTTAAACTGCTTTTGGTATCTCAGGCTATTAATAGAGTTATGAACATACAGTTGTATCTTTAGACAGAAATGTAAGACCTCTCTCCAATGCACATCACTGTACTTTGTCTTTAATTGATAATGCAATTCTGATATATATATGTAAGTATTGTCATTGTAGCTCTGTCACCAACAGTAACTTTGTAAGGAAGGAAATAAAAAGAGAGAACCTTCTCAGCCTAAAGTCTGAAGTTCCCTGCAGGGATATATGTCTAGACCAAACCTATCCACTGGATTCCTTCCCCTCTCCAGCTGGTAGCCCCACAAATGACTCTTTACAGTAGCCCAAACAGCATATAAAAGCCTCGAGCAGAAAAATCTGGGTGAGTGCAACCTCTGGAGATATTTAAAGGCCATCTTCCTTACTTCTAGGAGACCAAGAGACGCCTCTTGCGAGAGGATGATGCGAGTTCAGCTGCTTGGGTTTATTGCTCCTCACTCAAGTGTTACAGCGGAGCACGGACGTGCTGTTTGTGTTGGCTCGAGTGAGGGCTGCATACCAGGGCTCTTTGTGTGGAGTCCTAGCAAAAATAGCTGTCTGACTGCCTGTGCTCGCCGGCAGCGTGTTGAATTCCCCACAGAATCACACTCCAGCAGGAGCAGAGATGGGGGGAATGGACCTGGGATGTGGAGGTCTTGCTGGCTATGAAAGGAGCAGCTGCAGCAGCATGGTGATTTTGGTTCTCAGACTCATTCAGGCAGCCCCTTTGTGTTTCAGGGCCTACAAGTGACTGGTGTGTTCTGATGTGGACCTCAAGCTGTAAATCCTTTTAGCCTTAGGAAGAAGAGGAATATTAACAGATGGCTGTGCGTGCAGCCCATTGCCTTTAAAATACATACTTAGCTGTGACCTAAGGAATGCCAGGCACTTGAAAAAATAAAAAAGGCAGATAACATGGAAAGTTTAACAATATTGCAGCAAAATACTCTTACAAGTTTGATTAAAAGATATGCATGAGAAACAAAACCAGTTGCACAGAGGAAAATAGAAAGCAGGAAGGGTCTCATTCAGTGTTTGTAATACTGACTCCCTATTTTTAAATGTGGCCATAGAAGATCTGTGGAATAGCTTTGTTTCTCCTTGGCATCCAAATCTATTCATATATTAAACTTTAATATTTAAAAAAAAATCCTCATAATTCTTTCAGTCTTCTCACTTTTTGCTTAGCAGTCTGGCATTTCAAGTGTTGTTGCAGTAGTGCAGATGTCCACACTTGCACTCAGCATTTCTTAGGGATTTGCCAGGGTTGTGCACTGCAAATTTTTCCAAATTTTCTATTTTTTTCAAATTGTGTGATGTTCCATCAATGTATATCCGTGGCATTTCCTTTTTTCTCACCCCTATACAGCACAAACTCATATTTTGCTGCACACTTTACTTTCAAGTTTTAGATGATGTGAACATATCACTATTGATATGTAGTGAGCTGGGGGTGTTTAGCCTGGAGAAAAGGAGACTCAGAGGTGACCTTATCACTCTCTACAACTCCCTGAAAGGTGGCTGTAGTCAGGTGGAGGTTGGTATCTTTCTCCAAGCAGCAACTGGCAGAAGCAGAGAACACAGTCTCAAGCTGTGTCAAGGGAAAATTAGGTTGGATATTAGGAAAAAGTTTCTCGCAAAAAGAGTGATAAAGTACTGGAATGGTCTGCCTGGGGAGGTGGTGGAGTCACCATCCCTGAATGTGTTTACAAAAATACTGGATGTGGCACTTGGTGCCATGGTCTAGTTGAGGTGTTAGGGCATGGGTTGGACTCAATGATCTTGAAGGTCTCTTCCAGCCAAATGATTCTGTGAATACTGTATAGCACTGGATTTCTCTGATTCTTATGTTGTCTTCTTAGAGCTCTGTGTGTGTCCAAAAGCAATGGTCAGTTGTTTACTCTTTGGCAATTATAAGCTATTATGTAGAGTTTGCTTCCTAACTGCTTAAAATATCTGGGTTCTTTTTTTTTTTTTAAGGGAAAGCTGTTAGGTTACAAAACCCAAATTGTTTGCCTAGCAATGTTAAAAAAAAACAAAAACAAAACAAACTTCCTTTTCATCAGCAGTGGCTCTGTTTTGCTTATGTAGTTAGGGAATGATTCACATGGGAAACCATGAAGGGACTGAAAACATTAATGAATGCTGTAACCACATATCCATAAAAAGAACTTGAAAAAACAGCTTATGTTTACTGATGTGATCTAGTAGAATATCTTCTGTTTCCTTAAATGCATTTCACTTAATTTCCTCCTAACAGCCTTGTGTATTTCTTCTCCCCCATCCTTAACAGGAGAAGAACATTACAACTGCATCTCTGCCCTGCACAAGTCTATGAGAGGCTCTGATGAAAACGCCTCTCTTTACTGGCTTGCTCGAATGCTTGAGGGCGGTGAGGATCCCCTCTATGTGGCAAGGAGGCTGGTGAGGTTTGCAAGTGAAGATATAGGTCAGTATGTGCAGTATTTCACGTTGGAATGTCACATTGAATGAAGATCTGTTATGCTGCTCTGGTTTCTAAAAGTTCGGGTTTGAAAAACAAACAAAACCAAAACAGTTATATGCAAAATAGGTGCAAAATACTGAAATGCTCCACATGCAACAAAAACTTTGTATATGCAGGCAGAGACCTACATGAGGTGTCATTGTGAGGATTTCCTGTTTCAGGAAGGACAAATGTTTTTGAGGTCAGGGTTGGTATGTATTAATATGGATTGTTTTCAATCCTGCTGGTTGTAGGTCCCCAGTAAACCTGTGCCACAGAGAGCGTGTATTTCAGGGATGTCTGATTTTCTAATGAGTCTGGCACATGAATGCCTACCCAGACCTGCAAACCTCAGGTTTGATACCTGATTCCCTAGCTGTAAGGCATTTTTATTTATTTATCCAAAGTAGCAGATCCAGCAACACTTTTATCACATACCTGATGGATGAAGAGTTATGAGATCTGGGGAAGCTATGTCTGTATAGCAGTGCTTCCTCATTTCTTTATTTTGAAAAGTAGAAGAATCATATGTGGTCAGCTACTGCTCAGGCTGCCACTGTGTGGCAGCAGATTCAGTCTGAACTGAGATTTTATTTATTTATTTGTTTATTTTCTCTCTTCTCTCCCCTTGGGGAGGAGGGGTACAGAAGAATGAAAGCTTGTGGATGGAGGGAGTGTGTCTTATGTACGGTGTGGTATTGTACCAGGAATTCTGGTATATGAGAAAGCAGCTCTGAAATGTGCATGGATACCTTACAGAAGAAGAAAAAATAAAATTAAAAAAAAATGAAAGAGAGACATTAAGCAGAGTAAATTGACTTATTTGCTTTAGCCTGCTTTTATCTGATCCCTTTCTGTAGGACTGGCAGATCCTCTGGCTTTAACACAAGCAGTTGCTGCTTATCAAGGCTGTCACTTCATTGGAATGCCTGAATGTGAGGTAAATGCTTCATTAATTCACTGATTTGAAAGTTCTGCAATCTGTAAAACCTATCTATAACTATAAAAAGAAGCAGATTGCAAAGACAGAGCAGACTTAGTTACTTGTTCATTCTGCATGCCCCTTCTTTGATAAGATAACATTGTAGCTCTTAAAATAGGTGCTGTAGTGCAAAATAAAAGTCACTGCATATTTATTGTTAAAATGTGATACATGAACATAGATAATTTTTCTCTGTTTTTTTCCATGATATATAAAGTAGCTATTATTTTTTAGTTGTGAAAACCATGGAGCTATGATGTTGTTAAATATTAGTATTCATATTATAGCAGCAGGCAGAGGTCAGTTAAAAACACAGTCCCTGCCAATGCTGTACAAACAACCTGAATAGTTGATCTTTTCCCAAAGAGCTTAGAAGAAGTCATTTGACATTTTCCCTCTGCTTTTTTGCAGGTGATCCTAGCACAGTGTGTAGTGTACTTTGCCAGAGCCCCAAAGTCTATAGAGGTGTACAGGGCATATGGCAACGTCAAGGAATGTCTGAGGATGCACACGGGACCACTGCCCCCTGTTCCTCTGCACCTGAGAAACGCCCCAACAAGGCTCATGAAGAACCTGGGCTATGGAAAAGGCTACAAATACAACCCCATGTACAAGGAACCTGTGGAGCAGGACTATCTACCAGAAGAGTTGAAAGGAACAGACTTCTTCAAGGAACGAAAAACGTGACTGCTGTGCTCAGAGTGGGGTTTGATTTTATGGTTGGTGCATTTCTACTGGGATAAACATTTCCCTTACAGTGTCAACCACCTGTTACTGTGGTTGAAAGGATTAAGCCACCAAACCTTCCAGATACTTTTTTATCCTTCTGCTTTTGTTGCTATTGTTCAGAAGATATTCTGTAAAGAATGCCAACTAGGTAGTGTAGAAATGCAAAAATCAGCTTTATCCACACAGTGCTGTCACTGGTTTAAATGAAATGAAGAAGAAACAAGAGACTTGTATTTCTGGCTCTGGCTGTGAGACAAGAAATATTACTGTGCTGCTTTTTAAAATCAGTGTCTATTTTTCATTTTGAGAACGTTATTTTCCAGAAAAATACTAAATTGTAACCCTTCTGCTAAAATACTGTACAAAATATAATTACAGAGTAATTTTTGCTCTTATGATGTTTCAGAAACCAATTTTGTACAACAGTTATTAAATCAATAAAGCTGTTACAAATAGTGTCTCTGCGTTTGTTTAAATACTCCTGTGACAGCAGAGTGGTTTTAAAAGTTTGATATCCCTTTAATTTTATTTATATCCCTACTTCCCAGAGCGAGTTTAATTCCTTTTTTAAGTAGAATAGTCATGAAAATGGCCTCTGGAGTGATACCGAGCTCTTTGCACCTCTGTCCAGCTGGGATGTGGCCCAGCCACCTGCGGGTCAGGCGTCTGGAACACACCAGTTGCAGGTGGGTGTCTCTTGGCAGCAGAGGTACTCGGTGCTGTGTGGGCTGAGATCAGAGGGGCTGCCACAGCCACGCAGCTGGAGTTCATTCAGAGCCCTGTAGGCTGAGGATGCAGTGCCAAGTCCAGAAGCCAACTTTATTCTGCTTATTGCTCTTAATTTTCAAGACAGATTGCTGACCCTTGGCTTTAATCAAAATTTTTAGATATACAGCCTCCAAAACTTTGTGATTTGTATTGGAGATTAATTTTGTTGTGAGACTCCGGTAGGGCTCCAGCCAAAGATCATGGTGTAACTGAAATGCTTCAGAAATTGAATCTTTTGCATGATTGTGTACTGTTAGAGTGTTTGAGTCATATTCTTTAAACATTTCTATGTTCTCCTACCTCAAACACGTAGTTTTTGAATGCTTTGAGCAAAGTGTTCTAAAGACAAGCATTTCAAGAAGCTTCATTGACGTACATCTGCATGCTTTTTAACACAATTCACTTTTGTTGTTGTTGTTTGGTAGGAACTTTTTTGTTGCAATAATCAAGGGGGTAATTAATAAGATTAATATTTTTATCCTGATGGTCCTCTGAAATGCCTTTGGAGGAATTAAGCAAGGTGTGGTCTTTTCCAGTGCTGGAGTAAATCTGACAAGCATATGCTCACCTTCAGAGGGCAGCACAGGCTGGCAAAGTGTTCAGAGGTGGTGCGTCATTCCTCAGCTTCCCTTGGAGGCAGAAATCCTGCCCCTCGGGTCAGATCCATCAGACAGTGCTGTCTAATAGGCTACAAAAATATTGGTAACAAGAAGTTCATGTTTCAAAGCCATTTTGCCTCATGGCTGCTTTGCAAGCCAAGTATTATTTACCTTTTCCCTTCCTCCCTGTGGTAATTAGCAGCACTGGAAAGTGGCTGCTTCCTGCTCTCTCCTTGCTGTTGATGTGCATCTCTTTTATATCCCCTTAAAGAGGGTCATCTCCTCTGTTTGAAGAACTCTGTGCTCCATTAAAAATTCCATCAGGACCAGATGCACTCAGAGATGAACACTTCACCCTGCCCCATCTCCCATCCCTCCAAAACAGACCCAATGCAAAACATCCATTTCCTCTCAGCACAATTTATGCAGTCTCCACACAGGATTGGCAATGCTGCTTTTAACAAGCAGAAGCCAATCCCCTAGTGAAACTGCTTCAAAAGCAGAAGATGAAAGAATGAAATTTAAAAATCACAAAGCACATTTCTTTGTTTTTGGCTTATGATCACCTTGGGCTGACCCTGAGAAGCTCTCTGAAGGACAAAAATGGTTATGAATTACATGCTGGTGTAGTGGTGTATTTATTTACTCTTCAGAGTATAGAGCTTTAAGGAAATACCAAATATTGCAGTGTCACTAGAAAATTTGGATCCCATCAGGTGACAATTGCTTCTGCTGTAAGGAATACCATCAAAATCCACCGTGCCATGATCTCTTTTTCTCTTAAATAAGTTGTCCATTATGCTGATTTGTTTCTTCCAGTAGTAACATGCCCATGCAAAAGATATGGGTAGGCACAGCAGAAATATCAATTAAATAATGCCCCAAATGAGTTCCATTGCAGGAATTTTTTGGGAAATTACCTGGTGAATATTGTTTCCATTACTTTGCTTGTTTGACTCGTACAGATAAAAATTCGGATTATAAAACTGGCAAGGAGTTGTCTGAGCTTTTATACTAAATATTTATGTGAAATCATGACTTCAATTTTATTTTTCTTGTCCTGTTTTCCATGCACAAAGAGTTGAAACCCTCTGTTTAACCTCTGGACTGTATTTTTTTTCCCTTTTCTACGAGCATTTTCTCCCATGTTGAGGGAAAAGCACTTGACCAAAATGACTGCATACTGTTTTCCATGAAATGACTTAAAAATAGAAGTGTTTATACAAGCTGATTGTTTGAATTCCCATCTATCCTGAAGATACATTATCTGGCTGCTGTGATGAGTTCATTATCTGAATTGCCAGCAGCTACCCTGCGTGTTCAGCATGTTTCCAGACAGGCTGCGCTCTCCAGGATTTTGGCTGTGGTTTTTGGCTGTTATTGTTACTAAGTAGTCTGGGATTGCGTGGGCCTCCTAATGAATATGGCTAACAACATGCATTAAGATGGTACCACGAGATAATACGACAGAACTAGCGGTTCACCACAGTAAAAAACAAAAACAAAACCAGAAACGAAATAAAACAGAAAAACCCAGATCAACAACAAAAACCCAACCCAAAAAAAAAGAAAAAACCTAACCAAAAGCAAGGTTCTGATTTCAATTGTACCTTTTTATCTCAATAGGTGCAAGAGAACTGGACTGGTCTTATTTCTGTAATAAACCATAGTAAATCAAGGCGAACATCCATCTCTAAGATTTGGTCAGGTTTACGTACTTTACGAGGATTTTGGTCATATGCAGACACGTATAAACATTTAACAGCAAAAGTATCACTACACGTGCTCTGAGTTAACTCATCTGTGTCAATTTAGTGAATTTATCTCTAGTACAAGGTGATGTAAAAGGCAGAGATAACTGTCTTATCCACGCTACAGTCGGTATGTACTTCCTAGNTTTAGTGAATTTATCTCTAGTACAAGGTGACGTAAAAGGCAGAGATAACTGTCTTCCTTATCCACGCTACAGTCAGTATGTACTTCCTAAGATGAGCAATTTAACTGCATGAATCAGACAAAAAGCAGACAATTGGTGGCGGGTGGTGGTGGTTTTTCTGTTTAAATTACAGAACCAAAGGGCTTTCCTAGGAAGTCTGTTAGCAGCTGTACAAAGTCTGGATCACTCATCACAGCACAGTGAACAAATATTTCTCAGAGTTTTGTCTTGTTATATAAAGGCTGGTCTGCTTAGGAGAGACCAAAATGGAGCGGGAAATCCAGCTACTGTAATCCTCTATTCCACTAGAAGAACCTCACATGTTGTCCACTCAAACCAGCAGTCTGTTGCAAATTGGTTTTGAACAGGGTACTCAATGTGCTCAAGAATTTACCAATTCCCTCCTAGGAAGTTTAACTGCAGTCAGACTGACTTTTTAATGTTGCATTCCTAAGGGTTAATATAAACCAAGGATTTTGCAAGCAGCATTTTTTTATGCGGTGGGTGTGGATTTATGACTGCTACTTTGCTAAGACTAAGGCTAAGATCTTGATTTTATATTGAGACTTTTGATGTTTCCGTCTCTCATCTTGTATCTCTTTAACTCATTAAAATTACATTTTCTATCATTTTCTTAAGTTAAAACATCTAGTACTCAAAATTGCCCTGCTTTGAACTTAGTGAGGCCTGTGTTCATTCAGTAGTTCTGCAAGCAAAATCCTTCTCAGGAGGTAGTTGAAACAGTTGAAATATTACTATTTAGAAATGTGAATGCAGCTAGCATGCCAATTTTCTCTGTCAGAGTCAGCCTTTGTCAGTCATTTGTTCTGATCAGAGCAAAGGGAAAAAGCAAGGAGTACTAAGGAAAAACACAACCTGTGTTTACTGTGGGACATAAATTATGGGAGGGGAATATTGGCCAGTAGGGTTGCTGGGTTTTTTTAAATGGTTGAATATGAGGCTGATTTTATTGAGATTCTTATTGCTGATATCTTGTTTTGTGCACCCTGTCTGTAAAAAACCAGACTTGTCTCGATGTAATTGAGTCACAGTTCAATAACTCAATGCTGATACCAACACAATAAACACAGACAGACATCAGTCTCCTCATAAAGCTACGCTGATTTGTACAATTATGCAAGGTTTTATTTTTCTTCTGATTTCCTGGTAATTGCTGCCCTAAAAGCCTTCAGTCATGTATCTTACACACATTAACTGAGTTTGTGTGAATAAAGATAAGGATGTAATTAAACTGGGGCTTTTGAGCCTTGCTTTGGCAATCCCTGTCTATGGCAGCAGGAGCTTTTTTTTTTTTGCTAAAATGATGAAACAAGGCCCAGACACTCAGAACAAGCACAACATTAGTGTTCCAAATTTTTGCATGAGTTTTGTGCTAGTACTTTTTGCTTGCAAGGCATTGGGGTTTTGGAGCACTCGGTGCAGAGAGGATTGCATCCACATCTGCAGGCTGCAATACACACTCTCCTTTGCAAACCTACCAGTCTTTGCAATCAGGTATTGCAGACCAAGTGCTTGTGCCATTTCATAAAACCATGACTCCCCCTGTTCCCTGGGGGGGTGAGCAGCTCAGCTTACACTTCCAGGGGAAGCTGCTGCTTCATGCAATCACCTTTTCTATTGAGTAATTTGGTTTTCAATATTTTCACCTACTCTGAATGACTTCAGACAGCCAGTCACACCTACTGTGCCAGTGGCTTTCTTTGGATCTACTCTTCAGACAGGTTTTTTGGTACTCTGAAATACTGAATTGCATGCAAAAATTGCCATTTTTGAACAAAAGTTTAAGTAAAAGACTTTTATTTGTTGCTTAAAGACAAGACTAAAATACAGTTTGCAATTATATAAACTATTGTGCTCCATTGAGAGCTGAGGTTGCACAGGTAAATGTTACAGTACCCAAGATACAAGCAAATAACCTCCAAAAATGAACACAGAACATGACAGGTATGTGATTACATTGGCTACCAGGAATAAGGCTGTGGTACAGTACCAGAGGTTTGTGCATAAAGAGGTAGTGGAAGTCAGCTCAGTAAAATGTAGAATCCTTGTACATAAAGAGAAACATCAGCTATTTCTTGCAGATTATGCCCAGTCCTCCTCTGGGAAGCTGAAGTATCTTTTGGGAATGACATAGGTTCTGGCCAGAATCTGTCATATTGGCAGCTTCTGAACTTTTGAAAAGGCACCTAAACACCTCTAACCTCTGAAACATTTTCTTGTAACTTAATGTAAATTTTAGAAATCCTACTTAAACACATCACCTAAAGCTCTTACTCATTTTTTCTCCTTCTCATTCAAAAGCTGTGTTCGAATTTTTCTGGCTACTAGCTTCAAGGGGTTACTTTTGTTTAAACAGCTTAATCCTTCCTCTATTAATAGATGTCTCTAAACAAATGTTATCTGACCTTCTATTTCATGACAGAACTGGGTAAACCCAGCTGTTAGAGACATGCTTTTTGGTACCTAAAACGATTTTATAACAGTATTTTTGTAAAGCAAGACTTTAGGGGAGGAATAGCTTTGCTAGAACTCAGTATTTATACATAAGGAGTGACTGGATTATTAAGGAGTGACTGGTTATCACAATGAGGAGCTGTCGACACAGCAAAACCCATAGGAGGAGGCAGAAAGGGTGATACTGTGCTTTAAGAGACATGCATTTCTTCCAAGAAAATTTATTTCTGCTTCAAGATTTTCCTTGTTCAATTAAAGATGATGTCAGTCTCAAGAAAGAAAAATTAATTACTCCTTGTTTTTTCTGGGGTTGTTTTAATGGAAAGGCAGAATCTCAGTCAAATTACTAGGAACTCATGACAAGAGGATTAACTCCTTCAGGAACAAAGCTTTCATTAACAACAGCAGGAACTGCTGCAAATGCTAAGTTTTCTTTCATGGGGAAGCATACCTGCCCAAGAAAAGTATGCTTTGCGTTGGGTTGTGGCGAATAAAGAAAAGGAAAGGATGGTCAGCATTGAAATCCTCTTCTACGACCATGCAGAGCATAGCAATGCCAGCAGTGGCAGCTGCAGCTTCCGTGCCTTCCTCATTCACCTCCACGAAAGCCTTGTGGACAACTGCAGAGAGGAAGAGGTCACGTGCCCCAGACATTCCCGACAAGTCAGCCCTGCTGCCATCAAACACATCCAGCAAGCCCATGGCGGCGAGATCTGATGTGAGGTCGTAGCTTTCTTCCAGCTTGAACCTTGGCAAGCGCACGTGAACGTCAGCGGAATACAGATGCTCTGGACGTGTCCATTCCTGGAGCTTCTCCAAGGTAAGCTGCTTTTCCATCTAGAATTAAAAGGATAGAGAGCATTACTTACCACTAGTGCAGTATTTCATTTTCAGTAATATTTATGAGGCTTTATTTACAGAACATTATACGATGGTAAAACAGCTGTGCAAAAATGAACATACCCATATCTTTGATAGTTAGAGATAAAGAAATATTATTAAAATTAAGTGGAGTCAGTGCAGATTTTACTTTACAAAGTAATGTAGACATTTGCTTCTTGCTGCAATGTGCTGATAGCAAGCCAGTCTTCTAACAGTTTAATCTAACTAAGTGGAATTACCTAATTAAAGACAAGTTACAAAAATAATAATCAGAGAGCTCAAAGAAGCTGGTCATTTAATGGAAAACAGTCTAACTACTTTATGGTTAAGAAAAGAAAGACTTTCAAAGCAACTGGAAGACAAATTCTGTCATTATAAACAAACAGATGAGGCAAGTTAATTCTCATTGTTAACTCTGTTTTCCATCTCCATCCTGGTTCGGTTCAGCAGAGGGCACATGAACACAACCTACAGAATCAGAACACAACTTCTCTTCCTGATGCAGTACATCCATTTTTTCTTTATTGCTGTACTAACAGAGAGTTGTCTAAAAATACACCAGATAGATCTGGTGCCCTGAGAACATAGGTTCACTAAGACTTTAATTTGGAATGGCTGAACTTAAAAACACTGAACAACTGCATTAGCTTAGATGGGTCACCTTCTGCAGTCCAGTGGAGTCCTCTTCAGTGTCATCAGGTAACAGGATGATCATACTAAGCTCTCTTTCATCGTAAGGCAGCTCCAAAACACGGATCTTCTCTTCGGGGATGTATCCAAAATTAAATTTATTTTTCTGATACATCATTTTTACTGTCCTTCTTTCATTCTGGATGGATAAAAGGCACCAGAAGTAACAGTTAAGGAAATACTCAAGGAAAAAGATTATAATTTATAACTGCTTTGTTCAGACTTCTGACTGCCTGTTTAATAACAATTTCTTCTGAAGTAATAATTAGTTTGTATTGTATTTGGTTCTCCTTTGGCTTCTGTAGCACAGTCCTCAAAGAAACAAAACATTTTCTTCAAATTGCTGTATGAAAACGTTAAGCCAACAAAGATCAACACTGTTTAGCATAAAGCAAACGACTGCATACAGCACCTTGTAAAGCTGTTAACATAAGCAGAATATAGAACATGAAGATGGGGCTTAGTCAAAATTCCAGTCATTTTAAGACTGCTTGCCTAAACAGACAGCTCACAGCTGCTGATCTGCTGCAGACAGAAACCCTACTAGATCCTAAGCCACAGGAGACAATCGTTGCTAATACTATTTGAGTAAGTGAGAAAATAAATAGCTTGCTGAATACAGAAAAATACTAAAATCCATTAAAAATTATTGAAATATTAATAAATTATTTCATGTTTTTAAAATTCTTTTATCTGTAAGCAAAGCTGCACATCACCACCTATATCATTAGAGCTTTTCATTAGGTATGTCCTACCAGGACATATCTGTATTACCTTGTTTAACCGAAATGGTGCATCAGTGGTTTCAGCTTCTTGAAATTTCTCTGCCCAGTTTGCTTTGAAATAAATAGCATTCACCAGCACCAGCCTGGTCATGCTATCAACTGAGCCTTCAGACAGCAGATCGGGGATTTTGCCTTCAGAGGCAGCAGAAAAAAGGGTCACAACAGAATCATTTAGTAAGTTGATGGCATGTAAAATATACATCAAGAAACTGATGCCATAGAAATACTACAAATATAAAACTATTCTATTCCTGTAATAAAGTGTATTTCAGTACCTGTCTCTCTACTTCACCATACTTTTTCTTAATACACACTACTATAACTTTTGATATACAGTGATTTGATGAAAACACAATATTGTTAGTCTAAACTGTCACATGCAATTCATCTACTCATCATACAAGGACTAAAGAACACCCAGACTAAGGAATACTGAATTTAGAAATATATATACTATATAGATATACAGACCAAGACAGACTAAAACAAATTCTCCAGCTCATGAGTTTATCTCCATGTTTATATCTCTCCTGCACTCATGGCCTGAACACAAAAACAGAATGGAAAACTCTCAGGATTTACAGAATTGTTTAAACATCTTGCTTGGTTCTGTCCATGTATCAAATGAGTATCCCAGGGCAGAATTAAACTGTTCTATAGACAAAAGAGAATAAAGCCCATTCCTGCTCCCAAGACAGGGAACACTGACAGTTATTAACAAAAAAGTAATTTACCTTCAGTTTTTTCCTCGACCCACAGGTTAATTTCTTTCCTGGCTTTATCACAAGCCTGAAGAAAATCAACTGTAGCCAAATCAGCTCCATATAATTTCCGTGTATTAGTCAGGAAATCCTAGATTTTGGAATGGTAAGAATAGCTTTCACTGCATGCAGATAAGAGAACATCTAATTATCAGGTAGATAAGGTGTACTCAGACTGTCATCAGCTCTGAGGTGGGGTTCTAACAGCGTGTTGCTTGGGGGAGTTTTGCAGTTAACAGGTTTTTTCCCCTGCACTTGGAGTAAGCCTCATAGTACACCAGCCATGTCTAGAGCTGATGGGGTGCTTACTGCAGGTGTTGCAATATTTACCTATCATTCTCCTGAAACAGGCTCAAGCACAGCTGGGATAAAACATAACTCTCCAAAATAGCTGAAGGGGGACAAAAATATAAACCCATTTGCACACAAAGTTGTAATTCACTAGTGAAGAGGCACGTTGTTAAAACATATTGGATATCGACCCCCCCAAAGAAACGGTGCTTTCAAAAATATTGAAGTTACGTATACTACTCCGATGAAAATCCTAAAAAGCTGATTGCAACAGGAACAGAACTGGCTGCAACCTAAAAAGCTGGTTGCAGCAGAGTGGGATGTCGTGATAGTTACTGTAAGCGAAGAACATAGACGAGCGATTCTTCTCTTGAGGACAAGAACAGCAGAAGTGAACAAGAAGAGAAAAGGGTTTGCTGTGTTACACCCTTTAGGTGAGGGGCACAGAAGCCCACAGCTATGGGTGTGCACATGGCAAGTATGAAACGCTTTTGTCAACTTCCCAGAAACATTTAGAAAGAGGCTTGGAGGCTGTTCCACTTCATAAACAGTCAGGGAGCTGCACTTTTCCCCCAGCCCCCACCACATGCCATCCTGATGTGCAGCACTGTACCGGCAGAAAGCTGTAGGACTTCTCTCCAAAGAGCCGACTGGCCAGCCGTAAGAGATAGGGAGCATTGCTTCTGTTTATATCCATTGTCAGAGCCTGGAATCTTGAGTGAACATCTTCAACTTTGTCAAGATGAAGCGTCTGAAATAAAAAGAAGTGAACTAGCTGCTGTTAATACTGCCTTAAAAGAACATATGGTGAATCTGTAGGGTAGGCCTAATGCAGCAGGGTAGGATCCAGTAGGTAGGCTGAAGAAAGAGAAGAGAGAAGGCTGAAAGCTGCTTAGAGACTTCTGTAAACCTCAAAGAATGACTCAAACTGTCCCTCAGTGCTACACTGCCCATGTCAGCCACTTGCATTGTGATCTTGGTTTATACGGCCACAGCTGAAGCTCTTGATCACAACCCCAAGTCCTGCCTACATTTCTGTGGGCCTCTCCTCTGTGGGCCACAGGGCCCAAGAACTTGTTCCCAGGTGAGGAATCAAAAGGAGAGATGATGCCACGGAGACTCTTTTGCTTTCTCGGTTCGCCCTTTGGCCCAAGGGAACTTGGGGTTGTATATTTTCAGAATATACAATCAGCACTAAGAAAACTTAAAGCAATTATCTTTTTTAATTTTATGAAAATTAAACTCCATAAATATATATGCACTTCATGTATACTTTTNATATATATATATATATAAAAGATCAAATGCATTAGTGCAGTATCTCTTTACCAGTACCTCCTCTTCCAGAGGCAAGCTGACTGGCCAAGGCTTGAAGATATGACTGCAGAAGCTGCCAGATTTCATGGACAGGGAAGGCTACACCAAAGCAGGGACGTTCATATTCAAACCATGTGTTTCCCAGTAGGGAAGACTGGTAGTGAAGCAGTGATTGGATTCAAAGGAAAGCCTTCTCTTTCTCTCACTGGGTTTTTGGTCAGGCTTTGCCAGCCACCTCAGCGCAAGCTGTGCTGTACAGGTGAATGGCCAAGCAAGAACATCACGGAGGCAACCTTGCAATAGAATTATGATCCCGGAAACAAATTTTTCTGTCCTTGCAAACAGCTCTCAACTATTGCTAATCCCTGCCTCTTTAATTAGCACTGTGTTCATAAGGGAAGTTTATGGTACAGGAACATGCCCTGTTGAGAATGACTCTGTTGAAAGACATTTATTCCCCCCCAAGTTCCTTTTGCATGATTTCTGCTGTCAGTAGGTTTATCCTAGGTGGGGCTGTCAGTCTGATTACATGAAATATGTTCAAAGTCTGTTTGAACAAGTGGTGGGAAATTAATTTTATTGAGTAAGCACAGCAACGCTCAACAGTAAAAAACAGTTCCTCCTAAAGTCCAGAATACAAAGGTGAAATTATTCATAGGCAAATGCATGGTGATGACTGCAATGAGGAGACTCACACACCTTTTTACAGGCGTTAGCCTAAGGAGGGTGCAAAAATAACAGTGACTGAGTCCCTTCCATGACAGAGGTTTCAGGGGAAACTGGCACACCCCTGTGTGCACCATTTTTGCAATTTCTAAGGAGGTTTTTTCAAACTATCCTACCTACCCTAAAGCTATGGTAAGGATAACCATGCAGGCTTAGCTACTTCTAGATATCCGAGTGCCTTTTAATGAAAGATTGATACTTAGGTAGCGTCACCATGTATCATCATAGCTGTTACACTTTAGATATAAAACTATAGAATGCTACTGTGTTTTTTGCAAAAACACACAGAATTATCAAAAGTTAACACACCATTGGTGATCTTGTGTTATAAAGTAATAGCTTGTCAAAATGTCTCATGAAAACTCATAAAGCCTTGCTGCTGGAAGTAATGATCAATTTAAAAGGAGACTGACTAATGTAATTAGTTTCCTCTGTCAAGAATTACTAGTGAAATTAAATGAGCAACAAGGGCCATTGAAAATATAGATAGAGGGCTCTGGAGCAAGGTAGGCAGAGGGTAACTAGCTGCAGAGTCTGAGGAAGACTCGGTGTGCATGACAGAAATCTTGTCCTAAACAGATAAAAATCCCCTCATTTCATCCTGCCTCCTCTAAAACACAACACTTTTAAATGTATAAAATATAAAATTAATGGCCATTTTATTTTACTAACCTTCAGCACCTGGGCTTCTGTATTACCTTTGGCCCCCAAAAGGACCATGGCCAGAGCAGCAGAGATACTGACGGGAGAAAAGAAGACATTTCCTGTTGGGTTGGCCTCACTAAACCTTCTGAGCAGATCAAGTGCAAATCTGCTGTTGGCATTAGACAGGTTCTCCATGGTTATAGCTGAAAAATAAAACAGTTGATAAGGACCCTGGGAAACATTCTCCAAACACCTTGTCTAACCTTGCATGACTCACACAGTAAAGACTGGATTAAACTGGACACAGCTGCTTACAGAAACAGCAAGAATATCGTCATCAGTGCACCTCATTCTTAAAAAAAAAAAAAAAAAAAAAAAAAAAAAAAAAAAAAAAAAAAAAAAAAAAATCAGTCACATTGAAAAAGCAGGGGATTTTTTCCATGCAAATTGTGTCATACTAACTTTATAGACATTATTTTTAAAAATTCCTTTCCTGCAGATCTGAAACTGGAAGTACATGTGCTGGAAGGATTGCAAAAGTCCCTCAGCCTCACAGACCCAGCACACGCCAGGGCTCTCCCTCCTGCAGCGTTCCCTCTGCTCCTCTACAATGCACAGAGGATATTCAAAGTATCTGCTCAGGGACATTCAGCCACCTCTCAGTAACCTGCCCCTCTTGGTGCCACAAATCCATGTCCCTGAGCGGCGTCAACCCTGCCGAAGGCTCGGGTGCCCGCTGACTTGCAGCGGCGGAGAGCGCTGCCGGGAGCACGGAGCTGCCTGCCCGCCGCTCCCAGCACACCGGGGCGGGGCGGGGCGGGGCGGCCCGACCGGCACGGGCAGGGAGCGGGGGCTCCGCGGCTGCCGGGGACCTACCGAGCGGCGAGGACACAAGCGAAGCGCAGAGCAGGCAGAGCTGCAGCAGGGCTGACACTGAGCAGCGACGCATTTTGGGGAGATGCTCAAGAGCAGGCTGAAAGGCGCAAGGGCCGGGTCAGGCACGAAGCCCCACCCCAGGGCCGGTGGCGGCACCGCTGGATGCTGTGCAAGCTTGCTGCTCGCCCAGCTCAGTCTAGCGGCTCTGTGCTTGCTTGCAGCCGGACTCTCGGTTTGTTTTTCTCTCCTCCGGACCCAACTGCGTGGAGGAGTTTACACCAAAATTTTGATGTTTCCTGCACAGTTTTTCTACAGCTATTGCAGATTATCACTATCGGCTTCCTCCCTGCCAGACAGATACGCACCCGGCAGCTTTGCGACGTTCTTACCGAGCTGTAGGCTAAAGAAAGACCCTAAAAATATCCAAACCCCAGCCCCAAGGCGTACTTTCACTTTCGTTTAGCGGCACCTCGCTGCGCAAGCTTTCACCCAAACCAGCTGCTCGACAGTGCCCATCCCTGGTACCCGCGAAGCGCCCGCGCCCCGCGCAGACCCCGCTGCTGAGGTGAAGAAGAAAAATTTCCCCTTCTCGCCCCGTTACGGTCCCTGTCCCGCAGGATGCCCCGGGGGCAGGGGCGGAGGGAGCCCCGCGGAGCCCCAGCACAGCCAAGGGCCGCTGGGCCGCCTACCTGCCGGGCAGCGCGGAGCGGAGCGGAGCGGGTTGGGATGGATCGGCAGGAGCCGGGCTGCGCAGTGACACCGCGGTGACACCCGCGGGGACCCCGCCGGGGCGGGACGGGGCGGAGCGGGGCGGCGGGTGGTACCCTGCGGCCACTCCCGTTTCCCGGGAGAGAAGGGGGAGCTTCGGGAGTGGGATTAACAAACACCGCCCATTTCACGCCGGCGGTAAGAGATGCAGGTGTTTTAGAGCCGAGGGGCAAGCGCACGCCGGCTGCCCGGGGAGGCTCTTCTCTGCATTCCCACCCTGTGTCTCTATTTAAACTCATATTTTATAATGTTATTTCGGGTTTTTGCTTGTTTGATTTGGGGTTTCTTGTTGGTTTTTTTGTTGTTGTTGTTTTGGTGGGTTGTTTTTGTTGGTTTTTTTTGGTTTGTTTTTTTTTTTTCATTTCAAAGAACTGCATGGAGAGTTTTCTTTGGTTTATCACTATCTTTGTTCTCCATCACTCCTCGGTCTGCCTCCCAGGACATCCCCAGCTATACTGCCCATATTAGTTTCAGGTGCATAGCACTAGCCCTTCAACTGGGCCATGTGTCCTGGTGACAAAAGTGCTGAGTCTCATCCCTCTCCCCTGCAAATACTGCTTTTGTTTGCTTCACCTGAGACAGCTGAGTTACTGGGCACTGAATAAAGGATAGGCCCATCTAGCACCTTTTGGATAATGTCCACCAAGCCTTGATTTAAACCTCTGCAAAAAACCAAGAGGAAGTGTTGCAGTATGGCCCAGAAAAAAATTACTATCTAGGCACACCCTTGCTATCCTAAGTTGAAATTCTTTCAAGGCCAACCATCAGTGCATGGCAATCCAAGTAAGCACCTCAGGTTTCACTATCCAGAAAAATCTTGTGTTTGGTAATGAATTCCATACAAGCTATATAGAAGCTGGTATTACAAGAAAAGTTAGGGATTTTCAGACAACTGGTTTAAAAATTATCTATTTATAGCGGAAAAAAGAAACAGACCTCTACAGCACTTACAGTTCTTTTATTACTCCAAATAGAGAAAGCACGAAATACATCCCAGTGTCAGGAAAGCTGTTTCAGCTTTGTCTTTGGTGTTCTACAGTGAGGACTGCATTCCTTGTTAAATGATCAGAAGCAGGTGACAGGGAATAAACATAGTATCTCCTGTGACGATTTCTCACCAAATAAACACACTCTAATGACATCTGCTACAAAAATGTTCTTGCCTAAGTGCTTTGTTAGCCAATGACACACATCCATGCAGGATGCT
>VYXF01001813.1:33510-55604 GCA_013397295.1 Polioptila caerulea | reverse complement strand
CCAGACTGTGCTTTAAACAAAAACAAAACCACCACCAACAACAACAATATATATAAAGTAATTTCTATAGAAGTTCAAAGGCACTTTAAGGAGTTCAATACACTCTGTAGTTGAAAGGCCAGAAGATGCATTAAATTCAGATGGCATATCTAATATAGGATATGAGCTGGCACCTGAGAACCTCTCCTTGCACACCCTTCTTGTGGGCCCAGGGGATTCCAGCTGGGATCCAGCACAAGCACCAGGTCTAGTCTGAGCCTGACCCATGCAGGTCTTCATCCCTGTCTCAAGTCCCAGCTGAGGCTTGGCTTTTCAGCCTCAGAACAGACAGGGGATGGACTGATGTCTCTGCACTCTTTCTAACCTAAACTTGGTTATGCATTTTTAGTCAAATGTTCCTCTTTCAAAGACTGAACAGTGCAATTCCACACAGTGTATTTGGATGCACTACAGAAGTACAAATGATACTGGCAGCCCACTGCTGTTATTTTTGCAGTTTAATTAGCAATCAAATACAATTTTTCAACTCTGTTTCTTATTCCAAATCTTCAATGTCTTTGTATCCACTCCAGGTTCACTAGACTGGGTGGTTACTAAGTCTTAATTTTGATCCAGAGGAAACTGCCATGCCCATTTTGAGCATTCTGTATTCGCTTACTTTTGCTCTTTTATTTTTAGCTGTATTTTGTACTGCATTTCTCATTCTCTCTCTCTGTATTTAAAAATCATTTTAGACTTTTCATTATTATGTGGCACTGATTCTTGGCACTGAGGTTAAAGTCTGGAACTGAACACACCATGAAATTACTGCCTCAGCACAACCACTTGAAAGTCTCTGCTGTGTTCTTGACCCTGTGTTTGTCAAACCTCTGCTCACCCTCTGTGTAGGATCCTGCACGATGCATTCCTCAGCTGGGGAAGAGGGAGGAAAAGAGATGGTTGAGGACACCACCCACTCATCAGTTACCTGGTTCAGAATCTGCCTTCTGAGCCCTGAAATGAAAAGTGTTCAAAGCTTTTCCTTGTAAGTGAAACATGAGCAGAACCCTCTTCTTTTTTGTATGTTCTGCACCAAGCAGTGCCCCATAAGAAATCTGCTTTACCAGGTGGAAATGCAGCAGGAAATGGCTGCTGCTGCCTTGGTCAGGTGAGTTTCCCTCAGCAATGCCCAGGATGGGCAAAATTCTGGGCTGGTGACTGACAACCCATGCACAGAAACACCATGACTTTGAAATCCTATTCTTTGCATCTTTTTGAGAACCTGGAAAAAAGGAGAGAAGGTCCCTATGCATGGGGGAGAGGTTCTTCAGTGTCCTGGTCACTCTGTGCTTCAGGAGGACAGTCAAACAAAGCTGTGGCATTCCTGCTTGGCAGAGGTATTACATAGAACCCATGCAATCCTTTATTTAGGTTGGAAAAGGCTCTTAAGATCACCAAATCCAGCTGTAAATCTGACACTTCCAAGCCCAGCACTAAACCACACCCTCAGGTGCCACATCTCCATGCCTGCTAAATCCCTCCAGGGATGGGGACTGAACCATTTCCCTGCTTAGGCTGTGCCAGTGCTGGCCAAGCCTTTCAGTGGGGACATCTCCCCCAGTAAGTCACAAGCAGAGCTGCCTCCCAGCACAGCATTTTTGCCATTTCCACTGCACCCTTCACAGCTCTGGCTTGTGCCTGTGGAGCAGCCCAGGTGTCAGGGTGGAAAACCTGAGGGGTAGCACCTTGTGCTGGGGGTGTGCTGGTGCCTGCAGCAACAGGGACCATTTCTAACACTGGAAATCTCCATCGGTGCCATGGAATTGTGGCTTCAGCCTTTCTCTGGAAATGGAGTGTCCCCCCTGCCAGCAGGGTCGTGTCCCCAGTGAGGCACAGGGGCTTCTCCCCTCCCAAGGCCTCGTGGCACAGCCAGCTCCAGCCCCAGACCTCCCTGACCCTCTGGAGGTGTTCCTGGCCAGGAGCAGAGCGGGGAGGGTGAGGAGCCAGGCTGGCACAGCAGGCAGCTGGCAGCAAGGAGGCATCATGTTCCCAGGGAGTTACATTTTTCTTGATGTTAAATTAATATACAATGGAGTGTTATAGATGTTCCTTCTACATCTTAGCTGCAGTCAGAGGACTTCAGTTGTTAATGCCAAGTATAATAAAAATGTTTTCTAATCTTGATGGAGTCCTCCCTGACATCTTGTGTCTCATTGTCTTTTTTAACTTCCAGCACTTCTCTTTCTATCAGGATTCTTGTGTGTCTTGGCTTTCATAGTCCCTATCCCTTTTAAGGGCTTTCTTTAGCTGCTTGCAAAGAACATTTTGACTTTTTGTTCTTCCTTTATTAACATGTTTGTTTACAGAGAAACCATGAGGGAGTGCTTGGGGAAGATCTCTGCTTCTTCCTTTTGGTTTAATATTCTGTCCATCATTTCAAGCCAGCTCCTCCTTTCTGTGTTGTGGAAACCTGTCAGAATCTCTGGACTGATGACAGCAGTGCCTAACCCATGCCAGGTTGCCCTGTCCTGTGTCCTTTGCTCCTGATTCTTTACAAAACAGAATAACTTGAGCCTTGCTGATTATTGGATGTGCAAGATCCTAAAAAGCAGCTGGTGAATCCATGCAAAATAGAGGTATTTCCCCAAAGTCCAAGCCAGAGCTGGGTAGACACTTGCTTCTGCCAAAAGCACCAAAGCAGCAAAGTCAGAGAATTATAAAGGGGACACCAGTAAAATGTGGGTTCTTCACATCTTAATGGAGAGTGATGAGAGGGGATGGTTTGAAAAAATATTGCGATGGAAAATGGCTTATAAAAATTCCATGCCCTGTTATAGACCCAAAGTGGTCCAAATCCTTGTCTTTTCTTGCTGTTTTCTTCTCTTGTGCACAAGCTGAGGGAGGATTCAAAGAGTTCAAATATTTCCAAAAGATTGGAAAACCTGAAAACACTTTCCTGAACCTCTTACATGAAATATCTCTGACACTTTTTCCTTTTCACTGCTGCTGACTCCAGAAGCTTTACCTGTGGAATAATGATGTGTGCCAGTGTAGGACCATGGCCTCACCTCCTGCAAGTTCCCAAGTCACTTCTGAGCCCACACATAGGGGGCATTCCCTTACCTCTGGACAGGAGGCAGGGTGCCACTTGTACTCCTCTGCAGAGGGCAAGTGAAGAGGCATTTTTCCTCTGGAATGACAGTGGGAAGCCTTCTGTGGGCAGCCATGTGGTTACCTCAGCCATAATTTACAGGAGAGCCCAGGACTCCCTCTCAGAAAAGAAATGTGCTCAAGGGTGTGTAATAACCTGAGATGTTCAGAGCTCCTGCATCACACGTGGGCTGCAGGACAGGGCTCCTCTTTCCCTGAGAAGTCATCAGGAGATTGATTGCAAGAGGCAATAAGCATGCTGGGAGGCAACAGGAAGATCAAAGGATGCTAAATATTGCAGCTGTTTTCCCAGGTATTTTCTTCTCAGGGTGAGCATATCTGATCCTCTGCTTGATGGAGCTGATGGTCACATAAAATGCTGCTTCATGGGTCACTGGGGCCAAGATGCTGGAGGTAACTTTGGTTTTAGTCTCACTAACAATCTTTCTGTCATCATTGATAACCCACCCAATCATTTACCATCCAGGTTCTTGCTTGATCTCCAACCAAATCTGGTTGTTTGAAATGTTGAAGTCATTCATCAGCCATTCCTGAAGCCAGATTTGGGGGCAAAACAAGTAATACCAAACAAAGAAAAAAAATAGTTTAATAGTTTTCTTTGTAAAAATGACTGCTGAGACAGCATGGACTGCCTGAGAGTGTCCAGGGCCAGCCAACACTGCTTTAGTGTCTGAAGAGAAAAAGGGGCTCTGGCAAGAACAGAGAACAAGGAAGGAGCATTTGCAGATGCAAACGTATCTAAAGAGCTGGTTCACCTCAATCTCTGCCTGTTTCTTATGTCACTTGTTCTTTTCTCTTAGACCAGGAGCACTGCTCACTCCTTCCCTCTTCAGCTGTGGTTCTTGTCCTTACCATGAGGATATCACTTGTTCCCTGCCCAGCAAACACTGCTGTGACAAAATATCTTCAGGGAAGAGAGGGATGACTTTAATGCCTCCTTTATGTGAAGATTTTTTATGAGCAGTGTTTCCCCTTTGGACAAGAGGATGCCCTTTTGGCTGCAATCCAGAGGCACTCAGAGACTCAAAGGTGAGATGAACTCCCTGTCAAGGGGAGCATCACACAAGTCTGAGTGAGGAGGGGACAAGAAAGGAGACTGGGAGATGGGGCTTGTGGGGTAAGAGGTTGTAAGCAGTGAAATGAGGACAGGACACGGAGGAGCAGCACACTTGTGGTTTGGTTTCTGTTGTCTGTTTCGGTCAGGAAAAGAGTTCTGTGTTTAGATAAGATAAACCAAGGCCTGAGGAGGAGCTGATGCAGGCTCCATGGGTGGTGTCAGCCCTTCCCTGGCTGCAGAGCTGGGCCAGCCTTGTACAATGGAGTGCATTTTTGTGTGTGTTTGGACTGTAAACCTTGACATGTGCTTTGCCCCAAGGGATTAATGCTGATTGTGCTGTAACGATCAGTTCTCAGAGAAGGAAGCCAGCCACGAGTGAGTGTTTGTGTGAAATGCACTGCTGTGCATGGGCTGCACAGCTCTGGCCTTGCCATGCACAGCAGGGTGAGCGAGTTCAGCTCATTCCTGTAAATGCAAGTCTGCTGTGAGGGGAGCATTTGGGCTGTTCAGATGCAGCTCGTGAATTTGCCAGCCCTGCTGTAATGCATCCCTGGATACTTGTTATGGGAGTTCCTTTTTTATTTGCTTATGTGTTTGTTTTTTAACTTGAGTTGGCAGGGTAGTAACTGGTTACTTCAAGTCAGGAGACTCAGAGGTACACACAGCCTGGGTTTCTCCCAGCTTTCTTTTGGACAGTTATATGAAACTGTACTTTCAAAATGCCTGCTGCTCTATGCTGCTCTGTGACAGTATTTTCTGCTGTTACATGCTTTGTAGTGAGTGTACTGTAGCTACATAACTTAATTAAAAAGCAATGAGCAATGAGCAATTTATTTCATCCTCTGTAGCCAGGAAATAATGATGATTGGCACTTGTAGTAAAAGGATGGGTTGGACTCTGGCTCCTTTTGCTGCAGGTTGTAGAGTTGCCAGCCCAGTTACTTTCTGCAAATAGCTGATAGTTTTTCTTGGCATTTCAGTGGCCCAGTCAGTTCTAGACATCTGGCTGCTGAATAATTCCAGATCAATTTGTGCACCTATAACAGCCCAACGTGCTCAGGTTTGAAAAGTGGCTGCTGCACATCCACAGGGATGCCAGGATGGAGGTTTTGGCTTGCTGTGTGTGAACAGGCTGGTTCTGCATGCTGGTAGCTGACCCCCTTGATGCTAACAGGCTTAGAACTGTGTGGCAAGACTTCTGCTGCACCGTGCACACTGCTCAGGATTCCAGCTGATGGAGCAGGAATCCAAAACATTGCATCAGGACAGGCTCAATCAGTAATACATTGACACTTTTGCTGTTGTCATTCAGCTCTGGCTTTGTGTGTAGGTGAAAAGTGGTCCAGAGCTTGCTTATGCTCCATGAACACTGAGCAAAAATTGTCCCTTGTTGGAATGTCAGCTGTGTTTCCTAATGAGATCTCACAGGGCAGGATAAACACACTCATTTTGCACATAAATGACACAGTCAAGAGATACCAATCTTTTAATGCCTGTACAGCTCAAGTTCAACAGCAAGTTCCAGTCCCCAGAACGTGATGTGTCGCCATCTAAAAGCTGTGGGTTCACATTTCCATCCATTGTGTTGAAAACCTGTCGCACTGTGGGACAAAAAACCACAACCCAGTTGTGCTCAGAAGGAAGAACAATGCTTGAACAAAGGCTTTTTTCCCCTGCTTTCCTTAAGTGTGCCAACCCCCCCATGCAGATCACATTTAAGAGATCCAGCTGAATTGAGAGCAGTACCTGGGGCTGTAGTTGTGTTCTCTTCAAAATACCTGATAGCCCTGGCACTCTTATTTTGGGTTGTGTCACTGGGGAGAAGCTGACATGCAACAAAGGAGGACCCTGGCGTGGTGCAGGATGGATAAAAATCACGAGTCCCCCTGTAGCAGTCCTGTTTTATGGAGCTGGCAGAGGAACAGGCTCTCTACGAGTACCAGCTAAAGAGAGCAGTGCTGCTGTGGGAATTTCTCTCTAGTTTTATACTCCCCAAATCCACTTTTGGCACCTCTGGAGTTGAAGGCATAAAGGCAGCTCATTAGGGGCCTTATCCAAACCCCGTGGATCTCACTGAGAGTTTGTGCCAGCAATGGGACTTGGTTGAGTTTGGTTATGAGCCTTTATCTTTTCTCCACATGTATGGAGATCTGGGATGAAACTGGAGCAGTGAGTTCAGGTGAGTCTCACCACCTGCTCTTTCTCTATGGGGTGGCTGCAGCCACCCCTCAAAATTGTGAGTTTTGCCTCCCCCTCTCTCATAAAGGCTCATCCTTTGTTTGTCTCTGCATTCATTAGCCAAAGAGACGCTATCTCAAGTGAAAACACATTCCATTATTGTAGTTTTGCTCCTTGGAATGTTATGACACATCCCTCAAATATCAGCTTTGTTAACTGTCAACAAATTAGTGTCCTTTCACTCCCAGGGTGTGCACTCACGGGTCCTCTTGGCTCCTGCCCTCACAGAGAGCAGTACCAAGGCTGCAGTCCAGGGAACACTCCCTCTCCTGACCTTCTGCCCCAAAATTCAGCCTCTCGCCAGCTGAACAGCAGGACAGCATCCCATCAGCTGGGAAAGCTTCCTCTCCTTCTCTAGCATCAGGAGAAAATGGCTGGCACTGAATTTATTCACTGTTGCCAGCAGAACTTGAGGCAAAAGCTCTTGGGCCCAGTCCCGAAGCAGCTTGGTTATCCCTGCCATCCAGATTTATTTTATATCCTCATTAAAGCAAATAAGGGCCTTGAACAAAACCACTTGGATGGAACTTGCAGCAAAGAGCTTATCTGGGTGCCTGACCCAGCAGAGAAACTGGTGCTGATGGGGGAAACCACGGGAGAAGGAAAACAAAACCCCAGCTCATCTCTGTTTGACATCTAACCTCGTTCCCTTAGACAACCAAAGAGAGAAAGCCCTGGTGAGTTTTCTGCACCATCCTACTAAGTTATGGTTGCACACAGGTGTGACCAGTTCTGCTTCAGCAGGTGAGCCACAGGACCATCTTTTCCCCTCTCAGGGGCCCACAGTTCCTCTTGGAAACCTGGTGCCATCCCAGGCAGAGCAGTCGTGCAGGAAAAGGCTGAGGGTGGCTGTGCTCTCTGCACTGCAGCTCCCAGCCTGGGTCTGATCCCAGGTCTGATCCCAGGCTTTCAATCAGTGTGAGAGGCCCCAGGATGTGGGTCCTTGTGATCTGGGAATGATAAACCAGCCGTTTTAATCCCATGATTAGAATGTAGGCAAAGAGNGCAGAGCAGTGGTGCAGGAAAAGGCTGAGGGTGGCTGTGCTCTCTGCACTGCAGCTCCCAGCCTGGGTCTGATCCCAGGTCTGATCCCAGGCTTTCAATCAGTGTGAGAGACCCCAGGATGTGGGTCCTTGTGATCTGGGAATGATAAACCAGCCGTTTTAATCCCATGATTAGAATGTAGGCAAAGAGGGAGTAACCCAGGCATGTCCCCCAATGCAGTGTCACACACACCATTGAAGGGAAATGAGAGGGAAGCTGCTTTGTTCCAGCCTTCAGCTGGAGGCACTGGCAGGAGGAGGCTCAGCCTTGCAGGCTTCACTCCAGTCTGCTGCAAAGTGATTATGCAGCTCCACTGGTGTACCAGAGTGTGCCAGGCAGCGTGGTGCCTTTTGACATGCCAGCACAGCTTTGTGAAGTAGCTCCTCTGTATGTCCAAAGTCAATAAATATTCATTTTAGTTGTGCACTGGATCTGTGCTTTCTGCTTGCTCCTGAAGAGGGTAAGCAGCTGAACCAAACTTCAAAAGAAAAATCCTACCCTCTAATTTTCTCGCTCAGAGATCTGAGTTTTAGAAGCAGATGTTCCATATCCGAATTTTTGGGGGGCCTCCAAGCAATCAGATTGACCATGACAAAACAACACAGCAAGTGAAGGGGATCTGGGCACACTTGTTAGTCAGCTCTGCTTTTTTTGCCCACACTCTGATTATCTATCCTGCCTTTTCTCCTCTTTTGAAGGACAAAAGGTAAATTTAGGGTGAACTAAGGCATGGGGAAAATGTTTTTGAGTTGTGGTGTTGTTTTTTTTAAAAAATTTAACGCCAGTCTTACTTTTAAAGTATAGAAAATGCTGCATGGTCTCCTGTGAAGTCAGTTTACACTAAAGTCAAAGCCTTGCAAATATTCAATTAGGAGACCAGTCAAGTATGTGGGATTAAGTTGTTTATATAAGTGTTTGCAGAAGCAGAGTGTGAGTTCACAGGCAGGCATGGGAGCCTTGGTTTCCCAGCTGATCCATAAAAAGGGTCAAACACAGTATACTGATAAATGCAGTGTACTTACAAGAAAAGCCAGGCAGCCTCAATCCAGTCCTGACTGGGGCTTCCAATACCAATTCCCAGTTGTTTATCAAAGTTAAGTTGGAGGCTGATGAGTTTGCAGGATGTGTAATTTAAAAACAATTTCAGACCCTTCCCTGGGCACCACTGCACGTCTCCACACACACATCACAGCTGGGAGCCAAAAGCAGATTCTGCTTTCAGTAAACAAAGAGCTCCCACTGATTACCCAGAAGCAGCTCTGGCATGAGCAAGAGTGGAAGAGGCCCCATGGAATGAGATCTGAAGATACAGGGTAGCATCATTCCCTGGAGTTTTCTGCATTTGCTCCTCTTTGTTTCTGCTTCTGGTACCTGAGAGAAGCTGGAGAAAAGTCCTGATGTTCAAACCCAGGGGAGACAGAGGAGAAAATTGACTCCTCTTATGAAGAGAAGAAAATGCTTTCTCAGCTCCAGCTTGAATTTTGGTGAGCCCTGGCAGAACTGATGGAGTGTACAGTGGAAGACAAAACTGGGCAAAAGTATAAAAATGGAAAAGGGGAGAATTTCATACAATTACATTTCTAAAATTTAATTTGGGAGTGGTGTCATTTTTGCAATAGATTTCTACAGTCTCTCAGGAAACAGAGAAAAAGGAAGGACTCCAGTGTTCTGAAAGTGCTTGGTGCCTGGTTCCCTGCTTGCTGTGATGATCAGGACACGGACACATGAAGCCATCAGCAAGCAATCAGGAGTTTACCCAACCCCAGTGGGCCAGAAGGAGAAGTGACTGTATTATGACTGGATTTTCCCCCTGTGATTAAGTGGCATGAAGTCAGAAAGCCCCCTACACCCTGGTATTTTTTTAGGGTAGTTTCTTTAGACAGGTCATGCTGTTGAGAGTGCAGCTGGTGTCTTTGGGGATGAAAGGTGCTGTGTCAGTGCAATATGTTGCCTTTTTTTCTTGAATTTGTTTTTAAGTGCTGATATCTGGAATTATTAATAGACCGAATTGTCCAAACAGGAATTCTTCACTGCTCCTGCTGCAAAATACAGGATTTGTGTTCCTGTTGCTACAGCATATACTGCTAAGCTACAGCTAGTACAGTCTGTTTTTCACTAAGTGCATCAGTGAACAGTTTAAACAAAGTTAAACAAAAAAAAAAGTACTGGCAACAAAGAGATGACTTATCATTTGCAACTTTAAAAAGGAGCCTGCAGCTATATGAATCTGGAAATAATATAAACTTAACCCACAGGACTGTTGCATTGGTTTTAGAAGAGCTTACTTTAAAGCTGGTATGTGGGCTCACTAAGAGGCTGAGTGGTTGGCAAGGATGCTAACCATTTATGGAATGTGTCTTTGGAAAGGATTAAAGCAAAAAACATGTTGCTTCTTACCAGCTCTGGGCTGGGAATGTAGCTCTAAGGGGCGAGTGTTAAATTTTAAGCATCCAGTATGTAAAGCTTTTAGAGAAGAAACTTTTTTCCTTCCTTGCCCTGGTGCTTGGGATCAAATTCAGTCCAGACCGGATAGAGTAAAAATCATTCCCATCTGACGTCCAGGGAAGGGTCAGGAGTGACAGCAGTGCTGGCAGTGGTGCAGCAGCTCCCAGCTTGCGTAAGGACCATTTGTGAGCAGCCCAAGATTACAGTCAGCATTTTACTCTGCCTGTTCCGAGCCTCATACAACTGTGCCTATTCATCTTGTCCCTCCAAGCTGGTTTTTGAGAACTGCTTTGTAGCAAGTAAAAGCACAATTCAAACTGAAGCCTGAGAGCCCAGTTAAAAAGCAAGATCCCTATGAGTTGTTTGGGAAATCTTTCGTTTTCTGTTTTCATTGGCCCTGTTATGGTTCTTTCTCTGCCTCGGGTTCTCATGGTCCAGTGCCTCACTGTGTTGGCTTCTTCCTGTGGCACTCCCTGTCCCAGGCTGTGCTTGAAAAGACAGTGAAAAATGTCTCTAAGTGGCACCATTTTGCTCTGACAGAGATTCCCTGTTACTGATGAAACAGTTCTGTATTTTCCCCGTGTCTGTGAGTGGCTGTGCCGCTGTATCTGTGGGTGCTTGCAAAAGGCACTAAGAGAGGATTTGCTGCCAAACCCAGTTTTGTCCCCAGTGTGGAGGAGAAGAGAAGCATGGTGCTGTTCTCAGCTCTGACATCCATCAACAAAAGCAAAGATCTCTTCTAAGCAATCTGTCTGTCTGTCCAGCTGCTGCCTCCTTGGCAGCTGCTGCCACTGGCAGTGCAGTGTCTGTGGTTCTTGGGCATCTCACAGTCCAAAATGTTTGCAAGCCCCCAGCCACTCCCACAAGGTGAGGGCAGCTGCTGTTGGAGATAGGACACAGACTAAAAGGTGTTGGAAGTGACTTCCAAGGGGGACAGTGTCTCTTTTCCTGCAAGCATGTCTGCCATCTGCTCCTTCTCCACTGCTCCTGCGGCTGTGCAAGGGCAGCCCTGGCTCGTGGGGCAGTGCAGGGTGATGCCAAGGTGTGTTACCTGCTACTTGTGAACACCTTGGGGGTGAAATCTCAGGTGAGCCTGACCCTCAGGTGCAGAGCTAGGGGCTCTGGATGTGGAAGATCACATTAGTGGGTCACAGTCATTTTGGGGAGCTTTCACTCACTGTGGCAATTTCTTAACAGGCTCTTTCCCCTAAAAGACTTTTGTTTTTCTTTCTCTCCAGCCATTCCTGAAACCTAGAATCCAGTCCTGTGCCATGAGAATGTGAGACAGGATGGGTTCAGTTTAGGAGTGATGATCCATGTTAAAGCCTTGCTCTAGAATTTGCTCCAAGTGGCTGGAATGTCTTTGTAGCCTCACTTTGAAATCTTTGATGTCTTACCACAGAAACTGGCTGTGACAGGATTTGTGTAAGACTTAATTTTATCTGTAAATAGTCTGATGTGCTTTATTTGACAATGAATGTGCATGTCAGTGCCATAAAAGCATGATATCACATTGTTATTATGAGGCTCTCAGAAAGAAAAACATGGCTAAAATGGGGACATGAGCACCTCTTTCTTCTTTAAAGTGAAAATCATAAAGCTATGTCTTCATTGTTGAGAAAAAGTGAATTTCCTTGCAAGTGAACTGCATTCTATTGAATGCTCACCTTTTTTGTATTATATTGTTTAGGCTGATGAAGTTCCAGAAAAGGTAATACCAGCTGCTCATTGTCAGGGTCCTAATTGGCTGTGATGTCCCTGATCAACCTCACCTGAGTCCTGCAGCCACTCCCAGGGGCACAGGAGCCCTATTTAAGCTCAGCCCCAGGAAGGGACGGGTGTGGAGGTGTGTGGGAACCCAGAGCTTGTCCTTGACTGCTCTGGGGGCTCAGGGACCTGGGCAGGGGGCCCAGAGGGCTCAGAAGCCCTGGCACCAAGCCCAAAACACCTGTGGGTTGGATTTTAGCCCATGGAAGAAATTACCAGCTTTAAAAGAAAAAATACAAGTCTCACAAATTTAAATAGAATAATACTAAGATTGTCACAGGGTGGAAAAGTAGATTTTGGAATTTTAGTACATGGGGGTGGCTGAAGCCAAGATGGAGGGACCGCATGGCTTTTGGGCTTCTTCCTTCTTCTTCATCTCCTCCATGATTCTGCTGTGATGGTGGCACTGGTGATTGGTTTGAGTAGAATACACACTGTCTAACGTAGATAATAGATATTAGAGAATAATTGTAAATAAGGTACACGTAGTTTTTAGTATAAAAGATAAACCACTGCCCTTCAGGCGAGGAATAGCCTCGAACTGTCGTGCTGTGAACACCTCGGCAGGACAGAGAGAACAATGTTCTAGATAAGCTATTATAAACAATAATAAAAGTATCTGAAGACCGAAGATTTCTACGTCTTTCTTCTCCTGGGCAAGGAAAAGGACTTTTAACACCTTGGGGACTTTCCCAGAAAAAGCAGGAAATCCCCACAGAGGTGCTGGTTGCCAGCCTTGCACTTGGCTGTCCCTGCTGAGCTGGTGTTGGCTGTGTGGTTTTGGTGCCTGTCTCCTGCATGGGGCTCTCCAAGGTGCATTGTACATCTCCAGCTCTCTGTCCTCTGCTGCTCTTGAGAGGGTCCCTGCATGGCCCCTGAGCTGGCTTTGCTGCTTGCTGTGCCTGCAGCTCTTGATGGGCCCTGTTGCCAGCATCCCTGCAGGATGCCTGATCTGTGTCCTGCCTCCACTGCAGCTCCTCAGCATTTGGGGAATTTTGTGCTCAAGGCCTTTGCAAAGGTAAGAGGAAAATGTGTAGCTTGAAATTAGCCTGGTAATGATAGAATCAGCAAAGCCTGCTTGTAGTTTTTTCCCCTCTCCTATAGTTTAATGATTATAGTGTTTTGAAGATGTTTCCAATTTCCTTCTCCCATGCGGAATATCTGCCCACCTGCCTTTGTGCATCCCTCAGTTTCTGGCTGAGTCAAAGGCAATAATATGTCTGGTTTTAAGGGGCATGTGAACTCTCAGCTTCCTCAAAGGTCGAGCAGCATCAGCTCACCCATGTTGCAGTCTTGCTCTTGGGATGGGTGCAGGGAACCTGCAGAAGTCATTGTAATTGCAGTTTTAGGGGTGTTAGGAGAAAAAGGAAAGGCTTGGGATGAAGTTCTCTCAAGAAAACTTTTATCAGAAGGGCGTTGAGAGTTCAGTGAGATGAGCAGCTGTAAGTGTCTCAGAAAGTGCTGAATGTAGGCCCGTGGCAAAGCAAGGAGCTTTCAGGGAGCCATCAGCTTGCCTGCACAGAAAGGCAGATGGAGCTGAGGATGGGGCAATGCTCTTGTGCTGCCTGGACTGTCACTGTCCAGGTGCACCCTGCTCTCACTCAGGGCAGTGGTCCAGCACTCCTTGGGTCTCCTGGGCTTTTGCAGCAGGAGTTTCATAAGTTGCCCTGGATGTGCAGCCAGTGCAATCTTCTCTTTGTGGCCCTGGAGAGAGCCCTTTAGAAAAGGGCAATGCAGGAAGGCTGAGCTGGTTCACGTGGAGTTAAGGGTTCAAGGACCAAGCTGCTCCTACACTTTTTCTTCTGTGGCTTCACTGCTCTTATGACCCCTTGTAAACTTTCTGGAAAAGAACCTGAAGCTAATTAAGGGGGTCATTTTTGTGGCTAAATGGGAAATGGAATTTCTTCCCATTTGCATCAGCAGAGGTCTGGCAGCAGTTGGAGCCCACTGCTGGAAAATAAAGGGGCAGATGTCTGAAGTAGGTTTCAGAAGAAACACGTTTGTTTAAAATGAGGATTTACAGATCTGGGTGCTTAGATAAGAAATTGGTGCCTTCACCTGTTCTGTTCTGGCCCTTGGTTGTGAGGTAGGTGAAGGCATCTGACCCTGTGGAAAATTTCCAAAGCTGTGTAAGGACACTTAATATTTAATGCCCCAATCCCCTGCCTCTTCTATTGCTGCACAATTAATAATGGGAACTTAAATTGATTAGATGCCATCATTGCCTCAGGGAAGGATATTTAGGTTGCCTTTTGTGCTATGATATAACTGTAGGCATTCTGGTTTATTTTGGCAATGGTTCAAACTTGAAACAAACCTGGTTAATTTGAAATTAAAACAATTGGGTCCTTTGTGCTGTTTATAATGAGTTTTTAGTAGTTGCTTACTTATAAAAGTGATTTCATTGTCCATAACTGCATGGTTGACATGATGAAATTTGATCATTGATGGATTTCTGGGTTCAATATCCAAATCTAGGTCTGTGCTTAGTTCTGTTCTCCAGACTGAGATGTAGAAAGGGTAGATGTGACACTGACTTTATTCAATATTGACAACACTGAACGTTCCAGTGCCATGAGTCAGACTCCTCCCAAATTCTGTACTTGCTTTAAGTTAATGAGACTCAGAAAAATACTGGGTTTTCTCCTCTGCAATAGTAAGACATCACTTCCAATGAAGCCTGTAATTCTCCCATGAGATTTTGTCTCCAGGTGCTCTCAAAATATTGCCAGTTATTGAAAAACTTGAAGTAAAATGTTATTTGTCCTTCTGTCTTTAAGCTAAAACAATGGACCTGCTAAAATATTTATAGTTAATGTTAGGGCATTGTGGGAATTGGGTTTGGGAGATTCATTCAGACTTTTTAATTTCATACATATATTTATGTTCTTACTGAGTAAGCAGTGGTTGCTGCAGAGCTGGGAGATGGGTTATGTCTGATACCTCAGCATTTTATTGTCTTAATATTGAGCTGTGGCTTTGGACAGTAAAGAGCACTTGGATTTTTTGTTTAGCACAGTGTACACCTGATGGTCTGGCAAATATTTCCCTGCTAGTTTCTGCAGGCATTCTCTCTTATGCCATGGTACTTTCTGCCCTCCACACCCCTGCACTCCTTCTGCCCCTGTGCTGAAAGCATTGCCAGCTCCCCATTGCTTAGTGCCCTGTGAGGACAGGAAATGCTGATTCCATTTCAAGAGAGAGCCTAGGGGCCTCAGGTGGCTGGGATGCTTGCCCAGATTGGGCAGTAAGGTGTTTTTGTAATGGCAGGTGCAAATTGTGAGCATCCTGACTTGTCAGGCTCATTTGCACTGGGAACACTCTCCCACCCTGCTGAAGAGCCACAGAAATTGGTGAAGGCTTCCCTCAGCTGTTTGTATCTTAGAGGATGACTTTTTTTCTAAGCACACACTGGATCTTTACCCAAGAATTAGCAAAAATTAGGCAGGACCTAATCAGATAATAAGTAATTCTGCCTGGACCAACTGTAACTTCTGTGAAAGCATCCTAACAAAATAGTGTTTGTTTCTCCTTCTCGACAGGAGAATGTGTCCTCACAGGAAGAGGACACTGCTGTTTTCAGTTTATTAATAGAATGTGTTCAGATGCTGGTTTCTGGTTTTTGGGTTTTTTTTACACGTGTTTTAATTCAGAGCACTTTGCTAATCCCTCAGTCTCTTTGTTTTCAAACTAGGCAAACCCATGTAATCAATCTCAGATCCAGTGTTCTGCTTACCTGCTGTTGCCCAAACCCATAGACTCTGTTTGCCCTCAAGCTTTTTTGTCTTTTGGCAGCTGCCCTCATTCCAATTACAAAATATCCTTGGAAATTCAATACCTCATTTTTCTATTATTTAAATCATGGCTCACATTGTAGTTCAATGAATTTAATTAAAGCGTTTCCTTACACACGTGGTGCCCATGTGGATAGGGAATAAGAACTTTTAATCCTAAAACTGGGCCTGTGTAATAGTTACAGCACAGGAGATCATTCCTTATTGCATCCTTCAGGTGAGATGAATGTTCATGTTGCCTGGAGGAAGACATAATCTGTATGAGCTGGCTTTTAATCCTTAGGTACAGAGGGAACAACCTGTTTTAAATAACCATGTTGTAAGGTGTGACCTAGATCTTTGTGGGGTATTGGAGGGGTGGACCAGGACCTGCAGATCTGGGGTTACCCAGGGGAGTTGAGGCTATTGCTGCCTCAGGCCTGGGGCTCTCACCAGAGCTGTTGGCTGCTGGAAGGGGGTTGTGATCAAAAAGTCTCACTTTTCATTACAATGAACATTTGTGGGTCTGAGTGTTAATTTTGAGGTAGGAGTTTGTCTTCAGAATGTCCAAAGCTGGCTTGTAAGCTTGCTTTCTGAAGAAGTTATTTTTGTTAAATTCCCTTTCTGATGCACTAAGGAGGATACTCAGCTGATACCAATCCCCCTCTTTCTCCACCATTCTGCAAGCCTGTTGGTTAAATTTAATCAAACTTCCAATCTTTGGCCAACTGTAATACCCCTTCTTAAAAAAAACCCAAAGAAACAATTTCAAGAGAAAACCAGCATTTATGTGTAAGACGCAGCACGGACTTGACACGTGTTTGGTTTGTCCCAGCAGCTGAATGGTCTCCTGTGTTCCCCCAGCCTGTGCTGCTCCAGTGGAAGCTGTGCCTTGGCTGCTTGGTGGCCAGGGACCCCTTATCAGGAGATGAAGATGCTGAAATGTTTGTTCCCAGGGCAAAGGGAAAAGAATTTTTGAGAAGGGGAGACTGTCATTATTATGGAGTGAGGGCTGGAGAAGCAGTCAATATTTTGTGCTGCTGGGAAGTGAAGTTTAAGGCTGTGGGCCATTACCCATTAATAGCTGACCTTCAGTAGTGCTTGTGCTTATGTGCTGACTTGTTTTTCCACTGGAGAGTGAGAGTTGTCACTACAAAGCAAGCCCATAATGGTCTGCCTGGTCTGTACCCATCTCTGAGGGGACAGCACCAGAGCACAAAGGGAAAGCTGTAGCTGACAGCTGTTGACAAACCAGTCTTCCTTTCCCATCCTTGGACACTCCTTCATTTATTGCTGCTTCCTTCAGGGATAGGAGATGCTGCTTTCATGGATGTGTGAACATTTGGCATGGCTGCAGACTCTACAGCAGAGTCTCTTTGCTCTCTTGTCAAGCCTGGAGTGATTAACTCTTTTTCCTTTGTTTCCTTTGCTCACCATTCCACGTGTTTTCCTGGAAAAATTACAAAGTAAATGCAAATCCAGCTACTACATATTTAAGATAACAGAAATAAACACATGCAACAAATTAATTGATAGCTGTATTTGGTATACAGTCAAGTCTTCTAAAGGCAGGAATCTTGAAAATTGTGAAATATGCAATTTCACCTATTTCCAAACCATGTACTTGACTTTACTGGTATTTGGTGCTTTTGCAAAGTGGTTTTCTCAATCCCTATCTTAATTTCAGTGATTGTATTTCACCATGATCATGCTGGTGTATGGAGTTGACCTAGAAATTTAGCATTCTAGTGAGATGATTAATTCCAAATGCAGCCAGCTGCTTGCCTTTAAAAACCCCTTTAATTTACCAGGTTCTTCCCTTCCCTTGGTCATAGCTCCAGGTGTGGCTATGGAGGCAGCTTGCCTCTTCTACTTTAAAAACTGGCAGATGGTTTGCATAAGTTGGAGAGTAGTTCAGCAGCTTCTTTTTGGGCAGGTGTTGCTAAATGAGAGAAAATATTTTTCTTATATCAAATTCTCAGTAATTGTGGCAATTCTGATGTGATGTTGGTCACACTCTTGGATGCAGAGTAGTAAGGGGCATATCCAGGATGCAAATTGTGACAGTGTGTTCTTGAGCAAGGGAAGTGCTGTGCAGTAAATATGATTCTAACACCATAAAGGCAGAGGAGTCTGGCTCTGTGCTATCATCTGCACTCGACAGCTTGTGATAAACCAGCTTGAGTTAAACCACTGCTGTGGCTGTACAAACCAAGGAAAAGTAATTTTAATGATAAACTAATTATGTACACAACTACAGGACCTCTGAACCTTGGTAATGAGTCAATTATAACATTCTTCTTTGCTGAAATACCCCAACAAGGAAGCTGCTTTAAGCTAAATGTAATCCATGGTTGGCTTATAGCTGACTGCTTGTTTTCCCAAAGTGTCAATTTTTGTAGCTCTTCCACCCAAAATTATTTTGGAATATGTCTCAACATAGTAACTGTGTTTTCAGCTACCAAGGTGCTGTCATCTCTGAATGAAGTATGGTGCCAGTGTGACTTTGCCATGTTTTAATTTCTCCTCTGCCTTTCCATGATATCAGTGAGAACAAATGTGTTACTAGCTGCACTGGACACAAACAGATTCTGGTTGCATCTGGCAAGAATTTGGGCAAAATCCTCTTTGAAGCACAACTTGGAAGCACTTGTTCTGCTTTAATAGCAACAAGCTTCCAAAATATGGGTTTCCTGAACCCTGTGGATGTGAAAAACCCTCACAAATGAGTGATTTTCAGTCAGCCTGCCTTTCCTAGGAGGATACACTGAGCAATGAAAGCATGTGCAGTGTGCTGCCTTTATGACTCGGGAGACACAAGTAGCACCAGTGTCTTTGGCCACTTTACTTTTATTGTGTTTGCAGTGCAGTTACCAAGATGTTCTGTTTTGGAAGAGCAAAAGCAGCTCTGCAATTTCCTCCCAAGCTCCTGAATTTCAGCAGCTAAAGGCTGAAAGGATACATTGCTTGTCCCTGCAAGGCTGTCAGGCTGCCTGTGTTCCTGGTGGATTGTTAGGATCCATTACCTGGGTCCCAGCCAGGGTGAAACCTGCAGTGAAATTATCTGTGCCATGCTGCTGATCCCTGGTGGGGGTTAGCAGAGGGCTCCACACTCACAGTGTGTGCTCTGCCAGAGCACTCCTGCTCAGCTGGCTCATCTCAAGGGGAAGCAGAGCCTAGGGAGAGTTTTCTTCTGATGCCTTCTGGAACAGAGACCAGCCAGAGCCAAAGGATAAAGCAGGGATTTATTAAAAGGCCTCAATGGACAGACCTGGGCAGCACAAGAGCCCAGCTGGGCCACACCCAAGGTGAACCCAAAATGGTCACAAAATGGACACCTGGTCACGAGGTCCCACACTTTGATAAGTTCTGGTCCATCAGCACATTGGAGTTAATTGTCCAATTACAGCTTCAGGTCATGAAGCTCCATCCTCCTTGTTTTTTCTTCTCACTTCACCATTGGTTTTGTTCTTGGGCCTGAAAGTTGCCCTTGGTATCAGGAATTGTTTTGTCTCCCTACTCTGTGAAGAGAACTCAGTAGCATTTAATATGAAACCTAAAGCTACCCACTAAAACAGCACAGAATCTGAAAAATATAAAAGCTAAAACTTAAGGCATCACTTCCACTCCCCTCATATGGAAAGGATGGCTTTGGGAAGCTTGGAATGGCTTCTTGATTCTCAAGCAATGTGTGGCAACCAGCCAAAGGAAAACCCAAATCCTATAAGTTGCTTATTAGTATATGGAATGCCACAGTTGGCATTTTCTCTTTGCCTACTCAGGGCTGGTAAACTCCATAATTGCCTTTTCCAGTCTCATAGGAATATGGCACGGGGGGCTGAAGTTTGCCTAAAAATTAATTTTAATTTTTTAAATGTCTGGCAGTGGGAACACTTGTTCTGTGCAGTTTGAGATTCTCAGTGACAAATATATGCACAAGGAAGGATAGGAAAGATGCATGAATGAAACATTTATGTAAATATAAATCACAGAGGGAGACCATGTTTACATCACTGTGTTTTGCAATCAGTCCAGTATCTCATATTTCTGATTTTAGCTAGCATGAAAGGCTTTTTAAAACCCCCAATTAAATCACAATAGAGGGGTTACCTCATGCTACTTTTACACCTAAATACCCAGAATGAGGCATGACCCAACAGATACCTTGGCACAAAAACAAAAAAGGCAGTGACTTCTGCCCACTATTTTTTTGTGTTTTTGCCACAGTCAGACACTTGTAATTTTGGTGGAGAATTGGCAATCAGAGAACAGCTCACAGTAGTCCAGACAAGAGTGCAGTGTGTAGCAATCTCAGTGAATGCTGGCAAATGTTTTGTTGAGTGCAAGGGCAAGTGCCTGAGTTAGCTCCTGTGATTTCATGGAGCCTTGCATGGGCTTTGGACACGAGCAAGTTGGCACAGGAGATGAAGAGGCACAGAAATAGAGACCCTTTGGCAAGGATTGAATTAGTCTTGGGGAGATCTTCTGAAGGCATTTATGATCACACCCCTGTTTCCTGTGACAGTCCGTGCAATCCTTGTGGTGTTGTACAGCAGATCTGCCCCTAAATTGAGCAAGGGGAGATTTCTCCGTGTGGAAACTTTGTTTCCTTTCTCTGGTCACCCCTTGGAAGCTGTTTGCTCTTGACCCAGAGGGTGCTCAGGTTCCAGTTTGAATGCTGAAATCTTTTAAATGGCAATTCTTTTCATCAGTGGCTTTAACTGTTCAAATGAGCTGCTCCACTGAGCTTAGGCACCAAACATTGAATTTGGAAACCAAATCATACTGGTTGTTTGCTTGTTTTGTGGAACTGCAGCAATAAAGATTTTGCAACACATCTTTATTAAAACTGTCTTTTCTTATGGTCCCATATGTTTCTTTTCTCCCTGTGTCCCTGGTTGGTTCCAGCAGGTAGTGTGGGCATTGCCCAGAGTCGCCTGCTTTTGAAATCAGCCTATTTATGATGCACTACTTTTTGTAGGTATGTGATTTTATTTTTTAGGTTCTATATCTATTGCCTTTGAATAACAATTCCTGCTGTTCCACATAATTTGTTCCCAGTTTTGTAATGGCTAACCTTTATGAAGAGTAATTCAAACAACTTGAAGAAAAACAGTACATACAGTAATCAAAGTCTGGACTGATCCCCATGTTCTGGATTTCAGTAAAATGATAAAGAATTTAGTCTGCATTTGATATTAATTTTGGGTGTCATTCTAGCTTGAGAACTGTAAGCCATTACATTATAGCAACTTGTACGTTTTGGAGAGCAGAGCTCTACTGAGATTTCTAGTCTCAAGTTCTTTGCCACTCTTGGAGTTCAAATTCATTTGTTAGAGAATATTCTCAGTTATTTAGTGTTGATTTCCATGAAGTTTGTTCTGAACTGTGGCTACACAAGGCACGGGTTTGATGGATGGGCTGCTTAGTGAATAAGGAATTGCCTGGGTGGTCACACTCAGAGTTGGGCTCAATGGTTTGATGAGCAAGTGGAGAGCAGAGATGAGTGGTGTTCCACAGGGTTCAGCTTACACATCTAAAGGGGGCCTGCAAGAAAGCTGGAGAGGGAATTGATACAAGGACATGCAGTGCTGGGACAAGGGGAACTTCAAACTGGAAGAGGGAAGGTTTAGATTGGATATCAGGAAGAAATTCTTCAGCTGAGACATGGGAATGGGTTACCCAGAGAAGCTCTGGAGACCCCCATCTCTGCAAGTGTTCAAGGCCAGGCTGGATGGGGCACTCAGCAGCCTGGTCTAGTGGAAGGAGGGGTTGGAATGAAAGGATTTTAAAGGTTCTTTTCAGCCTGAACCAATCTATGATTCTATGTATATGGGTGTTTTTTTGTTATCATTGCCTGGTAACTCTGAGCATTATTAATGTGTTAAGACATTTTTAAGGTTGCTGATCCTGTGGAATTTGCTTGATGTTCTATGACTGCTGTATCCTTAGGAAACCAAACACAGTTGAAGGTATCTGGTACTTGAGATAGTACGAGCCAAATGTTCCCCTCTTATCCTGAAACTGCTGCACTGCACGAGCTGCCAGGTCCCAAAGGGAGAATTTGACCTGTGCTTTGTGTGTGTGTTGAACCACAGCAACTGAGCAAACTAGGGAGACCCAAGGGATTCTGCTCTACATCATCCTGGTCTCGTTAGGGGGATCATACAATACCATGGGTTTAAAGGGATCTACAGACACCAGAGAAATTCAACTGGTCCTGTGCAGGACAACCTCAAGAATGTCACCACGTGCTTGAGAGCATTGCCCAAACGATTTTTGCACTGGCACACTTGGTGCCAGGACCATTCCCTAGAGGAGCCTTTTCTAGTGCCTGGGGGGAAGAACCTTTTCCTAATATCCAGCATAAACTTCTGCCACAGCTTTGTGGTGTTTCCTTGAGTCCTGTCTCTGGTTTATTGTCCTGGGTTGCAGTGCAGGCTGTCCCCAGCTGTGTATTCTGTCACCAGCTGTTGGAGTGGGGTACCCCTTTGTCCATGGCCAGCTGTTAAAAACCAGCTGGGGCAGTTTCTTTATCTCTTCCAGGACCCAGCCTCCCTCCAGGGACAGATCTTCTGCTCATGGGACACTGAGTGTCACTGATAAAATTCCATCATCCCA
>VYXF01001813.1:0-33484 GCA_013397295.1 Polioptila caerulea | reverse complement strand
CAGTGGGTTTGGTTTTCTGTATTACTGCATTTTTATTGTAGTTCTCCTAATAAAGAACTGTTATTCCTATTCCCATATCTTTGCCTGGAAGCCCCTTAATTTCAAAATTATAATAATTTGGAGGGAGAGGGTTTCCATTCTCCATTCCAAGGGAGGCTCCTGCCTTCCTTAGCAGACACCTGGCATTCAAACCAAGACATTGACAGAGAAGAGATCAGCCTGCCCATCCTGAGGAAGTTGTAACAGCAGTGAGGTCTCCCCTTAGTTTCCTCTTTGGGCTGACCAGACCTCAGCTGTTCCTTGTATGGCTCCCCTCCAGACACTTCACCCCCTTTGCTGCCCTCCTTTGGACACTCCTAATGGCCCAATGCCTTTTTACACCGTGGCACCCCAAACTGCACACAATAGTCAAGATGAGGCTTCTCCAGCCCAGAGCAGAGTGGGTCAATCCCTCCCTTGCCCAGCTGATGCTGTGCCTCATTCCCCCAGGGCAGAGCTGGCCCTCCTGGCTGCCAGGGCACTGCTCACTCATGTCCAGCTTGTCACTAAGGACCTCCAGACCCAAGATGGAGCCCTGCAGATCCCCAGTAGTGACTGGATGCTGGGATGTGATGGTGGAGATTCCCAGGGAGACTGGCATGGTTGAACTCTCATGGTCTTTCTCCTGTTTTGCTCTAAGAAATAATTTCACATTTTTACAAGGGAGTTTTGTCTCTAAAAATTGGTTATTTCTGAGTACTTGCCATTATAATGAGATTTTTAAAACTTATAAAGAGAAAATATTAGGTTCATTGCTTGCTGAGGATCCCTTCCTTGGTTGACAAGTGAAACTGGTTCAGCTGGCCCATGCTCCATGAGAGATGGAATAATACTTGCAAATATTTCCTGAGGTCAATATTGGAAATTGTTCTGATGTCCTGAGGTGTGGACCCCAAGTTCAGCACTCCTCACCTTTCAGATTCAGGTTTCACAGGTGCATACAACTTTTTCCTAAGTTAGTGGTAGCTGTATTTATATTTTGTTGGATCCCTTCCAGAGTGAGTAGGTCACTGGAGATGTACATGATCCCCAGAAGGGCCAGAGTTGTATAAAATACTCCTATATATCTTATGTAATCCATTCTGGATTTCAATTACCTTAATGCTATTAAATACTTTTTTTTAAAAAAAACAACAGACTTGGTGCCACAGAAATGGATGTGATTTATTTTTAGGCCAAGGAAAGCATGAAATCTGGTATCAGAAGCCTGGCTCTTTCAGCAGTGGTGAGAAATGGCAAGAAATAAACATTGCCACTTTCTCATTAATGCAATTACCATATGCCATCAAACATGTGCTGATGAATTTCAAATACTCTTCATTAAGCATATACATTCATTAGTGTAGCCATCATAAAATAACGAGGGGAGTGTCCAGCTTGGGGAAAAATTCAGAGAACAAGAGCTCACATTATACAGAGCTATGATGATAAATGTCTCCTGTGCCATAATTTTAACTCTTACCATCTGTTATTCCCTGTTGCCCTAGCAACTTAAAATAAATATTAAAAATAGTCTGAGACCAGGAAAAGCACAGCAGGAAATGTCTGTCCTGAAAGAAAACAAACCCTCAATGTGACCAGGAAATAGCAGGAAAAAGGATTGATGAGAACTTTGGGAGATTTAGCTGGGAGAATTTTCAATATGCAGGGGTGGGTGAAAGAAGGATCCCAAACCAGTGTTTGTAAGCAGTTGTAGCTGGGCTACCAAAGAACTTTCAGATGCTCAGTGCTGTACTTGCCATCTGTTTTCAGCTTTGAGCTTGAGAAGTGATTTTACTTTAACTGTTAGAAGATTTGTGTATGTATGCATAAATATGATTTTACATTTTTAAGGGGTTTTTTTTGGTTAATTTCTTGTAGCTGAGCTAGAGGACCATGAGAAGCTGTTCTGATGCAGTCTTGGTAAGCTGTGAGTGTTACACTGGTGTTGATCAAATGATGCCACTCAAATATTATTAGAACTGAGTGTTTGGGCTAAAGACAAGGCTTAAAAGGAGAGCTGCACTTTCATGCCAGGCCAGCACAGGAGCTGTTTCCAGAGGCTTCTTTCTGGAAAACACTAGAGCAGGAAAAGCTGACTTGGGAAAGAAAGGCTGAAAGACTGCATTTAGTGTCAGGGGCATGAAGAGTTGCTTAAATAATTGGGAGTGTTGAGAAATAACAGAGCAGTTCAAGAACCTAGGGACTTGACTCTTTTTGAGAGGAGTTAAACTATTTGGGGGTGCCCTATGTAAAGAAATCCTTGGTTGAACAATGCTTTACATGGGAAGAGCAGCCCTGCTTGGGGGAATTGCTGACTGTTCTGGGTGGGTCCTTGCTTTAGTCTAATTATAACAAAGATTTGTTTAGCTTCCTTGGTGAGTGTTCCTGTATGTTTTTTAGCATTCCCTTTCATTCATTTGGCAGTCACTTCAAGAGTGATTTATGATAAGAGATGAGAAAACAAACTGAGATTTGATGTTAGGCAGTAGCCAGGGATCTTAGATGTAATCACTGCTGCATAACATCCTGTGCAGTTCTGTGAACAGTGTGGACTCAATGCACAAGATCTCATTTCAGCTCACAAACCAAGCCAGACTGGATATACAAAACAGCCTCTACATCCAGGTGCCATCAGTGCAAATTAAGGCTCTGTGGCTGGGCTCAAGTGCAGGAGACCTGAGGAACACAAATCAGAAATTTTGTTTGGTCCTGTTACAGCTGATGACCTGGCAGGCAGATTTTATCTGCAGCCTTGTGGTTTGCTCTGTGACAATAAACAATGCAAATTCTAAAAGGCAGCCAAGTGTAGATGCTTTGGCTTGCAGGGAAGCTCTGACCCCCCAGAACTGTAACTCTCAGTGATAAAAGCCACTTGAGTTCCAGTTACAGCCATTGTACATCTGAGTTTTCCTAGCCACGTCTTTTCTCCCCCTCTGCTGTTCTCTGCCATCTCAGGAACCTCGATGTAATCTCAGATTTCCTATATTTGGCCAGAGCAGCAGATCAGGGCTGCCCTCAGCCTGCTCTGTGTCTGGGAGCTGTGGACACTTCCATGGCACAGCCCCAGGCACAGCTTCTGTGCAGTGAGTCAGTGCCTCTGGGAGCTTTGGGAGCTGCTGTATGAATGTAATAAGCCTGATGCACCTCAAAAGCCCTGAGGGTCACCCCCAGGCCAACCTAAGGTAGCTCCAAGGGTTCTCACAAGGCTTCATATTCTTCCTGATAGGTCAGTAATGACAGAAATGAGGCATCTGGTGTGGTGATATGATCAGGTAAAATCTTTCCTGATCTTGCTGGGGTATGGGAGAGACCTCTACCACTCTGTTCTCACTGACACAGCTTTTCCCTGGCTTGCTGTCCTGGTCTGAGGTGAGGTGTGGAGAGCCCCACAAGGCTTTCTCTGAGACCTGTTTTCAGTGGTGATAAGGGAACCACTACAATGACCTGTTAGGATAAGAGATAAGATAATTTCAGTCTTTGTTTGCACTCCTCTTTGTCCATGGTGGACTCTCCTGCCCATGACAAACTGAAAATTCCCCAAATCCCATCTGACTCTCCTTCAGCTGATCAAATAGTTAATCTAGAGCTCCACTCACTTCATCTGTACTTCAAGTATTAATTCTGCAAAAGAGTTTCTGTGGAGCCTTTAGAAAAATATTGTGTAATCTTCAGAACTTTAATCTTAATTTTTTTTTTCTTGTACTCCATTCCTGTCTGCTTATTTTTGTGGGGAATCCATGCTCATGCTGAAGTGCTTTCTGGCATGCTGCAGGAAGGAAAGGGTTTCCCAGGAGTTCTGGGAACAAGCCAATTACTTGGAAGTCCTGCTGGAAACACTGCTTGGAAGATGCACAGAAAATAATAAAACTTCCCTGCATTCTGCTCAAAATGGGCTATTATTCAGTAGTATATCTACTTAGATATGGTGGAAATGTGAATGTGTGACTGTGCTCAGTGTGTGCATTACTCAACACAGACTGTGTGCTTGGCAGCCTCTTCTTACTGCTGAAGATAAAATGTTTCCTGCTTTGAGGAATTTACAGCCTAGAAGGACACTCCAGGAACACCGAAAATCCAACAGCAGCTCAAGATGGAATAGTTCATTTTAGGAAGTTTATCTCTATCTCTTGATGGTGATGACATAATTTTTACTTGGAGGAGTAGGATTTATGCTGATGTACTTTCAGCTTTTGTGCCAGTCTCCTTATGTATTGCATTAGACAGGCCCTGCTGCAAAGGTTTGAGATCTCAGCTAGATTAAGATATCTGATCTCTGCTTCCCAAAAATTCCACTGTGTTGTCAAGTGAAAGCAGAAAGCTGATGGAAGACATAAAGTGTGCTAAAGGCCTGCCATATTTCACCAGGATTTACTCTGACATCTCTATGTAGCCAGCTGATTTTTTTTCTTTTGACCCGAGTAGCAGTGTGAGTTCAGCAGTCAGCAGAGTGCATTCTTTAATGCATCTAGAGAATTCAAATTATTGTTTTACAGACAAAGTGGTAGGTAGCCATGCAATTAGGATTTCCATCTGTGCAATCCTGTGCTTTGGTATGGTGGCAAACATGTAGCACAAAATTAGCTTGTTACAGCTGTGGGAGGAGAGCTAAGGTTGAACTTGCCTGTTCACAGTTTTACTGTAGGATTTTATATTTAAGGAACTTTGCAGATGTTTGCAAAACTTCCATATAGCTGCTTCCTGAAGTTATGCCTTGCCTTTAATCAAAACTGGATGCTTAGATGGCCCAGAAGTTCCCTAATTCCCTATTTGCACAGAAACTGCTCTAGGTAACTCTGACCTAGTGCTGTTCCCTTAAAGAAAAGCCCTTGCTGTGCCTTCTTGTAGTCCAGTCTTTTACAGCATAGCTCATGTATGTTTGCAAGCAAACCTGAGCCTTGTTTTCCATGGACTGAAGTTTAGTTTGGATCCAGTTAAAACCTCTATGTTGTTTTGCATTTATAAGGGATATGTGGGTTTGTGTTTATTAGAGAAATTTGTCCAAAGTTAGGACTGGGTTATTTTTGACTGAATGCTGTTTTGCTGTTAGCAGCCATATTCTACTGTCTGTCTTCTGAGCTGGAGATGTATCATCAAATTGTAAATAGCTTCCAAGATGCAAAAGGCATTTCCTTCCTTATTCCATCCTCTTAGCTTTCTTTTTTGTGCAGGCAGCAATAGTTTCCACACTCGCTGTTCAAGATCCCATGGATCTGGAGAGCTCATGGTGACCATTTTATTCTGCTGAGTACTTTAAAAGTTGTAATGAGACTGTGTGGTAAAGCTAACAGAGCCTCCTGGTTATTCTCACAGTACTTGTAAAAAATTACTTGGTGTCATGACTTCATATCCAGATGACTGTATAAAATTAGGAATACTCTTAACGCTTGTTCTCCGAGATATATACTTTCAAATTTATTGGTGCCATGAAAATGTAATCATTTTATCAGGGAGATAATTTGGAACTTTCCAAATGCTGATGAATAGCATGCCAAATATTTTCAGTGCTCAATAATAAAGTTCAAAGCATAACACATTGGACACATGGGAAAAGTTCTCCTTTGCAGATGATTGATGTGCCAACCTCTCATTCTGCTTCCAGTGTGCTTGTGCTTTGAGATAGATTATTTTATTTAAGCAAAAGGTTACAGGTCTTTCAGAATTTTTTTCTTATTTATACTATTTAGAAATTTAATGTTTTAACCATTAAGTTGAATGAAAATTAAGTTTCATGTTGTCCCTTGCAGGATAATCTTTAGGGCTTTGTGGAGTAAATGACTGCTCAGAAAATGTCATCTACCCATCTCATAACCTTGTGGTCTGCAATAATTAGATTGGTGTATAAGTAGCTTTCCTGTGGCATTGTATTTTTTATTAATCAAGTGAGAGGTGGAAATGAAATGCTAGCATGGTTTTCATCAAGAATCATCTTACAGTTATTTACTGCTTACAGAACTTTATACCATTACACAGTTTTGTCAGCCCATTTCTGGTAACTTGTTATGGCTCAAAAAATGATGGACAAGGCACTCACATTTATTTGTGAATTACAGAGCTGAAGTGTGCACCCATAAAAAATGATCCTCTCCTTGTTTATAATCTCTCCTGCAAGGCCTCTCTAGCTCTTCCTTCACCACCAGCCTTCATCCTTCTATTTTTTTTTTCCCTGAGGAACTAAAATGGGAAAAACTGCATTGAATGTGACTGTGCTGAAATGACCAGGCTGCAAAAGTCAACCTTCTCTGAAGTTGGCTGAATAGTCCCACACTGAGGATAACTTAGTCTGTCCTTACAGGACAACAGTAACTGGGATATTCTCATGTGCCAGCAGGGGAAGAGATAGTTCTGGTGCCTAATGTGTAGGAGGTTTGGATGTAACCCTTCAGCTACAGATTTTCTGGAGTCTGGCCATGATTTGTTGGGTGATATTGGAAAAACACTTTTTCTTTCACCATGAACTCCTTTGGCAAATGAGAAGACTGGGGCATTTCAAATGCTGGGGCAGTGCTGGTGAGGTGTGTGGCACAAAAGCCAGGTACCATGTGTGCCCTCCTAGAATGCTAAATGCAGGGTTTTGTGGAGATGTTAACTGGTGAAGGCCTGGGGCAGAGCAGTTTGGGTGGGTAAGGTTCCAGGAAATGTGGATGCTTTAGCAAATAGACTTATTTGGCCTGGTATTCTCAGGTTTCAAAAACTATTGGTGGAATCAAAGCAATTATAATACACAAAATTATGCATGTTGTTCTGAGATTAGCTCAGTTGATTAGAGCATGATGATAATGAATTCTGAGGTCAAGGATTTGATCCCCACATGGGCCATTCACTTGAGAGCTGAACTTGATAATCCTTGTGGGTAGCTTCCACCCTGGAATACTCTGTAATTCCTCATTAGCTAAAGCACAGGGAATACATGCATGATATGAAACCATAAGCAAATGTAATACATGCTTTGAATAATGTGCTGCGGTAGTTTAGATAGTTTATTCTCTAGTAAGAGGCTGCTGAAGCTGATGGGAATCTTTTGCAAATTTGGGGTTCTTCCCAGGGTGGCTCTTTGGCCCTCTGGCATTATTAGAGGCCTCATGGCATGGTTTTATCTTGAGGGGCAATGTCCTTGTGTTCACTCCTCATGAAAGAGCCATGGCTACAGGTGAGAGGTCTGTACCTGTGCCCTGTGTGTTCCTTCCAGAATGGTGCATCCGTGTCGGTGCCTGCTGGGAATGCAGTTGCCAGCATCAGGAGCAGGCACAAAGGGACTGAGTGTCCATCAACCAGGGCTGGCATTTTGTCACACATGCCACCAAGACATCCACAGAGCAAGCACAGAAATCTTTTGCCTGGTCTCTCAGTGGGTTGCTAATCAGAGTGAGCTCATCCCTCCCAAAGTGGAGACACCAATCACTGGCAATTCTGACTTGGTTTTGCTGTGAACATGAGAAACTGGTGGGGTTTTTGGGTGGAGAATCCAGTCCCTTGGGGATGCTTTTTAGCTGTTGGTGTGTCTCCATGGCTGGGTTTCTATAATGGCCCAAAGGAAACTGGTAGAATGTTGGCAGTGCTTGTGTGAGCTGTTTCAGGGGGAGGTGGTGTCTCACAAGGACACACACAACACAAGGTCTCCAGAGAAGGCTGAAAGGGTTTATTAATTATCTGACTCCATATTATATAGTATTTCCACACAGACCAGGGATTGGAGGAGAAGATGGACACCTCTCCCATCCCATTGATCAAAGCAACTGCCCATCAGTTGCTTTCCACTCCCAAGAGAAGGAATTTCCAACAACCTTGTCTTAATATCAACATGTTCTCATTATAGAACCTGTGCGAGAGAAGTGAACTAAGAATTACCAAACATTGGGTTAGAAAGTGGAACAGGGAAACTTGAAAGAATCAGGGCAACAGTGGTATGTGCTCTGGCCATAATGGCAACTGGGAGTTACTTGCCACCTTGACTACCTAGGGAAGCCAGATTGCTTGTTTGGCTTTTTCCCCCCAAGAGGAATTACTTTGCAGTAAACAGTGTAGGCTTAGCATTTCTATAATTTATCAGCTGTCATATGAATAAACTCTAATGAAAAAGACCTATGTTTTTAATGTTAGCTGTATGTGATTGTGTAACTGAGGCCAAGTAGTTGTGTAAAAGGTCATAAGAATGATCTTCTAAAAGCTAGTAGTCATATTTCACTAAAATCTTTGGTTGATATTAATGATGCCAAAGAACTACTGAAAAAAAAAATAAATGCCTGGGGGGAAAAATCCTTAAGGCAAAGAGTACAAATGGCACCTATAAATGTCTGATATTTCTTCTTTATCTGAAATTCTAGACTGTGTACTCAATCAAATGTTCTCTTCTAGACATGCAAAACCATGTAGCTTCTGGCTTATCTGTCTAAAATACAGGGTTGAGAGCTATTTTGCAAGGTCCATGTTTCTGCTAATTGGTAATTTGGCAAGCTGGTGATGATTATCAACAGCATGAGAAGTGACAAGGGTCATCTTTGACCCACACAACTGCCTAGACTCAAGAATTCTGCAAGTACTCTGGAGCTGCTCTCTCAAAATACCTCCCTCTATTATTTTGTATTTAAATTCAACCCTCAAAGGTATGTGAGACTTGCAGAATATTTTACCACTGATATGATGTGCCTGTAAGTTGTATTCCATGCCAAATTAAGCAGCAATACTCCTGTATGGCCTATACTGTAATTAAATGTGGAACCCAAGCCTAATGTTTGACCTCAGGGAATTTAATTCAGTTGATTGTAGTGTTGGTGGGAAAATGAATTCCATAAATGAGGCTGAGATATGATGTCCCCCATGGTATTTGAGTATTCAAATACAAAGTTTTGGGAGAAGTCCATTTCTAATATTCACGCTAATTTATCATCTTAACTGACATATTTGGATTCCAGAACAATTGTAGGTTAAACAAAAGGAAAACAGGATATTAAAGGATCTGATGGGTCCCATCCAAGTTTTGTGTGAGTCTCTCTCTGCTGGCTTTAATGAAATGTGGCCCACTCTGTAGAAATAGTTCTTAAATTCTTTTCACTGGAAACACTGACAAAAATTAATATGCCCCTAAAGTGAAACAGACCTGGGAAACAAAATGAAACTCAGCTCTTGGAATTGTCCAAATCAGAGGAAGTGCAGAAGCAAAACAAATACCTTGAGAATGTAAGAGAAAATTTATTCTTTCAGTTTTAATATTTAAAGTATGAATAACAAAGATAAGGTAATGGTGGTCTATCTGCTAATTAGAATAGTGCTGCAGATACAGTGAAAATGGAAATTTTAAGCATTCAGAGCCTTACTGGAATTGGGAAAGTGGGTATTTGAAAGATGTGATTTTTAGGATGATGCTGGAATGATGTATCTCTTATTGACATAAGCCTTAAATAACCAAAAGTGTGAAAAATTAAATGTGAAGCAGTTTTTTGAACTCTCAATACACCCACCTTTCATTGGGAAGAAAGGGTTCCTTAATGAATGGCATTTTCCCTGTTATTTTAATTTGTGTGGCATTGTTTCTCTGTGCATGTGGAGTGACTTTTTTGTAGTGATGTTTTTGGCTTTGCAGTGCCATGCAAATGGCACTTGCCAGGATATGAAAATTGAATCCTGGAAGTCATACCAAAAAGAATAAGGAAATATAGTTTGTCTTTTTTCTATGCATTAACTTCAATGAATCTGATGATGCAGGATCCCTTTGTGCTTGATTTTTTTGTTTGTTTTTTTTTAGTTGAAGTTATTCTGTGCAGAGTGCTATTATGGGAAATCCCCCTCTTCAAGCTGAGAGTAGTTTTACAGTGACTTAAATGGTGCCAGTCAATTTAGCTTTACATGCAGTGGGCTTTAAACCTGCAGGAAGGCAGTGCCTTGCATGGGAGAGGACATGAAAATTCAGTTTATCTATGTGAAAAACATGTACTAGCAGGCTGTGATAGTATTGAAATAAGTATTGGAAGAATAAATGTATTTATTTGAGGAGCAAAACAGCTTCTAGAAATCTGCTTGTCAGAATGCAGCAAGGGGCATTTACAGGTTAACATACATGTTTTTTTTTTATATGATGGGTGGTTTCAAGTTATTTGTTTGGGGTTTGGTTAGTTGGGGTTTTTTTTGCTTGAATTTTGGCCTCTGGTTTCCAATCCTGGAGCAAAGATGGTCCAAAAATACGTTTGGCCTGAGTTCTCTGCAGCTGTGATGTGCAGAGTCCAGAACCCTGCCCAGGTGGGGGCTCCTTGTGCCTGCTCAGCCCTGGTAACTAATGAGCACTCAGACCTCACAGCCCATGCTGCCTTTGGAATTGTGCTCTGAATCCTTGCTGGACAAACACCAAAAATCCTGTGGGTTTAAGTCAAGGAAAATCCCTCTTACCTTGTGAGGCACTTGCAGGAGTGAATGCCAAGTGAAATGTGCATTAGATCACCCAGTGCAGTACACTCTGCTTAGGAAGAGGAGATGTGATCTGTTCCTCCACTGTGAACCTTCCAGAAAAATGCATTTGTTGGGTTTATTTATAGGCACTTCTGTGGTGCTCACCACTGCAAGATAATTTCTTTGCTCTTAGGGCACTCATGCCTTTAATGGAAAAGGACAAATGTTTTTTCTCTTCAGAATTTTGCAAGTGAGGGCACATCAGTGAAATTACTCTCAATCCTAAGTTGTTAATGTAACTAAAATAATGGGGTTTTCTTCTGAAGAATGCTACTGTTTTGCAGCAGTTTTTGGCAGATTTCTTAACAGAAACGAAGTAATGAATGTACTCTTCATGTTTCCTTAAATGCATTGTGTATTAAATGTGAAATTAAATTAAAAAGATTCTACTATGCATAGTTTTTCTGATTTGTAGCAGTGTTTATTTAGATATTTGCTTATTCTGGTAAAGGGCACATGCCACAAGGAGCACAGCTGCTTGGAAAATAGAAATCCCTTTAGTGGCCTCCTTCTGTCTCAATCCCCCAAATTCTGATGACAATGAAAAGAATTTCACTCTTAACAAAATTCTATTGAAAGTTTAGTTCAGGGGAAACAAAAAAAACTTAACTATAATTATTCTAAGTAAAATAAAAACATTGTGTTGAGTGAAGTTCTCAAAATTTTGCCACTGCCCTCTGCCTCTACTGTCCCTCACAAACCCAGGGTGTAATTCAGAATTTTTATTGGCTGGGTCACCTTGAAGAACATCAGGAGAAGCCAGAGTCAGCTGAAAGACGAGGCCTCAAAAAAGTGATGTTTAGAGGCATTGCTCCTAGAAATCTTGAGAGGCTGTGTCTTAGCATTTCTGGAGGTAAGAGTTTTTTTTTAGATGAAACAAAAAGTCTGTTTTATTTTTGAGATTGGTTTGGTCCAAAAATTTAGCAGTTCTCAAAAGAAAACATTTTTATTTTATGTTTGGGAAAATATTTGGCATTTCATATCAGTTTTTCAGACTGGAATTTTTTTTGTTACCCTAAAAAGAAAATTAAGTAGCTTGAAATCTTAATCCTACTTCTGCTGCTGATGTGAATCCTTAAAATCAGTTTATTTCCTCTGGTTTTTGGATATTACTGTGAAGCCATTGATTTGAGGAAAAAGTGGTGCAAGGATTTAACTTTGATGGTCTGTTGCACACCTGAAACATGGTAAATAAGTTTTAATATTATCTCTGCTATTATTTTGGGCCAAAATTTTCTTTGCAATATGATCCAAAGCATAGAAGAAAAAAAAAGCAGAGAAAGGTAATTTAGAAAAAAAATGCTGTAACTGTCAAGCCTTTAATCTACTTTATTAGTACACCATGTGTGGTTTCCCTGAAAACCAAAAGCAAGCTGAAGGCTTTGACTCTCATAGCTCACATGCATGATGAGCATGTCCTCTGGTACATGTTTTGTAAGGTTTTTGCCAGTCTTGAAAATGTTGGAACTTGCAAAGGAGCCTGAGGCTAGAAAGAGAGTTCTAAGTAAAGAACAAATGGAAACTCAGAGGAAGAGAAGCAATCTGATCCTGGAGTGCTTTCTGGTAATGCAGAAAGTCTGAGGAGGAAGAGGTGAATGCCTCCTCAAAGCCACAGTTGTTAGAAATGAACTGTTCAAAGTGAAATTCCACTGAGCAAAAAGAACAGGAAGAAAAGAACTGATGTGAAGGAAGAGAAGGAAATCTTTTTTGGTCAAAGGCTTCAAGGGACAGAGCTTGTGCTGGTCCTGCAAAGCCTGTTGGGGAGATACTTTCTATGACCAAGGAAGTGAAAAAGTTGCAGGGATAGATGGTTATCCAAGAGCAAGGGAGGGGAGGTCCTCATTGGCATCATGTGCACACTATTGGCTCCCACCAGGAACAAACCTGGTTTATCCCTGTTGAAAATACTGTTTTTAAAGCTGGACAACTAAATGACAGCAGCTGTCATTTATCCAAAATTTTGGAATTTTGGTATATTGAAATACAAAATGGGGATCACAGATGTAGTGGAAGATCATCTCCCCATCCACATGCTTCCTGTCTTGATATATGAGGGAGAAACCCCTTTTGAAGACCACAGGGTTCCTGCCCAGAAGTAGGAAGAGTTTTTTATTGTGTAGTTATAGGGCAAAAAACAAAAAAAAGCCGCATTGATAATATGAGCCAAATCTTGTGTTAGCCAGGTTGCAAACATAAAAGACAAGTGTGTTAGAATGACAAAGCTGTGTGTAAAATCATAATGTTGGTTATAAAGCTCAGACTAAAGAGCCAGATGTCACTGGTGTTCAGTAATTCCAGTTAGGTGGGTGACTCTTAGTCCTGAGTCTGGGGAACTCAAGGCTATGGAACTCGGTGGAGCAAAAGTTCCTTACCTGTGGTATGAGAAACTTTCTTGGCAACCTAAGAATGGCTTCTTTTCTGTCCTGTGGGATGCTCCACCCACAGAAAAACCTACAGCCTGACACTATCCTTTCTGTGTGGAAACAGCAAAGTAAATGTGTTTGTGGCTGAAATGACAGGCCCTGATTACAGAAGATTTCTATGTGTTCATCTACTGACCTGTGAGACAATGTCACAATTCTCAGGTCTTCAGGAACTCATCAGAAATTCACTCACTATGTGAAGCTGCATGGATGGGAGACATCACAGCTCTTGGAAGCACTCTTGGTCAGCAGGTGCTGCTCTGGTTTCAATGCAGAATGCAATGTGTTGAGGGACAGACCAAATCAGACTTGGTGCTGTAGGAAAAAGTCTCTTGGTTGTCTTAACACTGATCTTATAACATTTTTGTCTGGCATAGTGGTGTAATGACTTGATGAAGAGAGAGAACTTCAATTCACTGACTTCTGTTCTACCTGGCTGTAAGTGGTTTTGATTTGTCAATTTGAAATTTCCCAACCAAGAGCAAAGCAGGCTTAAACTTTCAGAGGTATAAAGAAAATTTATTAACAGAACTAAAAGAGGAATAATAAAAATCAGAATAAAACTTTCAAAACACTCCTCTTCATTTTTTGCCACACCTTCTTTCTTTCTTTCGCACTGACAATGAACAGAAGCAACACCCAGAATTCTCAGTTTTCCACTCCTAGAATAGGCTTTTTTCAGTTCACTTAGGGAGAGGAGCATCCCTTGCTGCTATGGAAAAAAATTCTCCACAAACAGCAGCTGCCTGGAAAATCTGCATCCATGAAATTTCCTCTCACTTTCACAGTTGTGCTTCTGGACCATGATGGCGTGTGGGGTTTTTTTAAAAAGTGGATTGTTCACAAGCAAAGGTTCTTTTCATCTTCTCTCAGAGCAAAAGAGGTCTTCATCACTCATTTCTCTCTGTTCAAATTTCTCATGGGATCACAGTCACTTCAACACTGAATTCCTCTGCTCAGGTCTACAACTTGAACCCTCCATCTCCCCCACACGTCTCCATAGTTTAAAGGAATATTGTCAATATTTTATAGTCCATCACCATAGTTTACCAGAGAATTTCAGCCTGAAGATAAAGCATCTCCTCCTCTTCCTTCCATCTGGGATGTTGCTCCTTGGCTGACCTTAGTGCCTTTGTGTTGGTTCTTTGTGTCTTTGCTGTGTCCTTGTCTCTCGCTCAGGGGAAGATGAGGCCTGGAGAGCTCATCTGTGCTCTGAGAGTTGATATTTCACCCAGTGATCACCCAGCTGGCCCTGTGATCTCTGCTGGGTGGCAGCTGGCGCAGCAGTGCAGTATTTCAGGCTGAGATGGCCCTGTGATCCCTGCTGGGTGGCAGCTGGAGGAGCAGGGCAGTATTTCAGGCTGAGATGGCCCTGTGATCCCTGCTGGGTGGCAGCTGGAGGAGCAGGGCAGTATTTCAGGCTGAGATGGCCCTGTGATCCCTGCTGGGTGGCAGCTGGAGGAGCAGGGCAGTATTTCAGGCTGAGATGGCCCTGTGATCCCTGCTGGGTGGCAGCTGGAGGAGCAGGGCAGTATTTCAGGCTGAGATGGCCCTGTGATCCCTGCTGGGTGGCAGCTGGAGGAGCAGGGCAGTATTTCAGGCTGAGATGGCCCTGTGATCCCTGCTGGGTGGCAGCTGGAGGAGCAGTGCAGTATTTCAGGCTGCACTGGGGCCATGCCAGGCTCTCACGGGGCCCTGCTGCATTCAGCTCTGCCTGTGGGCCCCTCTCTGCATGGCTGTGGGGCTGTGGCTGAGACAGCCATGCTTAGGGTAGGGGGGATCTTAGCAGCTTCTCTTCTCCCTGCCTGGGGGCTGTGGTTGCTCCCAGGGCTTGGCCAGGCTCAGATGGAGCAGGGCTCATGTCACCAAGGTGTCACCAAGGTGTCACCAGCTGCAGCCCAGCCTTGGCTGGGGCCCGTGGCCTCTCCTTCCCCACCTGGCTGTGCCAGGGGCTGCCCAGAGCCCTCCTTGCCTCTTCCAACCCGGAAACCAGAAAGAAAAATTCCCAAAATTGTCATCCTAAAATGCCAATTCAGGAAGGTGTACATACCCTTTTCATTGGTTTAATCACGTGTCAATATGCAAATAATTGACCCATCGAGGCCAAACCAGGATGCCAGCTAAAATTGTTCCTGCATTTTCCTCCTCCCCATGCTTGTTGGTTGTTTGGTGCTGTCTTGCTAAACAATTCTTTTTTTTGCTCTGAGCTGCATCTGTGTCAGTGGTGACTGGTCCAATCCATGTGTGTCTTGAATCCCCCTCCAACCTTTTCATATGACATATTTAGACATATTTAGATGTGTTTGTGTACTTCCAGTTCAACAGGTAACTTCTTCATTGCAAAACTTCCATCAGTTCAGGCTCCTGCACTGTTCAGAGCTGAACAGCTGGTTTTGTTTCTAGCCACCCCAAAACCCCTCTATGTACCTTACACCTACACATCAGTGATTATTTCCTTTTGGAGTATTTTCAGAGGCCTCAAACAAGAAAATCAACTGTACTACAGACATGTGCCTAGCAGGAGTTTTGCTGAGACCACCAGCTCATTTCACATAGGTCATCAAATGGTTTTCCAAGCATATGCTGACTTGGACTAGTTTTGAACCATTGACTTAGAGTGGAAATATTTCATATCCCTTGCTAATCCCCTGAGCCTGCTGGCCTCCCACCCCTGTGGCCATTATTTTTAAGGAGAATCAATTAAGTGCAGAAATTCAGCTTTGTGTTCTTTCACTTAGGTCTCCAGCATTCTGTGCTATGTCAGGGAACTTTTATGAAGTCTGGGAAAGAAATGTAAAATCAGGACATTGCAAAGAAGTGAAGCTTGCTTTTCTTTCTAAATGGTAACAAAAAAACACACTTAACTGTAAAAACATGTCAAATGACATTGCACACTAACTACAAGTTTCTCAGCACAGTTTGAGTCCTGATGCTCCTCTTTGGACAAGCTGGATTACTTGATTTCAAGGAGTTGTGTGATTTTGGTTTTTCAGAGACCAGCAGATCTGATAAACAATGTATACGTGTATTCTCTTTAGTCTCCCTAAATGCTTTTTCTGTGTTTTTGTCCCAATAAAGATTTGGAAACTGGCACTTCTAGTTACCACAGTATTTCAGGGAGCTACATCCTTGAATATGAAAGTAGAGGAGGAGCTGCAAAAGTGTGTAGAACAAAATTATGGGAACTTGACATAGTGTCTGGAAAATATGTCTGGAAAGCTGTGGGTTTCCTTTTTATTCATATGCCTCTAAGTGGATTTGCTTTATTGCAATGCCAATAAATAATTTAAGCCATTTATTAGACAGCCTGTGATCCTGTCCATTAGGCTAGTGTGTTTTTGTTATGAGGGTAGAAATTTCCTTGGGTTTTTTTCCTGCTGGTTCTGTCCTGGGTAGCATGGATAGGTCTACAGCTTTTTTTCAGCCCTAATTGCATGGATGTCTCTTCCCTCACCAATGCTGTTGTAACCTCTGCTGAGTAGAGCACTGATAAAAGTCTGTTACCATCTGTAAAAAAAGAGATGAATAAGCTCATTGTTGTGCTACACAAGTTAGCAAAGTCCCAGCTTGTTTCCAGTTCTATGGAAGACTTCAGGAGTAATCTTTAAGCTCTTTCAGGATCTGAAGATCTTTAATTGCAAAATGAATGTGGGGTCTTTACTTTCTAGAAAGTTTAGAAGGTCTTTCTAGAGAGAGGTTAGGAAACTCTTCAAGAATGCTTGCTCTGGAAATTCCTCATTGTGAAATAAGATGTTTTCCAAAATTGTTATTGCTCGATACCACCCTTCCCACACTTGAGTGTTTGACTTTATTTTTTTGCCTTTTTTCCTCACCGGTAACTTCTCTGGGATCAAGTGTTAACTGTATCATGCCCTGTGTCTGCTTTTTTTGGTAGTTCTATTTGGTAACAGTTCAAAAAAATGTTTCCCTGCAGTGGCTGGTGGCTCTACCTATTTCTAAATGTAGCATAAAAACCTGAGCAAGGTTTGTGGTCAGCTAATTAAAGGCAGTATGGCAGAAAGTGCTAAAAACATGCCAGTCCTAAGGGAGAGGAAGGTCTCAGTGTTTGCAGAGTTCCTTGGCGATTCTTTTTGCCTGGTAAGGCTTAATGACTGCAGTTAGGGCATGGTTTGAATTCTGAGGGTTTGCTTTAGAGCCTGATATCTCAGTGAGCTTCCTGGAAGTGATAGATCCTGCTACTTCATAGAACCCCTCTGAAGTCCAAGGGCTCAGTATCATCTCAAAGTAACCAGCTGGGTGCCAGTTCCACACTCCTCTCAGTTCAGCAAGTTCTGAAAGACCATTTCTCTTCTATCCTGGTGTAAAAGCTGCTTGGTGATTGTTACTGTCTTACAGAATCTTGCTTTGTCCATTTTTCCTTCCAGTTGAGACACAAACATGTTTTTCCTTCTAGTTTTTCCTTCCTTCCAGTGATTTCCACTCCTGTTGGGAATATTTTCTTTAAGTGTTGCTTTAGTTCTCTTATTTGACCTTTAACTGAGCAGGAGAGTAGCAAAAGTGTGATCAGATCTCTGACTTGGTGAATTCAGTGTGTTGCTGTGCATTTGGATTTGAGGGGAGACATATGAACACTGTTGTGATCCCACAGAGTTTGTCCCAAAGCCCACTGAAGATAAAGATTTTGAATTTTTAGATGGCTTCTGTCAAGATCAATGAGAGAAAATTAAATCTACTTTCTCCTGTAAGAGTTTTTGTAAAGACTGTATTTCTAAGTTTTTCCCTGGTTTTTGTGGTCAAATGCACTAAGATACCCTTAAGATGCCTACATTTATTTTTTAGATTTTGGATGGCTGCTGAAGCAATAAAAAGCCAAAATATATCAGTATATCCAGTCTCTACTTGGCAACATGCAACTAAAAGAATAAATGATGTAGGAAGGAAAGGTTGTACATCTATATACAGCAACTTTGGTCTCTGTGTCTCATTTACATAGAGAAATCATCCTTTGTTGGTTTCAGGTTTTTCTCACATGCAATCAGAATAAGATCAAATCCCTTCCAGCTATCCCTGCTGCAAGCAGGCAGTGGGAAAAGCTCCAGCCTAGCCTTAAGAAAGTATTTTGTAGATGTGTCAAGTGTCAGCAGCTTCCTTGCCTCTGACACTCTCCCCCCTCACTCCTAGATAGCACTTTCCTGAGGAAGTGGTAGTGTCTGCTCTCAAAGCAAATGCAAATCTTCTCAGAAGCCCTGGAAGGGAGATGATCCTGTCTGCTGCCCTGATGGGCTCTTGGGATAAGTGGAAGGAGTTCCTCTGCAGTCACTGTGGTTTTGCTGATTTACATGCAAATCATTTGTTGACATGTTTTTATAGACTATTTCCATGCTGTGTCTGGAAATGAGAAGGACTAATGTCTGTCTCATACTTCCTGCTGATACGTGCTGACTTGACCTCTTCTGTCCCAGTTAAGCTAATCTCCCTGCAAAACTAACTTACCATAATCATTTCCCTCTTTACCACTCTGACTTCAAATTATCATTTACAACAAGGCCACTAACATTCTGTTAGTCCAAACAATTATTTCACCCTTTGTCTTTTATTGCTCTTCCAGAAGCTGCTGATTTGTGTTCTTACCCTGTTGCCTCCTCCCCTCTTGGTTTATGCCTGCTGAATCCCACTTTGCATCACTGTCAAGGAACACTGGAAGTTGTGCCTGTTCTCAAAATCATCAGTGTCATCCTCTTTCATGGCATCTTCCAGAATACTGCGACAAAAGGGGAGAGTTTGGCAGCTGATGTTTCACTTCCCTCAGCAGCACAGGGTCCATTGCTTGCTCTGGCGTTCATCTTGCTGAACTTTTGGAGCCCAAATAAATATCAAGAATGACTTTCCTGCTCCAGCATTCCTCTGCAGTCGGTCATCTTTCTACAGGGAGTTGTTATCACAAAGTAGGATTAATAATAAACAGGAGGTGTCTATCTTAAACTAAAATCTTGGATGGTTCTGACACCTTGGGAGAGAGGTGGGGCAAATGACATGTCTGGGATTTCACAGGGCAGGAAAATCTGGTGGCAGCTGCTGCCATAGGGGCGAGTGAAAGGCCAGAGGGTGGAAGAGAATTCACAGACACATTTCAGCCACGATTCCAGTATTGAAGCACCAAGGTGAGGCACTTCATTATCTTGGGAAAGGTGCTTTCCTTGAATATGAGAGGTTTATACTGCCCTGCATGAAGCCTTGCACGTAACAAAGATAAAAATGCAGGGAGGAAATCACTGATTTCAAAAATCACAAGTCTGGAGTTGTAAGTGCTGAGCACTTGGGTCTCGTTGCTCCCTGTGATGTGGAAGCACTGCTGGCTCTCGTGGCCAAAGGGTTTGGGCAGGGCATGCAGTGTGAATAATAGTGGGAAATTAGGAACAAAGAGCATTTGAACTTCTGATCAGCAGTTCAGCGATGCACCAAAATGTAAACATTTGGCAAAACTGTCTGGCACACATGTTTCATATTTCAAAAGATGAGTTAAAAATTTCTAAAAGCTTAAGGGCTTTGATGTTCTCCTGTTTCTTGAAAATGAATTCCTCCTAAATGAATCTGTGAGGAATATATTCTCTCTTCTAAGAATTCATGAAATGTTTTGGAATTTTTACTTTTGTCTTTACTAAAGGAAAGCGTGGGGATGTATGAAATGAAAAAGTAGATGTACAGAGAGAATATCCAGGTTAAGGCTTACCAAAAGTTCCAGAGTTCTTGGCTGAAGACAGTTTCTGCTCAACAAAAAGAAATTAAAATTTAAAAGGAGATATTAACTCTCCAGGATCACTGTCCTTGTTCAAGTAAAACCACATGTACAAAAATTTTGCTGAACAAGCTACGCATGCATCAAGTCCTACAGAGAAAGGCCTACCCAAAGTTCATGAGGAAAAACAATCACAAAAATATTTCATATTGGTTATTTTTGCCATGGGGAAGAACTTAGACTAAAGCAAAACAATAACTAATGCTGAGCAATCAGGACAGCCCTTGTGTCCAGGAAGAGCATGGCATGTAAAAGTGCCAGAAGCACTTTCCATGGGGCACTCAAACTCAGTAACCTCAGCCTGGGCTCCTCCCTCTGCCTTTCAATTTCAACCTGGAGATGACAGAACCCTGGGAAGGAAATTTTCAGTACAATCTTTTAGTGCTGATTCTTCCCTTCTGTACTTCGAGATGATTAGGGCAGTCGGGGCTGGGATATTGATGTTTTCCCCAAAGCCAAATAGATGCAGAGTGAAGTCAATATGTGGGAAGTATTTTGCCACTTTTTTGTTGTGGGTTGTGTCATGAAATTAATAAAATCTATAATATAATCTATATTTCTATAAATAAAATCTATAATTGTTGATGTATTCCAGACAGGCAATGAAGCTACGTGGTACCTTTTATATTTTACCATCAATCTGCAGGTAACACAGATAACATAAGCTCAGGGGCTGCAGATTGAGTTTTGAGTGCAGGCAAGCTGGTTGACTGAGGGGTAAAAGACTAGGCATGCTTGAAACTTGCACCTCAGCTAAGATGTGTCTCTTGCTTTGGCAGGAACTTTGGATCCTCTTGTGCCTAAAGATCCTCTGCTACAGACTTTACCTGTTCCAGTGCTTTTAATCACTTCTTGTAAATGAATAACTCACAGAAAAAATACTCAGCCTACCTCTGTAGTTTGGACATGATGCTAGTTCTGTGTGCAGTGATTGCCTGGGGGGTCAGGATTTCCATGGAGAGGAGCCACAAAGGAATGAGTGTTCGGAGAGTATTGCCCACCACAGGTTAGCAGATATCCTCTCCTTTTTCACTTGAAAATGTCAGAGATTATTTAAACCTCACAAGAACCCCAAACCAGCAAGAACTGTTGTTTGACATCTTGTGATTTGGGATCAAAATGGATTTTTAAGTCTTGTACTGGTGCTGAAGTCTATGAAGAATCTGCCCAGAGTAAAGGAGTTGGAACAGGATATCGACAAATAAGTGCAGGTGGTAAAAACATTATTTGGCTTTTTCCTGATAGGCATGAGTTGTTTATTTTTGCCATAGACTTGGTTTTATAGGTAGAGGAAATGCAGAAGAAAAGCATAGATCTGCTCCTGTACAGGTCATTATGTCCAAAAAAATTACCTCCTCTAATTTAGATAGCTCTTTTGCTTGGGCAGTAAGAATTTGTGAGCAGAACACCCAATATTCAGTCAGTCTCAACTCATCAGCTCAGCACCAGCATCCTCTGACTGCAGCCCAGGCTCACTTTGCAGGCTGGGCTGCAGAAGTAGATTTCAGAAAATTAGTTTAGCATGTCAGTCCAGCACAGACCTGCAGGCTTTGGGAGGAGGAATGAATGGAGGCACAGTTCTTGTGCAGACCACATGGATTGGAGACTGCCCTCTGATTTCCACACATGCTGAGCTCGGGGGAGGGCACAGGTGTACGTGGAGGCAGAAAAAGGAACATTTGTGTTTGTTTGGTTTTTTTAAAACAGTGCAGATCTGGGCTGTGCAGCCAGATCTGTCCCAGTCTGTCACATGCTCTGTGTCCATCCAGTAGCTGACTTCATACCTGAGGCTAGATTACAGAATCTGGTGTTAGTTCAAAGTGACTTTGTATGGCTGCCAAACAAAGAACAGGCTCGCTGCTTATTCTCCAAATCAAAAATACATTGTAAAAAGCAACATAACACAGAATTAGGGTTGCATGGTTTAAATATTAAAAAGCCAGCAGAACCAAAGGGAAAGATTTCTGTGTCTATATTAGCCCTAAGCCAGGCTATTTCTATTATTATTTTTTCCAGCTAGACATGCAGCTTATGACCAGTGCTTGCTCTTGATGAAAGCAGTGGCATTTTTGTGGTGTGGGAGGCAAATGGAGCCTCTAACTGGGCTGGTATGAGGAAGTGCCAACTGGGCTATATATCTCCCCAGCATGTCTGGGTGACTTTTCAGCTTGAACTGACCAAAAATCATTTCACAGAGTGAAGGATGTCTTGAGATGGTGTTTGCTCAGTATGGCTGGACACAGAGGCCATGACTTGGCTTCCTCAGGCAGCATTCCCTTGTAATGTCTGGCTAACTGAGCCCAAAGGATGTGTGCAGGTCTGCTGGAAGCTACAGAAACATTTTCCCCTCTTTAAATAGGTATAATTTGGATGTATTGAAACACAGTCAGTATGGCTCTCTGGTACTCACAGCTGCATCTTCCTCCCACCCATGTTCCTGTTTTATAGCAGAGCTGAGTCTGGCAACAAGGCTGAGTCTATCAAGACCAGGCAGGTTGGAAGAGTTAAAAATGGACTGATTTGCTTGGTCACCCAAGAAAGACCCAAACTTTACTTCAGGGCCTTTAGTGAGCTGAATTACCCTTGCATGTGTTAACACAACTTGTGACACTGATAGTTCTGAAGTATTTCAGGTTTTTATCAGTGAGTAACCAGCCTTGCCTATGAGCTATTTAACATGCTTCTGAGACATGTGGGCTGTAAATTGGTTTAAGAACCACAGATTGTTGATATCTCTCCCCAGCCACTGTCAATGCTTGTTGAAGTATGCAGTCTGTAGATTTGCAGCCCTGTACTTGCAGCTGAAACAGTTGTGAAAGCTGGACAAGAAAAGCAAGAGCATATACCTCCATCTGGCAAACACAGCCAAAGGTTCCACTTCACCATTATTTGCAGATCTTATTCCAGTTCAGGCTCAGTGGGTTTGACAAACTCATAGTTTAAGATTCCTGATTAATGGCCCAAGAAATAAAGCCTGTGGTTTTGTTTGTTTTTTGGGGTTTTTTTTCTGTGTTCTGTTCCATACTGCCTAATTTTCATTTGGAGCAGATATTTTACTCTTGGGAGAAGTAGGGAGGGCAGAGAAATCCCTGGAGAAGTGATGGCTGCTGGAGCTTGTGTGGCTGCTCATGGATGTAGGGGCTGATCCTGCAGGACTCCAGTGTGGGGAATGCAAATCCCTTCTGGAGGCCAGCAGGCAGCATGGGCTGATGCAGAGGCTGCCTTTCTATCAAATCTGAAGCTTCTGTGCTCCAAAGCCTGGAAGTTCTCTGTGAAAAAGCTGTAAGAACAATTTTCACGTGGTCCAACATTTAACTTCTGTAAACACCCTGAAAAACCCCAACCCTTAACAGCCCCCCACCAAACTCTCATCAGGTAACGTGACACAAATGCAGAGCATGGAAACTTCTATTCCAACACCTAATACTGAGCAAAGTTATAGGCTCCTGCAAAGGAGCTGTCCTGTAATGGAAAATATTATGCAAGATGAGCTAGAGGAGAAGCTGCCACTGGTATGTGAAACTGCAAAGCTATGGCTGGCTTGTTTTTCTTCTGCCTTTCCACCTAAGTTGTATAAGCAGCATCTGCCACCAAGGTTATTTTTGCATTAAATTTCAAACTTGAAGTAGAATTTAGAAGCTAGTTTATGGTTGTGTGTTAGAGCTATTTTTTTTTCCTATATTGTAAATATACATGCTTTCAAGTAAGATCTTTCAAATTTAATGCTGGGGGAGTTGTTCATACCCAGAGTCTGAAAAAGAATCTTTATTTTTTTCTCTGAACCATTAAGAAAAATATCAGCCTAATCAGAAATTTCTCTCAAAGGATGGTCTAACTTTTTTTTTTTTTTTTACCTCCAGAAAGATGAAAAGTGATGAGAGAGAATTTGTAGCCTGACAAACTAAATAGTCCAGGGCTATTAGGGATATTTAAGGGTACCCTGAACTTTTCTGCCTCTCCCTCAGCAGTTCCCATCACCACTGGACAGTCTACCTATGGAGAAGGTAGTGCAGGGGTTGAGGGAAAAGAGGTCCTGGGGTAGGGTGGAGGGGCTGTTTAATTTGCCAGAGAATCTAAATAGGCTCTAAGCCTTTCCCCTTTCCCCTTTCCCCTTTCCCCTTTCCCCCCACCACAGAAGATGACATAATTTCTACACTGAATGCCACAGTGGCCATTTTTCCAGCCCAGCTCCTTCTGGGAATTTTTAGACCTAGTTTGAAGACTCATAAAGATTCCATTACTCTTCTAATTAGGAAATAAAGAAGGCTCATTATTTTGAGAGGGGCAAAGGACTTAAAACTTTTAAGCAATTATTTCCATGGTGAAATACTACCCATAATTGTGAAATCAAAATGGAAGCCAAAGAGATTAAGATCCCAGCAACTGGTTTGACATGAGAAAGAAGGGGGGAAAGCCCCCAAGATTTGATTGCCCCTTTGGTAATAATCCTTCTTGCCAGAATGCAAAAACTCCCAAACATCTGGCAGAGTTAGGTTAGCAAGAGTGAGTGAAAGAACTTAGACACACACGAAGGATTACAGCAGCAAGCAGAAGATTATTTGTAGAAACTGAATGAGCAAAATCCCCAGTGCCTACAAACTGTGAAGGAGAGGAACAGGAAAACAATGACCCAATTTTGCAAAACTTTTCAAATTTTAGTGTTTGAGGAGTACAGCTCTTGCTTAATATCCTAACTTTCCCAGCTGATTTCTACCACTGCACTAGGTAAGTCTGTCTTTTTCTTGCTGCATCTGAGCCCAGTGAGTTGTGCAGAACTAGAGTGACCCTTCCTTACTTGAGGGGCACAGGAGAATGTAGGCAGGTGTAGAAAATCTGTAGGATGTCTCCAAGCCTAGCTTGCTTCTTGATTTTATTTTTTTTTTTTTTGGTACAACTTCTAGTTAAAAAATGAACCAATTTAAAATCAGCATAATGAACTGGTATATCCCTGACAATCTCTTTCAAGAACAAGTCTTCCCAGTTTCCTATCTAATAAATAGGAGTTTAGGGGTGAAAATGGCTTTTCTGGCCGGCTGCTTCACAGTGTCAGCTGCATAAAAACCTGTGCATGTGCTTAAGAGAACATGGTGCAGCTGTGCAGAAACTGCTGCCCACCAAAATCTGTAGCTCTTCAGTCAAGGAAAGGCTTGCACTTGTCTCTGGGTTCAGCTCCTGTGAAATCCTGACTCTGTGTCACTCCAGCCCCCTCCATGCGCTCCGGGGACTCCTCCTGGGGCGGGCACTGAGGACAAACGGGTCTGGATGTGACAGAGGAGGAGCCAGTGAAGTGAGGATGGGAATGGGTCATGGGGGACAATAAACACTGGAGATGTTTAGGGAGCTGATCCTTGACTGGGCAGCGTGTGCCCTTTCACAAGAGCTAAATGAGGTTTCAGTGTTGCTGTCTTGATTGAAGGCCACCTGAAAAGCCCTATAGATCACAGCTGCTCATCAAGGGGAGTTTTAAAATGCATCACCTTGAGAACCAGGATTTGCTGTTGATTTAATAGAAGGATACTGTGTATAGAGAATTTGAATTAGTGCTCCCAGCAGTGCTTATGTTTGTGTGAGTGTTTTATAAGGAGGGGAGTTCTAGCTGAAAATATTCTCAGAGGACTCCATGCACAGGGGTGGGAGAAGATAAAAATCTAGCTTTCCATTTTCTTTGGAATATTCTACATATTCAGAAGAGGGGATATGCCTTAAAACAAGAGGGAGAGTTCCTCAGAGTTCTAAAATCCTTCATCACTCACTACTGTCCCTCTTGATTTACGCTGCCTAAGGTGGGCCAGCCACACTTGAGCACTACAATAGCCAAATACATAATAAAAAGCTAAAAAAGTCATAAAGTTTTACACAGAGGATGTGACCAGCATAAACAGCTCACAACATGTGTCTAATGCACAGTATAGGTGTCTGAGGAGCAAGAAAACTGTCATTGTTTAAAAAAGAAATGAAAATCTTGTGTTACACTAACCAGCCTAGATGCAAAATAGTTCTGACCCTGGTGCCTCCCTCTGGTTCTGTGCTGGGATCAATCAGAACAAAACAATTCCGCACCAAAATTTTGGAATGTTTCCATTTTGGCAAAAAGTGTTGTTTGGAGGAGACAAGCAGCGTTGCTAAGGTGCAGGGGTGTGGGAGAGACTGATCCAAGTCTTTGCTCCCTTCCTTCACGTCCCAGTTTTCTTTCCCAGATTTCTCCTGACTAATTAGGGCAGGGGCTGGAGCAGCCTTCAGGTCAGGGCTAGGGATTTACTTCTGCTGTAGAACAGAGGAAACCCAACAACATTGAATGCAAATGTAAGCTTCAATGAATGAAGTGATAATTCATCTGAGAATTGCCCCTTTGTGCTCATTCCCACTGAAATTTGTTATGCAATCATGCCTTCACCCCATCCTCTCAACACCCCTTGCTGAAGATGAACTTGGTTTTTTGTGTGTCTGGGCAGCCCCAAAGCCTTTACAAGGTAATGAGCCCCACGCTCCTGTGTTATGTCTTTGCTCATCCGAGCAAAGCCTGCTGGCTTGCGGGATCTGCTGCTGCTCTCCAGGAAATATTCACTGGACGGGCTTGGTTTTTGAGCAGATTGGCTTTGGTGAGGTGTGAGGTGCTTGACACCTCGTTAGGGACTGCAGTGATCCCAGGCACGGTTCTTCCTGGGGATCCTTGGTGCCAGGGCTGTACACAGAACATCCTCAGCCTGGCTTGGGCTGCAGAGCTCTCTGTGGAACAGGAGATACCGTGGCTGAGTGCTGATGAGAGCAGGAATAAAGTGCTGCGTTTTTTCTACACTTTATCAAGTAAAGCTTGGCTATAAAAAAAGGAAGGGTTTGGAAATTGCCTGACTTGACTGATTTATTCTTGTTGTGTATGAAGCCTTAAGGCCATGTCTGTAAACACTGTCTTGGATCCATCAGAGATGCTGCCAACACCACTCTATGGAGCTAATTAGATCTCAGTAATGGACCTACAGTGTTACACATCCAGCTGCCACCTTGAGCTTCAGTAGCCCACTGGCCTACTCATTTCTGAGTGATGTTCAGATTTCTTGGGTCATGTTCAGCCTTCCAGCAAGTTTCTGGGATTCAGGGTGTGTCTCCAGTTCCCTTTGGGGGAGCTGTGGCTCTGACATGGAGTTTCCTCCCATTTTCTGCATTCATCTCTCTTCTTTGTGCTATTTCCAGATCTCTGCTCTTGTTCTCTGGAGTGCTGTTTTGCCCTGTTGGGACTGTATGATGAATAGGGAAAGCAAGAAACATGGATGTTTTGCAAAGGCACTTTCAAACCTCATGGGCACAGCTCGTGATAGACGCACAACTATAGAAAAAAGCAAATGCTGCTTTGCAAGCCTGGGCTCATTTTCCTCCTGCCACTTGACAGCTGCTCCAGAGAGTGCCTTCACTTCCTTTCTCTAATTTCTTTATCCTGGTTTCTCTTTTAACAGCTCATAGGCCTTTTCTCCTCATCTCTTCTGGGGGTTGATCATGCTCAGCCCGCTGCTCTTCCCTGCAGTTTTGCCAACACTGAGTCGAGGGCTGCAGGCCAGCAGATTGTTTGGGGCAGAGACAGGAGGGCAGAAGCTTTTGACAGCTGCTGTTGCTCTCTAAAGTCTCAGTGACTGGGCCATCTGCACCTGCCACGCACCTTTCCACAAATCCTGGATGAATTCCTGTGCCAGTGCTGCTCACATTGTGGCAGCAGTGTAATGGACAGGAGGACATTTCATGTCAACAGTCTAGGAGATTTCTTCTGCAGGCTTAATAGGTGCTAAGGTTTTGTAAATGTCTTTTTCTACCCATGCACTCCTGATCATATTATATATAAGTTTAATATCCCTAATTTCCAGATAAGCTAAAAAAGATTAGGAGTTGACCTTGTTGTTGGGAATTCTGAAGATCCTGTTTGGATCTGAGGGTGGTGAGAAAAGATACCCAAATTTAAACAGGTATGATCCATAGGATCACATGGAATATAGCTGAAATGAGCAGCCCTATAATGACAGAAACTTCAACATGACAGGAGAGTAAAACAATTGATACAGGAAATTTTAAGGTGGCTTGATGATTGAACTATCCAATACTTGGACTAGTGGAGCAAACTACTTTTTGTGTTTGTGCACGCCTTCAACTGTTATTTATATCTCAGAGAAAAACAGGCAAAGGCTGGAGAGAGATCCTGTAAGGCTGGATTTGTTTGGGGGTGGGTTTTGAGAATTTCCATAGCATTAGCATAAGTTTGCCTACAGGAAATAGAAGGAAAGCATGACTTCTGGTAAAAGAATTAAAAAATATCTGACCTTTTCAAAATGGAAATGCTGCTATGTGAGTCAAGGCCTCTCTGATGGCATTGCCTTCAGCTGAGGGAAGCACAGCCATCTGGGTTGTTTTTGTTTTGTTTGTCAAACCAGACTCTCATGTGATACTTTCTGGAAGCTGCCAAATCCTCTCAAATCTTGGGTGGCCTGAGCCTGAGACAATAAGTGGTCCAATTTCCCATACTCTTGCAGTATGTAACCACCAATGTATTTTTATTCCTGATTAAATTTGGACAGCATTTATAGAAAATACCCTTCCCCTTGGAGAAAACGAACCAAATGCTTTTTACTAATCCCTTTGAGCATATGAAGTTGAAGTTCATTAGACAGAATTTGTAATGTCAGAATTTCCTAATCAATCACAACTAATCTGGAAGATAAGATGAAAAAAACAACAGGGAAATTGGTCACTGTGTCAAAAAGCTTAAGCTAAATATTTTTCTGAATATTTTTCTGTGCTTCTTCACACATTCTTCATGACTGCCAAGAGACCATAATAAAAAACAATGAATGAATAATATCATTTCAGGAGCTGAAATTTGTTCTGTTGGAATCCTTATTTATAGATTTGCTGAATATCACTGGGATGTATTTCAGAAGTGTAATTTTTTTTGTTATTTTGTTTTTGTGTTAAACGTTATTGGAGAGGTTCTGAGAGCAGTTGTTGCACATTATTTGAGCATTCATTTCTAGTTCTGATACTTTATTATAAAATTCAGTGGAGAATTAGAAAATATGTCACTTGACATTGACAAGTTTCATACATGAAACTTGAATTTTTTCCCCTTCTAATTAAATAATGAACTCAAGGAGAGCTCTGAAATGTTGGAATTTCCCACGAGACAGGCTTTTGGGACTCCGACCACCCCAGTGAATGGCTTGAGTAGAATTTTTCCTTTTCACAGCATTGTGCAAACTCTATTTGGTGTTCAGTGTGCCTCTGGCACAGGTGGGGAGGGAGAGGGACCCTTCCCTGCAGGGCTTGGATTTCCCAACAGCTCCTCTTGGCCTCAGGATGCCGAGTGCTGCTGGGATTCCTCTGCAAACCGAGGAGTAATCCCTGCCCCTGTGGGCTGAGGGCAGCCAGCAAATCCTCTCACCGTGGTTTTATGAGCTCCTGACACACTCTGGAGGCAGGGTGACAATGGTTTGAAATATGGGGCTGTACATTGCAGCGTGTGCAGCCATCCCTGCAGTCAGCAGCTCGATGGTTTTATGGTGGGGCTCAGAAATGGGGCTGGTGTGCCACTGAAGGATGGGGAATTTATCCATGGTCTCATCAGAAATAGGAAGTGTTGGAGGCAGGGGTTTGGGCAAGCTGTTTCTCTGAGATTTGATTTGCATTTATCTGTGCATGAAAACTCTTAGTGATTTTAAGGGAGCATTCAATTGTATTAACTGCTCAGAAGCCAAATTAAATAAGCCGAGTGGCGTTTTTTGTTTTTTGTTTGGTTTTTTTTTTTTAATCAAATATGGAATAGTTAAGACTTGTTTTGAACACTAGAAGTTGGCAAGTAAATGCAGGAGTGTGTTTCTGACCCACTATCAATTTAAAGCTTCTTTAAAAGCTAAGGACACTTCTTAGGAAACCTATCAAATATGACTTTTTTCTTCTTTGCTTTGCTATGTGTTGTCACAGTGTGCCAAATTCTAGGAAAAGTCAAATTTGTGATATTTCTTCTAATGAATCCAAACAATAGCTGTTAGCTAGGAATTCAACATGCATTCTGACACTCAGAAGCAGCTCTGACTCAAGGCATGTGTATGTTTATCCTGATGGTTATAACATCATATGTGGTGGATGCTGGCAAGGACATCCCTTCCCTTTACCCAAAAGCATTTAGCAGTGGTTAAAACACTTTTGTCAAAGCAGGACTAATTCTTTCCATATTTGTGCTTTAAAAAAAAAGTTCACTGATTATTTTTTTATTTATGAATGTTGTCTCTGTGGCTGAAAATAATGAAGATGTTAACCATGAGCCACTGGTGACTGGTTTCTATCACCAGTATCTAAACTCACAGCACAGGGAATTGCTCCTGATGACTTGTGAGACTGAGTCCTGGAAGTGAGATGAGTGTGGTAGTGGGGCTGCCTTAATAAAGGGCAGCATGTGATAATCTAGACAGTTTCATGGAAGAAGAAATTATTTTCTTTACAGGAAAATGTAATGAATCTTCAACCAAATGTTCTTAAAGATGTCTTTTTGATGTTTAATGGGGAAAAAATGCAGCCTCTCAAAGACTGCTTCTTTTTTTGAGCTTTGTATCCCAAGACTCTTATCAGGCCAGCTCTGAGATCTGTTTTGTGAGGGATACTCTGAACGCGTTAATTATTTAACATAACCACGTTAATTTTTTTTGTGGTAACTCATAAATCAGGAGGGCGATACCAACAAACACCCATAGAAAACTGTGACCTGCTTGCATTGCTGGATTCCACTGATATTGCTAAAGCAGACAAGCAGTGATTCCTTATAAACATTATTCAAGGTATCTGGAAGCATTTCTTGTATCTACTGATACCAACACAAAAAGATACAGGAGCACTGCAGCCTTTCCTGACAACAAATGGTTTGTCTGAGGAAGTGGCATCTGAGGAGATACCTTGTCTTACAGAAGGAGAATTCCAGACAGCCAGCTGGGAGCACTAGTATTGCATTTCCATTCCTCTAGGAACAGAATTGGAGCAAGGTCATTAAAATCCCTTTAAAAAGCATTTCAAATATAAGTTCAAAGGACTGAATTCCCCAGCAGTGTATGTTGTTAATTGGTGTGAGTGTGCTTCACACAGCTGGCACTTGGTGCTGAAATTGCTGTGAAATATTCTTGGAGGGACAAGAGAGGGTTTGATTTTGTGACATTCATCTGGCTCAAAGAACAGGAAGATATCCACTCTGCAAACCTCAGTACACTGAAGGTTACTCTAAGCTCCGGAGGTTAAGAGCTTGGCACAGAAGGGGAGCATCTGTCATTCTGGTAAAGGAAGGGACAAATAGAGATTGGAGCCTTTCAGAGGGTCAGATATTTGATGAACACTGATCATGGGAGAGCTGGAAAGTCATAAAGTATTTCTTCAAGTAAGGGTGATCCTTACCTAGAGAATTTAATTCTAATTTCAGTTTCACTGTCTGAGCACAGGACAGGCCAAAGTAGGTTTGATATAAAGTGCAAAAGCTACGTTCCACATAAGCCTCGACTTTGCCATAAACTATGGCTACACTTCTTGTACAGCAAAGCACAGGGATTAAAANGAGAATTTAATTCTAATTTCAGTTTCACTGTCTGAGCACAGGACAGGCCAAAGTAGGTTTGATATAAAGTGCAAAAGCTACTTTCCACATAAGCCTTGACTTTGCCATAAACTGTGGCTACACTTCTTGCACAGCAAAGCACAGGGAAGCAAAGTAATTTAGAAGTGCAGAAGAACTGAATACTGGAACAGTGAGAAACACATGAGCTGTGACTCCTGATTTCTGTTACCTGATTTCTGTATGCTTCTGTTACCCCATCACAGGTTTTGCCAGGTATGTGGTTTATACAGAGAAATTGCAGAGCTGTCTGCAGTTCACATCCCCAGCTGCCCCCTGAGAAATTCTGTCATGCTACTTCATCAATGCTAACACTTGAGAAGGTCTGGGGATATTGGCAGGTAGGCAGCACAGAGTGAAATGTAATGTGAAAATATACAGCATGGAGGCTTCTGTCCTGGTTCTTTTTCTTTTTTTTTTTTAATTAATACTTAATTTCTTTTATTTTAATCAAGCCGTTGCAGGAAATTGCCTGTGAGGGAACATAACCCAGAGCACTTCACAGAGACCCTTCACTGGGTGTGTCTAGTTTTGGAGAGGATGAACTGAACCCACTATCCCTCTCTTTCCACGTGAGACAGGACAAGGAAAGACATTCCACTATGTCCACTATTACACTAAATGCTGCATCTTTTGAGAAACTCCCTTGGGGGTTCATATTTGCCCAGGATGGCTGGCATGGAGTCCTGCCTGTGCACAAAGGATTGGGCACCTGCTCATCCCACCTGTGCAAGTGAGTTCCACATCCTTCTGCTGTGATATAACCAGAGGGACTACCTCGTGGGAGCTTGAATCCTGCCTGACATGACTTGGTGATGTTTCAGTGGGGTCCCTCAGCTTTGGGACAAGCTGCCTTGGCAGCAAATGCTGTTTGATGGATATTAGGGACTTGGTGCACTCCCATATCCAGTTCACAAATTTGGTCTGTGGTGTTACAGAAGCCATATTGCTCATATTTTTTCATTTGCTTCCTTCTCTGCTTCTAATAATTTCTTTGGAGGCAGGTATTGCAGTTCCTCTTCCCTCCATTGGGTAAACCCAAGGGCAGACAGAGGTTTTGGGTTAGCAAAATGCCTGGCACTGCTGTCGGGGTTCTGCCTGCTATGCCTGCTCCTCTTCCCTATCAATTTGTTGTCTTTGGCAGAGACAGAAATTTGGCTTTTCCAAGCAAGTGGCAAAGGCTTGTCCTGTCCAGAGGGGACTGCATGGCTGGCAGATCGAGGCAGGGGTGTCCTCTGATGTGTAGCTCTTTCCAGAAATCCCCCGTGTGGCTTTGGCACAGCCACGGGCTGCTCTAGCTGGCTTCCAGCTGCAGCTCTGCCATTGCATCACACGAGTGAGAGGGTGAAATGCAGGGCACTGCATTCTGAAAATGCCCTTTACTGGGACAGGTAGCACTTGCCCAGCATGTGAGTGCTCAGAGAGTGGCACAAAGCTGCAGTTTGTTCTGAGCTGGGCAAACACAGCTCTGCCCTGTCCCTCTGAGAGCAGAGGCTGGGGGCTCTCACCTCTTCCCCTCTTCACTGTCATGTTCTTCCTAGTGCTGTGTCTGCTGAGATGTATCACAGATCTACAGGATGAGCTGAATATCTGAACACTGGGGATCTAAGCTGGATCTCTTCAGTCCCTTGTTTGCAGTCTTTAAAAAGGGAGCAGTACCCTTTGCTTCCTATTGTTCTGTATTTTACCTGTAGGGCATGGAAAGGCAACTCTGTACAGAAAGAATTTAGGTTCTCTATAGGTGTGCACTGTGACCTAGACTGGACCTTCTTGAGTCTGGAGGAGATGCAAGGAAATATATGACAACAAAATAAAGCACGAGCTGGCTGTGAAGTGGTGACTGTATTCACATTGTTCCTCTTAGGCAGTGGTAAAATGTGAACAGTAATAAATTCAGTTTGAAGCAAACCTGGCAGAAATATCTGGCAGAATCAGGTATTCATGCCAGCAGCTACCTCCCCTTTGTTGAGTAAGCACAGCCTTCAGTTGCTTGAGGCACCTGTCTCACTCCCTGTCTTGCCATCCTTAGGGATGTGGCCATGGAGAAGCAGTCACAAGTGTTGAATTCTGTTACAGCAGACAGGGCTGCACAGGAGACCTGAATGAAGATCACAAGTGTTGTTTGCAAACACGGACACGTGTGGGACTTAAATGGGCTTTGCCCATGAAAGTTGTGCTTTTCATCTGAGTCCCAGTTAGTGACCTTGCCCCAACTTCTGC
>VYXF01001810.1:191824-221520 GCA_013397295.1 Polioptila caerulea | reverse complement strand
GGCCAGCAGGAGCAGGGCACTGATTCTTCCCCTGTACTTGGCACTGGTGAGGCCTCTCCTTGAGTGCTGTGTCCAGTTTATGGCCCCTCAGTTTAGGAAGGACCTTGAGATACTCCAACATGTCCAGAGGAGGGCAACAGGGATGGTCTGGGACACAGGTCCTATGAGGAGTGGCTGAGGGAGCATTGGCTCTTTAGCCTGGAAATAAGGAGGCTCACGGGGACATTATCACTGTACAACTCCCTGAAGGATGATTGTAGCCAGGTGAGGGTTGTCTCTTCTCCCAGGCAACCAGTGACAGGATGAGAGGACATAGCCTCAAGCTGCACCAGGGGAGGTTCAGGCTAGATTTTAGAAAAAATTCTTTACAGAAAGAGTGGTTCAGCCTTGGAATAGGCTAGCAAGGAAGGTGATTGAGTTGCTGTCTCTGGATGTGTTTAAAAAAGACTTGATGAGGACTCAGTGCCATGGTTCAGCTGATAATGTTAGGTCACAGGCTAGACTTGATCATGTCAAAGGTCTTTTCCAGACTAGTTTATTCAGTGATTCTGTTATTTGGGGTCTGGAGCATTTCTCTTACGAGGAGAGAAAATGTGGAAGGCATCTCTGTCTAGACAAGACACAACTGAGAGGGAGGATCTCTTCCGTACATAAAAATATCTCCAAGGCGGATACTGAGATGATGGTGCCAGACTCTTCTCAGTGGTGCCCAGCAACAGGACAAGGAGTAATGGCCATAAATACAAGTTACACCTCAGCATGAAGAAGAGCTTTACATTGAGGCACAGACTGCCCAGGTATGTTGTGGAGTCTTCCTAACTGGAGACATTAAAATCCCACCTGGATGAGTTCCTGTGTCACCTGCTTAACATGACCCTGCCTTGGGGTGGGGGGTTGGCCTAAATTATCTCCAGAGACCACTTCCAACTCAAGCTATTCTGTGCTTCGATACTGGATAGCTGATTTGACCTCATGATACATAGAGAGTCCTGAGTGCAAACTTCCAGGGAAGCTGCAGAACTCTGGCAAGGTGCTTCTCCTTATTCCTCAGCCCTAAGGAGTATTGACTCTCATTTCTCTAACACGTAAGTTCTAATAAACTTCGGTAGATAATATTTGTTCAACTAAGGATGAAGATAAAAAGAGTATTTCTAAAGAATTTAAACAGAGCAATAAAACTGAATTATTTAATACCAAGTATCTGGCACCATGTGTGATACTTATGATACTTAATAAATAGACATGTTGAAAACTGACATGAATGTACAGTTTACTATTATGTAGTTGGCATCTGTGTGATAAGTACATCTTACTTGATTTGTAGCACATACATAAACTGTCCTTACTTTTATTTCTGTTTTATGGTGTGAGTCCCTTCATTAAACATAATTTTACAGGGGTTTTGGCATAATTCGTTTCCAGTTTTCTACATTCCAGTTTTGTATTCCAAAATGGAGCCAGACTTGAAAGATCTGTGTGTGTTTTTTAAACTGCTGTCACTGTGTACCATATCTCATAACAGACTTTCATAGTGTATACTGTAGTATTGGTAGAGTAGCCAGATCATAATATTGTAATGACACTGTTACACTCTTCTGTCATACAAAGAACTTTATAGATTGCAGTGTTATTTTCAATTACATGAATTCTTTTTTGTATTATAGCTCAAAAATATATGGAGATGGTAGTGCTGTTCCAAGGATTTTGAAGTTCCTTAAATCTATTGACCTCAAAGAACCATTGCAAAAGAAATTCTGTTTTCCTCCTGTCAAAGATAATATCTCTCAAGATATCGACCATATTCTAGAGACACAGAGCGCTCTCGCAGTGGATCTAGGTGGAACAAATCTCCGAGTAGCAATTGTCAGTATGAAGGTAAATATTCTGTTGTGCTTCTAGATGTTTTGCAGTCTTGACTGGGCTTTGTGGATATGGGCTTGTGATGCAGAAGAGCTCCAAAACAGTCTACTGACTTCTGTTGAGGGATAAGGAGGGTTTCTCCCCTTCTTTGCTGCCTCTCACACAGTCATTATACGACTTGCTTATTGGTTTGCTCTTCTAAGACTGATGTTAAACTAGCTATGCCCATTTGCCTGTGCAAGGTTGTAGCTGCATCTTTGTGGGTTGACTACAGGTTTTGAAGAATTGAACAATTTCTGCATGTGTTGGTTCTCCTAAAAAGGTGACTCAGTTCAACCTGGAAATTTTTCTATGTCGAGTAAAATGTGGAAGGCTCCAATAGTAGATTTTTTGCTTCCCCACTGCCTAATGCTGCCATGTAATGGACGCACAAGACCATTCTGACCAACAACCTAGCAAATCAATTTTCTGAACTCTGCAGCATTTCAAAGATGTGAATAAAACTCATGATTACAAGTCTTTGGCTTTTATTCTCAAGAGTATTGGACATTAGTCCTACAGTTACACTCTATATTTGCAGATAACTAGATCAGTAATAGTTGCCCAGAAGGCAAAATAAGGTGCCTGCAGAAGCATGAAAGGTTATGCAAAGTGACCTGATACAGTCCAGAATTTTTGCATTAATTTAAAAGATGTCTGACAGGTCTTCAAGATCTTAAAGACAGCTTTTAAAAGTGTAATATTTTTAGAAGCAAAATTGACACCACATTTTTTCCTATGAGTCAACACAGCCTGGAAAAATAATTTTAAAAAAAATCTGCCCACTTTACAGAGCTCAAAGTGACATTTATGAAAACTGAAATGCTAGCAAATCAGAGTGAAAACAATCAGATTTTCATAATAAAATTTACATAACAGATGTAAGCATTTAACAGCCAGTGGCAGAATATGAGATTTAATTTTATTTTCACAAAAAAGGAGGAGATTTCAAAAATTCCTTTTAGAAGCTGTTATGCCTTCTGATAATATTTGCTGCAGCCTCATCTTCCAAAACAAGTTCTCTTATGCGCCCTCCAAACTAAAAGCAAAGAAGAAACTAAGCATCCAAAATCCACTACTCATGTGATGCTGAGATGGCGAGACCCAATACTCAAAACCATTGTCAGTTTGGAATTTTCCAAGTTCATTGGCAACAATGACTAAGCCATGTTGTATATGGACTGTCTTTGTTACTCGTCTTTGCTTAGTTGCATTGATTCTTCACTTAGATACATTGTACAGGGGATTTAATAGGGAGAATAACACAGGAGAATAACAGGAGAATAACAGGGAGAATAGGCAGGATAATTTCAGCAGTCTCCTGGCTTAATCCTGGAATATAAACATTGAATTAAGATCAGTTCCTTAGTACCCAAAGATTCCAAGCATGTGTCATGAACACGTTCATTAGCACTGCGTGACTAGGGCTGAAAATAATTTCATGGCCCCTCCCCACCCTGTCCAAAGTATTTACAAGCATATGCAGTGACAGAACAAGGGGGAGTGCCTTCAGCCTGAAAGAGGGTGGATTCAGATTAGATGTTAGGAAGAAATTCTTTATTGTGAGCACGGGGAGGCACTAGAACAGGTTGTCCAGAGGAGTTTGGGATGCCGTATCCCTGGAAGTGTTCAAGGCCATGTTGGATGGAGCTCTGAGCAGTCTGGTTTGGTTCAGTGTTCCTTCCCATGGCAGGGGGTTGGAACTGGATTAATCTCTGAGGTCCCTTTGAACCCAACTATTTATTCTATGATGTATCACGCTTGATTGTACTCCAGAGATAGTGCAAGTGACTCAGAAATGTAATTGCTTAGAAGGTATTTCTGAAAAAATAGTAAATTTTGCCTTGAAATTTCTAGCATTTTTCTCTGTCTGATTCTCTTTTTTTTTTTTTTTGTGAAATGGCATTGTCTGTGGCACCATGGAAACCTTTCATGCAGTAAGATTGGAAAGATGGTATTTTTAAAACACTGTGTTTTTTCTGTCCTTCTTAGGAACTTGTTACTCTCTTTTTTTCACACTTCAGTGTTGAGCTTAAGTGCATTGCTTTATCATGGTTTATGCCTAACAACAGTGGCAGCAGCTCAGGTGATACTTCCTCACACAAGCTATGTGTTCCTTAAAATGTGTATTTAGTTTCAGATGGGAGGTTGATTACAGAAGCAGAATGTAATGCCTAATCTTATAAACTTGTCCCCCAGAGCTATCAAGAACCTTGCCTGTAGGCCCAAGGTATTTTTTTAATGAGATAAGTTATGGCTCTCTATTTTCAAATTGACCTGTAATTTATATGGAAGAGAAATTTCATCATGAGATACATTGGTCTGGGGCATGTTTTGTTGTTTTTAATTTTTAGGGTGAAATAGTTAAGAAGTATACCCAGCTCAACCCTAAAACCTATGAAGACAGACTAGCATTAATTCAGAAAATGTGTGTAGAGGCTGCATCAGAGGCAGTAAATGTAAACTGCAGAATTTTGGGTGTAGGTAAGTTAACAAATTTTTACATCTATGTTTTTCAACATGAAATTAAATCACTACTCATTAATTTAAAATACCTTTCTAAAATGGATCTCATGTACTTTAAGATCTTACATATTCTTAACAAACATTTTTAAATGACTGAAAATTAGAAGCTGACTATAAAGACTGAAGTTTCTCCAGTTTGTAACAACCATTAAACAATCTCTTAAGTTATAGTAAACTATATCTAAAATGTGGTTTTGTAGTCCTCTGGATTTTGAAGCTCTCTGCTGTCTTGGCCTTGTGAATCAGGTGCTCAATGTTTAATAGAACAGCTCCTTGCTGTCTGTAGGCCTTTCTTTAGGGTTAGGATCAACTGTGCAGCAGAATTTTCAGATACACCAAGGGAGACTAAAAAGGCTAGAATGTTAGAAGTAAATTAGTAGCTAACAGAGTCAAAAACAGCCCTTCTGCTGACTTCTAGTTCACTTGCATTAGAGTTCTGTGTTAAACTGTGCTTATATTAGACAAGACTTCTTCAGTTTAATAGTGACTAGGAGATTTGCCCTTAGATATTAGTTATTTATGAAGATATTGATTAATGTGTCCTGGATTTTTAAGAAGGACATAGAATTTTTAACATGAGAAATGTTCCTAAAGAAAAGTAATTTTCCAGATGAAAAGCTATCTGAAGCACACACTACAAAGAAATGTTTACTTGAACATCTATTCTTTAGAAGCAATGTTAGGCACACAAAGCTGTAAGGAGAGATGTCAGCCCTTCAAATCAGATCCTTGTTACAGCTTTGATATTCAATTCAGCTGCTTGTTTTAGAGCTTATATGGCTGCTTTCCATTACAGTATTAACCCTGGAACCATCTTTATATGTAACTCAATTATACAAGCTCTGTAAAATAAAATGTTTGAACTTTATTATCTAGAGCTAAATACCTCCATAATAGAGACCTAATTTTCAGTGGTCCACCGACTGTGGAAACCTCTCCAGCTTGGGAAAACCTAATAGAGCCTACTCTATTACTGGCCTAATACTGGCCTACTCTGTTCAGTAGACAAATCTGTGAACACAGTTTTGATCTTTCACAAAAACTGTGTTCTTAAGTAAAAATCACCAGTCTAGTAGTTATTTTTAGTCACTCTAAATCTTGGGCATTATAGCAGACTTCAGGACGCTAATGTTGTTCCAGGGTTTGAATAATTTATTTTTGCTGTTATGTCTTTTGTACATCGCTGACATAGAAACACAGCTATTAAGTGATTTGCTGCAATCTTGCCTGAAGCAGGAATATTATCTCTCTGACTAACATTAACCACTACCCATCTAGTTAGACTTAAGATACTTGGTGCATTGTGATTAGAGGCGTGGCATTCTATGAGTTTATCTTCTTTACTTTGAGGGTGACTGAGCACTGAAACACACTGCCTGGAGAGGTTGTGGAGTCGTCTTCTTGGATATATTCAAAACCCACACGGACAGAATCCTGTGCCACTTGCTGTAGGTGAACCTGCTTTAGCAGAGAAGTTGGACTAGTTGATCTCCAGAGGTCCCTTTCAACCCGAACCATTCCATGATTCTGTGATCTTTACATGTCAAAAGTTGAACTGCCAGTAGTACTTAAAAAATTTTCTACTTTCATGCTCTGCTTCAAAGCCTGGTGTTACGGGGGAAAAAAAATCTTGTCATTAGAAAAATAGATTTTTACTTAAAGCCTGTTACACAGACGTAGTTTTCATTTTTCTCTCCTGTGTTTCTGGGACTTAGGTATTTCCACCGGTGGACGGGTAAACCCTCGAGAAGGAATTGTACTTCACTCTACGAAACTCATTCAGGAGTGGAGCTCTGTGGATCTCAGAACTCCTATATCTGATGCTTTGCACCTGCCAGTCTGGGTGGACAATGATGGAAACTGTGCTGCTCTAGCAGAGAGGAAATTTGGTCATGGAAAAGGAATAGAAAATTTTGTAACACTGATTACTGGTACAGGTAAGCGCGTCGTAGTTTAATGAAACCCAGAGTTTAAAACCAACAAAGTCCATCACCATCACTTAAAGGCTCAGCTGTTCTATAGGCATAAACATTACCACAATGCCTGGAAAACAAAAAATTCTTTTGCTACCCTCTTTGTTTGGTTTAGGATGCTTTTTAATTTATTCAGACAAATAAAACCACTTCCATAGTTTAAACTTCTTAATGAAAGAAGTTCTTCTGGTACTGCTACACAGGCAAGTAAGGAAAACTTGTACAACTTCAACTGGAATAATTTTGCATTTTTTTCAGCTTTATAGCTTAATTCTCTTTCAACTTTAGAAATACAAGTCAGATCAGAATATGTATCTAGAAAAGAAGCAACTGAATATAAGAAAGTATTCTTAAATCTCAAATGCAAATGTGGGGTAACTTTTCTCATTTGTTAAGTATATAGTCTTTTAGATAGTGGCAGTAAGAACTAGCTGATGAATCTACACCCAGTTTGTGAAGGGGCAGCAGAGGCCTGCACATTTACATGTTCTGCCCCTTTAACACAGAGGTTTAACTGTCTAAATACAGCATTAGAACTTCCCCTCTGAAGTGCAAAATTTTAACACCACTTGGATAGTTTTTTTGCATAAAAGAGTGTGACTCTTTTCACAAGCTTAAGAGATATGTCATAGTTCAGTATAGGCTTTAAAGAAAATACAAGCATTATATACCATTTTGATCCACATATGAATAGGAGGGAGCTATGAGCTTGTGTATTAGGTGTGTAAACAGACTAGAGTTCCTTAACAACTAGTAATTCTTGGTTCCTAGCATTGATGATCACTGATGCAATTTTATCTTGTCTATATCAGAATAGGCAAATATCAGTGTCTTGCAGAACTGAGGCCTTTAAAAACTGTTGGGGAGCAGGGGGTGTTTGTCTTTTTTTTAAACAATAGGAGTCTTCATATCTTTGCAGGAATTGGAGGTGGAATCGTTCATCAACACGAATTGATCCATGGCAGTTCTTTCTGTGCTGCTGAGCTTGGGCACATTGTCGTTTCCCTAGATGGACCGGAGTGCCTGTGTGGCAGCCAAGGATGTATAGAAGCATATGCCTCGGGAATAGCCTTACAGAGAGAAGCTAAGAAACTGCATGATGGTACCTATTTACTCTGGTTTTGAAAACACAGTTACTAAACTGCGGTATAGGAAGAAATTTTCAGATAAGGTATTAAGAAAAAATAAATCTGCCTTCTTTTTCTAGGAGGAGACAAGAATAGGTGTGCAGGCAGCCTGCATAGTACAGATCTTTTTCAGTGGCAAGGAACATTTGGAACCACTGGTCTCAGAATTCCCAGAAGCACACAGTAGAGCTTGTCAGTTCTTTTCAAGCTTGATGTAAACTAATCTGACAGGCATTTTGTGACGTTTTGTTTCAAAGTTTTTTCAGCAAAAGCTTCTCAGTCTTAAATGAGAATATTTATGTTTTATTTATTTTTGGGTCTGACAAGACTAATGATTTACCACACTAACTGTTTGAGTTTGATTCCCTGCTTCTGCAAGTAGTCTCCTGAATAATATGGATATGATTACTTTGGCTAAACTCAGGGTTGGACAGCTTATTCAGGATTCAGTATATAAGCAAAATAGATGAAAATATTTTAATTGCCTATTTTTGCACCCTCTGACTTGCCACATTATCATGTTTTGCTCTTGGCTTTATCTCATTTTCAGATGATCTGCTTTTAGTAGAAGGAATGTCAATGAAGGAGGAGGAGATTGTTAGTGCTGCACACCTTATTCAAGCAGCTAAACTTGGGAATGCAAAAGCAGAGAGCATTCTCAGAACAGGTGAGAACATAGCCCAGAGAGTAAAACACTTCCAAGATTGTATTTTAGGGGATACAGAAATGGTAGTGCACTGTAACACTACCAACAGCCTGTACACATTGAGGCTCTCTCAATATAGAAATTACTAATGGTAATGAGATTTTAAATATAAATGTTGGAGGAAAATGTCAGCAGAAGTGTTAAAAGTGTATGTTCCAGTTAAAAAAAAAAAAAGAAAAGAAAAGAAAAAAAGATTAAAAGGTTCTGCAAAGATCAGTTTAAAAAAGAAGGAAGTTTCAACATTATCATATTTGAAAATTCTGGGACATTTCATTGTAGGCAAGTGAATGGCTGGTCTGAGGTAGCAAAGGCAGTTTATGTTATGTGTTACTTTACATGGGGTATTATACTGGTTTACTAGTTTTAAGCATAGTTCTCCCTCATACATAGTGGTTAACACTAAGGTTATTTTCTCTTTGTTTACAAGCATGCTTAATGCCTTGTTTTGTCTTTTCACATCTATAATGTTGAACAATGCATTATTGTGCAAAAAGAATTTGCGTTTTCTTTTTTACTTTCTAAAGAAAAGTTAATAGCAGACACATATTACCCGATAACATAAAACTCAGTGGAACAAAACACGTCCTTATACTGACTTTCCAGTGTTATTTGCTGCTAACAGAATTGTTTCAACTACTGATGCCAGAACTGCTCTGAGTATGCTACTCAGCTTCTTTTTACTTCATCTTTTCAGCTGGGACTGCGTTGGGCCTTGGCGTTGTGAACATTCTGCACACCGTGAACCCGTCTCTTGTTATCCTTTCTGGAGTTCTAGCTAACCACTACGTTAATGCTGTCAAAGATGTGATAAATCGACAGGCGCTGTCCTCTGTGAAAACAGTGGATGTGGTGGTCTCAAATCTAGCAGATCCTGCTCTTCTTGGAGCTGCTAGCCTGGTACTGGATTATGCTACACGTAGAATATACTAGAAGAATTGCAGAAGAATTAGAGAATTGGACTACTCAAATTCAAATGGGTGATTGGACTACTCAAATTCAAATGGGTGGAGGGAATACTTTGCCCCAAATTTTTCTTTGATGAGAGCAGCTAATGAATCAGAGTAGTGTTCCGAGTAGTTAGTGACTACTTCAGCATTTCCTAATTGAGGTATTATCTTCTTGTATTTTTCCTAAATTTCAGCTGACTTCATTGGAAGTAATGTGCAATTCTGTTTTTTTAGGCGCCTCTGTTGGTAAGCTTATACATTACTTTTGAGTGTGGCTGAATTATTTATGAGCATCTCTTGCTGTATGGGGATAATGTGTATGGTGTGTAAAACATTATAACTCTTGGGGATCCGTATCTCATTTCCCACCTATGTGGAATGAGAAGTTTACCAGCTTTTCAGTTTCCAGGATTCCACCCACAAAGTAAATATGATGTAATCACTAGTAGCAGGTAGTAATTTCAGTGGGTGGAAATGAGGGCCTCTATAGCAAAAAAGGCTACACCTAGAACTTCCTCTTCATGAAGGACTTGGTAGAGGCAACCAAGTTTATTTATTACATCATCTTTAAAGGGCAGAGTCCCATTTTAGAAGCTTTGCATATGAAGGAAAAAAACTACGGTTTAGTACACTTACAGACTGCAGAGGAGTCCAAACAAACTGATAAGTGTAGCAGTGAGCATCTTTGTCTTCTGGCTATGGCAAATAGTAAATTGCTTGAATTTTAATCTTGGCAGATTTCTCAAGAGACTTAATCTGCTACTTTCAGGGAGGGTGGCTGCTTACTCTTTTGTAGCCAGTTAGCTGAAATTCAGCCACGTGGCACAGCTGATCTTAAAGAATCTACCTTTCACCGCAGAGTGACACAGTGCATCCCCTCAGCCATTTGGATTGCTGCAGGTGCACTGTTCTTGTCCTGCTTTCACCATCAGTTTCCATCAGAATGGAAAGTCAAATCTGACCCTTATCCTCGCCTTCACAGTGTTCAGAGGCCTAGGAGAAAAGTATGTCATATACCAGTGAGGGCTTGCCTAAGTAAACTATGGTTTGTGTTTCTTTAATGAGTCCTTGGTCTATAGTGCTGTCTTTGTCCAGCTGCTTTATTAGCATACTTTCAAGATGCTGGAGAAATTGAAAAACCAACCCATCTATCAGCTAATCCAGAAAGATAGTTCTGGAGGAACAGTTACAAAACTATCCTGTCATGAATTTAATGACCTATTTTGACATCTAATTCAACCACTGGTATTCTCAGGAGTGCAGGAAAGTGTTAGTACAGGGGCTATTTCCACACTTGAACTCCAATCAAAACGAAACAATCTTCTGCAACCATTACTCTCTGCTATACAATGAACTTGGACTGAACAAGTCCTAGTGCACTGACTAATTCTGGGATATAAACTATGATTGTCTTCACCCTCTCTTCCACAAGGAATGCCTACTGGTAACTCACATCTTCAGAGCAGATTTCAGGAACACCACTAGATCTCCCTCCTGATGTCTCCAGGAACAATCACGAAACCTCTATACCATAGTATTCTCACACTTGGCAAATAACTGGTTCTTAACTGTTTGCCAAGACGTACTAGGCTTTATGTAAGCAAGGAGTTTTAGTTCCTTTTCCTGCACATCTTGGTTTACTTGATGACTCCCGTTACCTTCAATACCAGAGCATTAGCTCTATGAGCAGGTCAAGGAGAAACTGGCATTTCTCTGCAGTGACAGTAGCTCAGATCAGGAGTACTGAGGTTGTAACAGTGAGGAGGCCTGTCATTTGATCTTTCCATCCTCTACCATGACAAGGAATGCCTGGCTGGAATGCCAGGCTAAAAGTGGGACCAGGCTTTTTTTTTTTTTTTTTTTTTTTTTTTTTTTTTTTTTTTTTTTGCTTTCCAGACCCTTTGAAGCTCTGTATTTCTAGTATCTCAGACTCAAAATGTTTTTCCCTAGCAGCTGAAGGGAGGGTACAGGCACAGAAAAAACACAACAGACTGAAACACAGTTGAAAAGTTTTACACCTTTAACATCTAGTCATGTTAAGAAAACGATTATTCAAATGCTTTTGAAAATGCCTTTTTCCTGTCAATTGGACGAGAACTTGCTGCATATGTAGAAATGGTTTATAAAATCAGAAAGAATAAAAAACCGTATTTAATAGCAATAGTGGTTTTGTTTCTCTCTCCTTCTTCCCCTGTTCAGAAGCATCCTTTGAACTTCAGACACTTTGATGTGGACCAGAGATTTTATGGACATTAGCTGACAGTGGTATCCAGAAGGAGCAAACATCCAGATGTTCACAAAGCATCTGCAGTCATGTGCTTACATGGTGCTGGCCCAGCGTCCTTTAGAGTAACCCATGCCATGAAGATCACGGGCTCCAGTGAAGGCAAACCAGCCTTTATATCCAATACTGGGAAAAATGTGCAGAAACCAAATGCTTTCCCCCAGCTGTTACCAGTATTTCAGAGCCTAATGCAGCAGGGCATTCTCATTACCTGCACTGGCAGCACCTGCTTGTCTTGTCTGTTGCATCTTGGTTGGTTTTGCAGTGTCTGTGCTAAGTGCCTTTGGTATCCTAACTGTGGACACCTTGGCAGGAATGCCACCCTCCAGCCATCCAAGCAGAACCGCATGTGGCATCAACAGCTTGGGCAGGACAAGTCCCCTCATTACTTAGATGTTTCTAATCAGCATTACATAAGCAAGTGGCAGCAGTAGAGTGCCAAAAGGTTGGAAAGCAGACTAAAACTGAGTTCTTAATTCTGTAACTTTTAATTCACGTAACCAATATAAGACCTCTACAAGTTCCTATACTTTGTTGCTTTCTGGAGCTGGTGGAAAAAGACTACTTTGTCCACAAAAGTTCTGTGTTACCATAGAAACCCAAAGAGCCAGGACTTGGATCATGAGGAGATCAGCTGAGTTTTGCCAGCTATCTTTTTACAGATCATTGCTGATGCTTTGCAAACCACATAGCTAATTCATACAGAATTGAGGTTTAGAATTTCTTTCTGGTCTGCTGACCATCAAGCTTAGTTATTCAGTATTTTGGATCTTTGATCTGCCACTCAGACACTTGTAAATAACAAATTCATTAGTTTCCTGGTGGTCTTGAAGCACTGTCCTTCCTCCATTTAATTGTAACAAAATTGTAAAAAACTTGCAGGTATTACCAATGGAGGAAATGACAATTTTCTGTTACAAAAACACAACACAGAGTAAGGTGCAGAGAGAATTTCTACTTGGATTCAGTGAAATCTGATCACTGTGTGTGTCCCTTTCAAATGCCACAGAGACATCACAGGCCTTAGTAAGTATAAAACACCTAGGCTGTACACCCCTTGGAGCATCCCAGATAATTATATTTGGATTAGAACTAGTGCCACAGCACAAGGTTCTGCAGAGGAATATGCTTGCCTGCATGACAAGTAGTGCTGGAGGAATCCTCTTGGCAAAGACTAGAGACACCCATGTTGCCTATTCTGAAATACAAGACAGTAATCTGTATGTTTCAATCTTAACTGGTTGCTCAGAAAAAAAAAAAAAAAAAAACATCAGCAAGAAACAGATAAGCCACACCATGTTGTTTTATGGCTGCTTAAAACTTAACCATGTTCCACAGGCTAAGAAGAGGAATGCACAGTGCTGTTGTTTTCAGGCCCCCTGCTTTCCAATGAACCCGTGACCTCTCCATCCCCCTTCTTCTTTACAAATGCTCATTGTAATTTAAGACTGCCTGGCTGCTGGCTGCCACCTGATCAGAAGCTAAACAAAGCAAGTTCTATATGAGGATGTATTCAGCAAGAGTCCACAGCTTCTCTCTCAATACTGCATGAGATCTTCATGCACATGCAGCTGGGACTATGTTTGAAGGACAGGAAACATCCAGGGTTTTTTTCCACATTCCACTGACTAATGCTATGGAGATAAGCAGCAAGTGGGAAGTTAAAGCCAGTAAACAGGATTGAGCACACACAGGAGGCCAGAGGTAGCCCAACACTGTCACACAAAGTTACAAAACAAAGTGACAGATGCTGATCTCTGAAAAAAACAATTCAGTGTTTAGAAACACGGACAAGATTTGCCCAAATAAACCTGAGAATTCTTTTGCTCTGTCACCAGGTCTAAGTATCTAAAATAATTCTCAGACACAGAAAATATCCTGACTCCAGGAGTGCTGCTTTTGGTTCTGAGCTCCCCAGTACACAAGACATAAGCACACCAGAGAGAGGTCAACAAAGAGCCAAAAAGATTATAAAGCAACTACAGCACTTTTCCTGTTAGGAAGGGCTGAGAGCTGAAATTGTTCAACCTGGAAATGAGAGGGCTTAGGGGAATCTCATCTATGTATATAAATACCTGAAGTGAGAGAGCCAAGCAGATGGGAGCCAGGCTCTTTTCATTTGTGCCATGACAGGAGACACTGGCCACAGACTGAAACACAGAAGGCTCCATCTGAACATCAGGAAACACTTCTTTACTGTACAGGTATTGAAGCACTTGCAGAAGTTGCCCAGAGAGGGAGTGGAATTTCACTTCTTGGAGATCATCAGAAGCTGTCTGGATAGTCATGGGTCGATGTGGTTCTGATTGAGCAGAGGAGTTCAACCACATGACCTCTAGAGGTCCCTTCCAACTACAGCCAGTCCATGATTTTGTGACAGCACTGATAAAGGAGACAGTGAGCTAGCATACTTGAATGTAAAATTAAGGCAGAAGATCTCCAAAATCTCTGCACCAGAGTTAGCAGAGATAATCAGAACACCAAGAGCTGCATTTAAAGTGTTCCAGCAGGATGAAATATGTAAAAAATCTGCAAACACATTCCTACACTCTGCAAACCCAGCATATAAAATACTGCTTTAACTTCTGTAACATTGCTTTGGCCTTGAATTCAAGTCTTTGCCCATTTTCTTGGATTGCAGGTCTAAGCCACATCCATAGCCAGATAAAATATTCTTAAGATATGGAAAATGTGGTGATAATAAATACCATAATTCAGTGTGCAGGAACCACTCCAACCTGCTGATCTTTCAAAATCACTTTAAAGACTTTATACTTAATGTAGTCGACTTTTCTTTAATAAATTATCAGCTCATTTTGAACGCCTTTGTTTTCAGAGCTTTTGAGTAAGCAGCAAAAAGGAAATTTTCAGTCAAGGTGTATGCATAACTAGTGAAGGCTAGCAATTAGTATCAGTACTCCGTGGATTTGTTCTGTGCTTCAGTCCTGTTGGACTCAACCTGCCATACCCTTGTGCAGTTCAGAAGGTATCCTCTCGCCTTAATTTTCCATGGAATCAAGCTTTCAGACCTATAATCTACTTTCATTCTCATCACCACCCATCAGTAGCATGTGAATACACTTGCACACCTGAGAGTAGCTCCAGTCATTACAGACAACAGTAAGGTGCAGCTTAACTACTGCAGCCCAACTGGAAACCGTTTATTCACCACCTTACCCACCAAAGGGACACAGCTGCTGTGCAGTAACATCCTGAGTACATCTTGGTACACTGTAGTCTGCATCTGCAACCCTCCTCAAACTGCCTGGACTAAACTTCCAGCTTGTATATGAAAGGTATTACAGCAATTACGCTACACAGTAGTTAAGATACCGTGTCTTTGATAAACATGGTGAAATAATGTAGGAGATTGAACAGATTAGTTTCAGAAGATAGACAGCTAAGGTAAGGTTCAACAAAAGCAAGGCTAGAATACAGCTCCTGTGACTGTTGGGTGAGCCAAGGAAGTAGAACAGAGATTTTCTAGATAAGTTTGTTTCAGATTCAACCACCTTGGTTGACAGAGCTCCAGCCTAGAGATGAGCAGCCATAGAGCAAGTCTTCCCTTCTCTTGCTCTCCAACTCTCCAGTTCACCACCCTGGTGGGAGGAAGTGTCTCCAAAGGTCACTGAAGAAAAGGACACAGTTCAAAAACACCCAAACTGCCTCCAGACCACAGATCTTTGCATATGAAGACAGCATTGAAAACCTAGCGGAACAGGATAAGCAGCAGAGTATCGAAGGTCTTAACTGCTCAGCGCCCTCTCCTGTGTGTTGAGCCTCAGACAGGCAGCCAGAGTGACAGCAGAAAACTATACCAAACTACTTACCTGCAGAAGGCAGTGTCCTCAGTTCCACTAGAAGTAAGATAAACCCCTTAACAAGCCTACTGTTTCCTTGAGCTGCTGTCTAGTGTGATAAATTGGATAGGGGAGAAGTTTTTAAACTGAAGGTCTCAAGAGCTTTAAGAAAGCTTAAAGAAACAAGCACAGCAGCCTTGCAGAGACCCGAAGCACTGCTGGATGGACATTCACCAGCACAGTGAAATCGCTAGCAGGCACGCAAAATGTTTACTCACACTTAATTCAAACACCCTCTGTCAAAAGGAAGCAGGAGACCTTCTCAATTCATCCAAAGTCAACACATTTTGCTGTTTAACAGATCTTTAATATCAGTAATGTGGGAACTGACACCTCAGTGCACAAAAGCACAGAGACTACAGTTTTGGAGATTCTCCCGTTTCAGACACAGAAAGGAAACATCAGGAAGAACATGCAATCAAACAATGATCAGCTCTAGATACATCATGATGTGGTCCAAAGAAACACATTGAAACAATTAATCAAATTACTGCAAACATAGCTTCTCTGAGTAAGGTTAAAATATTGCATTTGTAGTGTTTCCCTCCAGCTTTGCTTCAGCGAACCAGCGGAGCCTGCTTGAGTGAGATGAGGACTGAACGCATGCGGGACACATCTTTTGCCTGCTTACTAGACTTGGGATTAAAGTCACAGAGCTGAGCCACGCGTTCCCACTCAGTGCCCGGGAAAACTTCTTCTGCATCATTCACAAAGGCTTCTTCAGCTGCCCTAGAAGCAATGTAATGCACCTTGCGTTAATGCCCAGCATATAAGGCACTCCTTCCCTCTTACAGGATGCAGTTTCTTTCAGCATGTTTCATAAGAAATGTGACCTGACAGCTGCTTGTGGACATTATGGCCACGTAAGCTCCCACTGCCCCAGTCCTGGAGATGAAAGTAGATTGCAGTAGTATGCTATGCACAAGCAGTGCAGAGGATTGCAGAGGATTGTGTAAAATGTTGGAATACAGGTGTTTGGTTTTAAGAATAGTTATTGAGTCTTTGCCTAAGGAGTTGCCACACAAGCTCCAGGAAGTAAGGTACTTCTATGCAGGCATTTTATTTATGGAGAAATGCCCAGGTCTTAACTAGTTAAGCCTCTGTCACTTGATGGCTTATACTGGACATTTGCCAAATGGAAATTTACAATTGCCTGCAAGCATGTCGTAAACAAATTCCATTTGAGGATTTAAATCAGCCCCAAGGCCTACAGGCCATCATAAAACTATCTGCTGATGATTCCCAATGCTGTAGTGAAGCAGCATGAATCATAGGAAATTTAAGTCATGAATCCCAACCTTGTGAGTGCAATAGATTACAGCGTATCTTGGCAGTGGAGATGACTTGTTTGAGATCACCTCACAGAACAAACATATTTCTCCTGCTCTCACCCTAAGAAGACTCTAAGGAGGCTTTGTGCATTATGTACTGGATAGTGCCAGTGGCTTCCCAGCTGTATTATTTTGGCTTTTCTATGCTGCCAATAGCATTGCTTCAATGCAGGAATAACACTCCAGCATCTAGTTTACATGAACTGTGGGGCCCTGGTAGCTGCCTGAGTGCAGAAGCAGTAAGCGTCAAGAGATCAAACCAAATCCATCTACTCCAACAAGCAGTACAGAGAAAGCAGTGAAAATGACTCTCCCATGAGGGTTCAGCACTATTCACAGGGATGATAAGGTTACAGACACCACTGAAGACAAGGATCACTACAACACTGCTACTTTTATGTGACATGACACTTTTAAGGGGCAGTGAAGATTTTTTTACTTAACTGTTCTAGGCTGTAGCAAGGATGATTTATGTTTGTGCTTAAAGGTGAAGAGAAGAAAAGAAACAAGGAGAGAAAGTTTAAGTCAGATATAGAAAATGAGAATGAGTTTAATGCAGATGATTAGCTGGCTGAACATGCACTAGTAGCTTAGCCTACATTCAGGAAACAGGCAGCCAGTTTTATTATGCAGCACTTACACTGCACATTTGCATTGGACATAGGAAAATAAGGGTTTTATTGAAAAAAATCTAACAAAACCAACTCCAGGAGATTTCAGGAAAGTTAAACACCACCTGTAAATCCATCATTTCACAAGTCTTGGTTTATATCCACCTACAGTTAGCTGTGAATTTCACACCAAACCTTCAATATTAATGCACTCAAAGCCACAACACGGCTCACCAGTACACCTTCTAAAGGTGTCACCTTAGAATCTCTGACATGTCCATCTTTCAATTCAAGTCTACAAATTAAGGGAAGAAATTAAAATACATGAACAAGCCAATGAACATTGCAATCCTTCTACCCCTCAGAAACTAGCATACTAACTGGGACTTGAAAGTCACAGCTCTGTTTTCACTGACCTATTAGGCTGGCAAAACACCTACACTGCTCCTAAATGTCTTCCCAGCAGTTTACACTGATTTCCCAGTTCCACCTTCTTGTACTTTCCATCTGTTCTCTAACAGCCTCCTATATGCATGCACATTTTCTACCCTGATTTATGTCAAGCAATTCCTTTCAACCTTCCATGGCTTGTGAACCTTTATGTGCAAGCAATGCTTGAATATTTTTCTGATGTGTAGGCAAAGCAGGTGGTCAGTGCCTATTACAGAATTAAACACTGCTTCTCTGTGGAAGGACTAAATACAGCACCCATGTGAAACTGCAGGCACTAAACCACACCCCCAGCAAAGCATCTTGCTAAGCAATGTTCACTGGCCTGGAAACAACTGTAAACCCTTAGGTCTAAAGACTACTGAAGTCATTACCAAAATTCCAGTGGTATGTACACTACACGACTTAATCTGAAAGTACTAGGCTTTGTGCAGTGCATACAGGAGAACTGCATTTAATACTGCAGACCAGAAGTGGTTCAAAAAGTAAATATTCAGAAGGCACTTTCAGACACTCAGCACTACTTCTGATCCTGCTTATTACCATGACTAGCAAACAGAATTGGTAGTTAAGCAACATACACATAACCAATCACGTCAGCGAAGGGTTGTTTGTAGAAAGCTTCATCTGCCACCCTAGGTAGCAAGTAGTCCAACAGGCAGGCAAGCAGGCAGGAGAAAAGAGATAAGGATGAGAAGTACGGAACACAGCTGGAGGCAGTTTTAACATGCACATTAACCTTGCATCACCTAGACTTACTGTAACAGGAAAGCAGTTACCACATGGAATCAATTAAGCCATTGGTCAGAGGGGCAACACAGAAATTCTGCTACATCCTAGAGGTTTGGACCAGCTAGTTGAGGACTAGAGCCCCAATGTTAGCATTAGACTATTCCCAGAGGATAGAAACTACCATCAGGCAAAAGATCTCACCAGGGTGATGAGAATGCCAAACATTTCTGTGCAACACCTGTTTAATGAGCCCTGCTCCAGAATCCATATCCTGCACTCAAACACTGGCCATAACCAAGCTATGAGGGTGTCATGAGCTCTGGCCACCAACTAGAACAGTATTAATCCTGTTTCCCTTTCTTGGCCCGACCAAAAGGTAGAGAATTCCTCAGTGAATGGAAGTGGCAAATACATAATTCTAAAGGCAGTCTAGGCGTCCTTTCTTCCTTTAGAAAGAAGAGTAGTCTGCCTAGGACATTACTTAATAAAGACAAACCTGATGGCCATTTTGATAAGAAAAGTGGTACTTAAAAAAAACATAAACAACAACAACAAAATGAATGAAACAGCAGTTCATCTTGAATGCTGTGAGTTCCCAAAATATAAAGCAGTCTTGATGATTACCTGGACAGAATGAAGTAGAGATTTAAGAGGCATTAAGTCAGTTCTATCACATTTACCTTCATGTAGCTTAAAGTCAAAATTCCACAGGGAACTTCTAAGAAAATGTAAGAGCTTACTATTCCAGCAACTAAGTCATAACTTTCTGCCACAGGACCAATAACTAGACAATTCAAACCACTACAGACACAGTCAGCATTTAGTTTTTCACTAGTAGAACTGAGTCATGTTATTTCTGAACAGCTTCCAAAAAGAGCAGCAAAAGGTTTTAAGATATTTAATAAAATGATCAGTAGCAAAGATTATCTAGAATGCCACTTCCATATGTTCTAAAGCACGCAAGGAAGAATGCTAGTCTCAGGGTAGGTAGTTGCAGACACTGAAGGTCTGTACAGTTGGGAGTATGACAAGAAGCGGGTAGAGTAAAATATTTTGTGGCTATGTTCAAGCTTCATATCCTAAAGAATCTTCAGTAATACTTGATCATCATCTTAATGCTTCGTGGACATTTAATCTAGATTATTTAAGAAAACCTAAAAAGATAGGTAGTAGGAGCATTTACTTTAATGATCTGAGGGACTATTGCCTTAGGACACACAAGAGGTGTTCTAACCTCCCTCCCCAGTAATTTTCAGAACTGGAACCATAACTCCTCTGATGGCTGGGGAAACTTTACCTGTTACTGGCTTTTGTTTTCTCGAGCTTTTCATCTTGCCTTGCATACCACTCTTCCAACTCTTTTATTGCTTTCTCTTTCCATTCTGCTTCCTGCTTTCGTGAGTTTGCATCTGAAGATTTAAGAATTGCCTTGTCAGTCACGTTTGTATCCAAATGCATCTTGCAAACATTTCAGCTGATGGTTCAGGGTGCACTCTAGTGCGGACAGTTGCTTCAGCAACTCAGATAAGTGTTAGGAGGTTTTCTGATTTAGGTATGAGAACTCTAAATACTACAAACACCCTAAGGATTAGCTAAACAGAATTCCTATGCTGTGTTACTGACAGTCCACTTCAGTTTAGGATAGGCATTTCGCAGAGTAGTTCAGATTCAGTAAATCTGTTGGTCTGCAAGCTGCTCAAACCAGAAACAGTCACCTTGTTATGCCAGTGCTGGAACAAAGCTTAGTAAAGCCTCTATGCTTAGACAAAGTGAAGGAACCTGGCACTCCACATACTTTTACAAGCAGCCTACAGTTCAGGACAACCTCATCTTCTGTAAGTACCCCACAAGAGGAGTAAAAGGGCTCTATCCAGAATTACATTTTACAAAAGGTTCCATACAAACAATTTCAAGCAAAGGCTCCTCCACCACGTAAGCGGGAAGCAGACCAGTTTGTAGTCTTATATGCTGTTCATGGGTAGGTACCATGGGTTCATGGGTAGTTTAGTTAATAATTCATTACTTTCTTAATTTAGTTATTAGATTAAGATCCATGTGACAACAGATGGCCTCAGCAATTACAAAATGAGTAATCTTTATCCTTTGAAACAAACTACTAATGACTGCAGTATTTATTAACATCTTTTTAATTTACAGAAGCTGTTTATTTTCTGTCAGCTCATCTGTAAGTAAAGGTTCAGAGAACCACTTGCTTGCTGACTCCCACGCCAGTTTTAAGTCTGCTTACTAGAAGAGTCATCCAGGCTTGCTCCTTGAACTCACAATGCATGTTAAGACTCCAAAGAGGCAGAATTCTTGGTTCAGAATTCTACATTTAAAGAATCACAGAATGGCTTGAGTTGGAAGAGGCCTTAAAGATCACCTAGTTCTACTTCCTCTGCCATGGGAAGGGACACCTTCCATTAGACCAGATTGCTCAAAGCCCCATTCAGCCTGGCATAGGGCATCCACAGCTTCTCTGTGCAACCTGTGCCAGAGTGCCTCACCACTCTTACCACAAAGAATTTTTTCCTAATGGCTAATCCAAACCTATCCTCTTTCTGTTTAAAGCCATTACCCCTTGTAAACTACACACCCTTGTAAAAATTCTGTCCCCAGCTCTTCTGTCGGTCCCCTTTAAGTACTGGAAGGCTGCTCTAAGGTTACACCAGAGCCTTCTCTTCTCCAGGTGGAACAACCCCAACTCTGTCAGCCTGAGAGAAGCTGACATTAAGTTACTCAAAAAATACCATGCTTACCAAGTTGCTCCAGGCGCTCCTTTTGCTCCTCTCTCCACTTACGAATACTTTCTGGTTCTGATTGCAGTCGATCTGCTTGGGAGATAGCAGCATAGCAGTCTGTGGGACCATTACTCTCCTTGGAGGAAAGGAATAGTAAAGTCATTTGTGCATAACAAGCAAATACTTCAGATAACTGCCTGCCAGCTATATAAAATTAGACTCTATTTGAACTGAGCCAATAACACATTCATTTGATGTCATAACACATTTCCATCATTAAAAACATCTTGCTGCAAATTACAACAGAATGGAAGGAAATTATCACAGGACTTCCTCCTGTATTATCAGGATCAAACAAAAATTCCAGACAACTGGAAATACAAGTACCACAAGCATTTAGTGCCAGAGCACTAAGCCTGCAGAACACAGAAGACAATGCCTAGCACCCACTACCCAGTTGCAGGCCAGATATCCTCGGAGTTCATCTCACCTTAAATATTTGCTGTGAAAGTAATTTTCTTTATGGTTTTGTGCACAGGAGTAAAAAACATTATTTGCAGCTTGTCTGTCTCAAAGACATTTGCATACCACATAACAAAATTTGGATTGCTGTATGCAGCTTATAACACAGGAGGCATTTCAATATATAATCATCAGAACAGTGACAGTACTAGCATTCTTTTCACAATGTACCATCTCAAAGACTTGAAATGAATAGGGCTAACATTAATACAACAGATTTATAAAGCTAATGAATATTAGCTACAGAAGATACTCTAAGTTTAACAACTTTTATTGCTTCACTCTACCCCTAAAAGAGTTAAGAAATACCACTCCTAAGAGTACAAGGCTGATTGCAGCTGACCACAGATTTGGCTGTGCCTTGCCCTCTCTGGACCTCCTGCAGCTCTCAATGAAGGAATAATGCAAAGAGAAGACACTAGGCTAGTGCAACACCACCAGGCTTCACTTATCATCCAGAGCAAAAGAAACTGGCCAGCTGCATGGCCAGCTAGTTACAAATATCTAAAACATAAGTTACGTATAGCCCATTCAGTCTCTTCTTTCTCATTAAGAGGAAGCTCTGTCAACCAAAGCAATTGGTCTCTTAAAATTCCAAACACAAAATCAAGGTATCTAATGATGGCAGTCTACCTTCTGTTGTACAAGAAGTGCAAAGGGCCTGTAAAACACAAGTTGTCCCATCAATCTCACAGTAATACTGAGGATATAAGAATGTCAGCAGCAGTGAAAGCTACTTGTGTCTCCACAAAGCTCAGCATTCATTTAAAACTCTAAGAAGAAGCACATTGCTCATGTGTTGCCTCCTCCCCAAGCATTCATTTAATCAGGGCTGATGAGCCATCTGTGACACCAGGCGATGACCATGCCTTGGACAAACTGGTGTGAAATTCAGTTACAACAAAGTGATTGCCTTAGCATGCCTCATCCCTCCCTGACACCAATAAAGCAGGTATCTCCTCCTTTTGTCATTACCATTGGCTGTCTAACATGCTTTCATACTGTGATCGAGCTTTGTAATCTTAGCCATCAGCTTAATTTCATGTAACTTCATGTCACCAAGAAATCTATAATGTTTTCAGTCTGTTCCTTGTAAGACTGTCTTGATCAGACAACCAGGATGCATGAATTCTCTTTAAAGAGCAAGCAAATCTGAAAACTCTGCTTTAAACTAAGTAATCAGAGCACACTTTCAGCTTAGCAGCCAGTGCAAGTCAATGTGAAGTCATATCACAGAGCCTATCAGTCTGCTTTACAGACTGTTAAGCCACATTTCAAAATTAACTGCTGCTTTAAGTTGCCTCTAACCATTCAGAGGATGGGCATAATAAAGAACACTGACAACTTTATGAGATGAGCTACCAGAATAGAAGACCCTCCTCAGATACGAGACAAAATTACTTTAAAGACAAGAAATAGGAAGTATTAGTCTACATTAAGGTAAAGTTCTCAAAGTAGAACAGCACATTCTAAGTACAGAATACTTCTATCTTACCTGATAGACATCCCCGTTAACCACTCCATCAACGGCATCTGTAAAGAGGTGACTTGTTTAGTCATTTGAGAAAAGATAGAACAGCCAGATTTACTGATTTCTGTAACTTGGATGGAAAGCTTTATTGGAGTATGTAATGTGGGGGTTGTGAAAGTGAATGTTACTTGATACCCTGCAAGGACACTTCCTTCTCCCTGCACTTTTCTGGACAGGCATGAAAAACCAAGCGAGCCACCATTCTGCAGAACCAGAAATACAAGGTCATTTCTTCATCATGAGATCCTGCTTCTAACAACATAAACAGCAGAGCTGATACTGCTGAGAAGCTGCTACAGACTACGTTCTAAAGCTACTCCCACTTTGTCCTCCCTCTCTTAGAAGCTGACTACTATACAACTGTTCTGAAGGTAATAAGGACTACCACATTTTTAGTGTCTGTAAGATTAACAATCCTGCAGCCAACAACTGGTAACTCTTATCCTAGTGTTGCTACCTCCTATTTAGCTCAAAAGACAGAGCTAACATTCCTAGCAAAGTCACCTTTCTGCTACCATCTGTGATGACATGCTTGATAGCCTCCTGCTTCAGTTGCAGCATTATTATCTGTGAAGTGACAGTGGCAACAGAGCCTCAGGAACAGGCTCAGGTACAAATCTTTGCCACAGAACCCTAAAATTTCATCTTTTTAAAACACAGTTGTAGGGAACACATGCCAGTTGTGAGGCAAACTTTTAAATTTTTGAAACTATTTCAATCTCTGTACTATACAAAATACACCAAGATTTTCAAGAACTGCTAAATCTCAGCAGAGCATCTCTCTGGAGCAGTGCCACGTAACATCTGTCTGCATGCTATTCCAAGTAGTCATGTTATTCATGCCACCATGAATAAAGCTATCACACAGAAGTGTTTCCACCATAATACATCCCTCAGAGAAAGAAGTGACTGTACCAACCAGTAACCAGAAAAACCAAGTTTGTTTGCACCACCTTCTTAAAAATAGATAGCTGATTGACCTAAAACTAAGTGAGCTATACTGCTGTATCCTCTTGTTTGTGGCTAGGTATGCACCAGTTTCATAGTACTAGTGAATGGCACACAGGAAGTTCTTCATACTCCTTCATCAGGAAACTAGGAAAGTGTCTTAAGTCTTTATCTCTGAGACCTGAAGAGCAATAATCAACTGTGTTATGCAGAGGACTGTAAATTCATCAGTTCAGGAATGGCAGCTAAGATGGAGGATACTAGTCCCCAAGAATATAGCAACTAAGTTTTGCATGGGAAGACTCAAATTAAGAAAAAATAGCTTTTCAATGATGAGAAACTGATATTTGATAACTAGACTCCCATGACTGAGATGGTTGCCACTTTGTCAGATTTCTACTCCTCTGCAAGGTACAGGAGGCCTTTACAAAGACTAAAGTCACCAGCCGGGTGAGAGGGTTTATAAATCTTGAGGATGCTTCCAAGAGCAGTGATAATATGTTTAAGTTTTCTTGTCACACCAAAAAACACTCATTATGTTCTTCACTACTCAGGCTGGTAGTCTGCTCAGGTAAAAGGAACAACATCATTGCTTAAGGCTGTGTCTGAGATGAAACACACAGGTTCGTCTAAGGGCCATTTTTGTTCTGCACAGAAACAGCCACTAACAGAATCTGAACTAAGTGTTTCCAGAGGGCACCCAGGTCAGAAGAATTAGCAATATTAGAACAAATTTCCCATCTGTTCTGAGCTCCCTAGAGCTTGCAATTAAGCTGCAGAGTCAGCATGCTGACTGAGCATATCACAAGCAGAAGTGGAAACAGAACTGTACCAGCATGCTGTCATATGCCAATATAAGTGTGCTAACTGGAACAAGACCAAAAGTGAAATATTCCTTCATTTCAGCTCTCCAGTCTTCGTGCTCATATAATTAAGTATAAAATATAGAAAAACTGTTTGCCAGCCTTCATATCAGTAATCAAAGCTAGTTGTGTATCAGATTTTTCTGTTCACAGAAACATGGAATTTCATAAGCTTCCCACAGAAAAAGCCAGAATACCGATAGCGCCATCATAACATTTTCAACAGCAATGAACAACAAGACCCCTCTATTGGCTTGAGAGTCCATCCAATTCCATCACAGTATTGTATCTCCTGAAGTTAAAATCCATATATTTAGAACCAACTCAGCTAGTAATAATCCATACTCCTTGTTGTTTGCTTTTGAACTTAAGACAAACTCATTTTTAAGGGCACTGTTGCAATGAATACGCCCAAACATCTACAGTTCTGCAACACATGCTGACAATATGGTAATAATGAACTTTCATACAGCAACACAGATACCTTTCAGAGTCTGGAAGAGTCTGGAGATGATAAGTCATAGCAGCTGCCTTGCATTCACAGGAGATAGAACACCCAAGCTTGCCAGGAACAGAAAGCTAGTGTCAATGCCCTCCACATTTACTACAGCTTACAAAAGCAAAGGCTAGGTAGTTTGAACATAAATACAAAAACCATTTTGTCACTTTAGCCCTAGAAGTCAATATATGGCCTGAGAGGTTCATCACAATGGTGATCAACTATTCTGAAGGCTGCTACTGGCATTATTACCACTGAGTATCACTTGGCCTAAAAGGAAGTTCTCTTAGCCTTGTTCACCAGGCTCTCTAAAGTCTTATTCTCAATACTAGAGAGGATTGTTATCCAAAGCATCAGAGGCAGGGCTCTGCAGTACATCAAAACATTTTTCTTATACTCTTTTAAAATAGAAGTATTTTTATGACTTACCTTCAGCATCTCTTTTAAACAGTAAGTACTCTAAGTATTTCTACTTTCAGTGAGCTAGCAGCTCTAGTTAAAGTAATGGAAGAACATAAAGTTTAATATATTCTGACATAAAGTTAAGTAACTTCACCACTCAAGGCCTAGTTTCTCATGCTATTTCTTTTAGGCACAGTCATGCTTTCCTTTTACCTACCTCTCAACCATAAGATGATAAGAAAGAAGAATCTTTTACAGACCTTCTGTTTACATAGTTATGCAAAAACCTGGAGAAGAAATAATTTTTCAAGCCATAACTCATTCTCGTGCCTGTGTGCAAAATAAAGGCAAGCAGCTCAGGTAGTGCCATCATAAAAAAGAATACTTCTTTCCAGTGTTTTAGTTCTCATCTGCTGTCCTAATAAAACCTATTAGGTCCCTCATTTTCTATATAATCAATAGGCTAGAATTAAAACACACCTGCAATAATACTGTGCCATAACAGCTTCTGCAATTTTGCAATGTAACAGCTTCTGCAATTTCCACCTTCTGTAAATTTCCACTAGTATTCTCTTGAAAGCAACAACAAAAAAAGATTTCTCTGTCCTGGCTTCATAATAATGCAGCATCAATAACACAAGCCAGAGAGATACTTTATCCCACCTTTCTCAGTGCTGTCTTATAGAGCTCTGAAGCCTCAGATGCTGATTGCATAGCAAAACCCAGATCAATGGCTATTCAAACAATTAAGAAAAAAATCAATAGCCACAGACAAGAACTCTTTCTGTCTGTGGCGCTAACTACAGAGACAGGAGGAATCAATTCTTTCCTAAACAATTTTGTAGCAAATTGATACTCAGATCCTGAAAGGCTATTAAATTAAATACCTAGACAAAGAACCAGACACAATTAATTTTCTTGATTGCAAGAGGCTCATGAACATCTTTCGAAGACAACAGTCAAGTTCACCTAAAACTTATAGAGCATGAAAATGTGAAAGCAATGTTTGAAACTAGCCTACATTAAACTTGTGTATTTGCATGATTAAAATATATAAATGTTGGTATTCAAATGAAATTCCCCATAAGAAGCAACTCAGCAAACTGCCACAAGGATTTTGTATTGGCATACAGTATCTAGAAACCACATTTTTCCCCTTGAACTCTCTCTCTCTCTCGCTCAGAGAACACAGCAAGTGAAGTGATACAACCTCAAGACATACTATTGTCAGAATCTCACTGCAAATACATGGACATTGATTCATCACTGGAAAAGAAATCTCGTAAGACATTACATTAATAAGACCTAGGCAACAGCATTGTATTACTTGATTAATATGGTACTCTCTGCTTTCTGGAGCAGGGATTATGCTTCACCTTCCAAGGGAAATAAGATTAGGATTTTGCACGCTCAGGCAGCTTGGATGGCATAGCTATTTATATGTGAATGGCCTACTGGATCAGGCTTGGATCAGTATTCCAGCCCTGATCATGACAACATGAAATGAAGCTTTGTGAGACACACGACCTTGGCAACATTCTGCCATTCCCCCCATACTCACCCAGCATCACCATTATGACAATTAACAGAATTCCCAATATTGTTATTTTCAATTCATGAAGCTCACTTCTGTCCATGTCTAATCGTTTACCAAGAGACTGAAATTGAAAGACTGTTTGCTGATGATATAATATGATTCTTAAAAAGTGTATTTCAAGAAGCTGATGACTTCTTGTCATTATATCTGAAGTTAAGATCGTCAACTTCAGTTGAGAGCTGCCCAAGTTATTACTTTTGGCCCAGTATTTAGAAAGAACTTATCCAACAGACCTGTAAGGAGTTTAAAAAAGGTTATGGTTAAAAAAAGTAAATCCACAAATCCCTGGTCATGATGCTTAAGGATTTACATAAGAACTTGCATTGCTTCAAGAAGAAATTTGCAGTCACCTATTCAATTACAGAAGAGTTTAATGAGCTGATATGTCAGAGACTACAACTGTCTGATATTTATTAGGGTACTAATCAGATGATAAGAAATATATAACACAAACGGCAACAGAAGTCATTAGATCACTTGTCACCATGCCTGAACCAGTACATTTTGCATGGCTGAAGTCTGTGCTTTTAAACATGGAGGGAGAGAGTACAGGCTCTGACAGTCAACAGCAATCAATGTTCTGTCAAAAAACAGGACCCCCAAAAGCCCACAGGCATTGTCTCCCATGCCTATTTAACAGGCCACAGCATAAATGCAATCCCAGGGCATAAAAGAAAGCAAGACGACATAGAGTTCCTGCCTAGACTTCCCAGATCCTTGGACCATACTATATTTATTCTTTTACAAAGTGCTTTCTGAAGTTCTCCAATAACTCTTTTGCACTTCATGACAAGTCAACTTACATGACTTGAGAAAAAGCACTTGAAAGGCACTTTAAGAACCGCTTTTAAATATCAAACCAATCTAGAAGCATTGAACAAATCAACTTTTTCACATGAAACACTTTGCAATAGACATCACTACATGTAAGTAGAGAACAAACTACTAGTTGTTCTAATACATTGTGAGAAAGGTCAATGATAGATTTTTTCAGCCAAATTAGTTTTCAAACAGCTACTTTTACGTTCCAGAGTCTGTTTAGAACATAAAGCCCAGGTAAGGCATGATGTTTGTCTAAGGCTTCTGACAGTAAGAAGGGAAGTGTCCAATGTGTCTGTTTCTGCACTATACATAGAATACGGAAGTCAAATTATGTATGATACCAAAACAGGATGGTGTTCTGATAAAGATTATCCTCAAGTTCTTGCGCTGGAGCAAGATAGTCTCCGGTAAACACCTTTTTCTTCAGGAGTACGTAATCCATATGTTTTGGACGTTATGAGTGAGCTGATGCTAAGGGCAGGGCTACCGTTAAATAAGCACTGGAAGGTTTCCATTACCCAGTTTATCTAGATGAGTTTTATTCACAGCGATACTACAAACCTGCCCCTCATACATAAGATACGTCAGTAATTTGTGATATCAGGTTGCAAAATGAAGACTTAATTCTAAAGATGTTCCAACAATTAACTTGGGAATAGTTATTCAACTTAGTCTGAAGGAAAGTGGCATCCTACTGCAGTGACAAAGGGATGTCAGAGGAGTGCAAATATGTCCCTGTGGCCCTGGTGACAAGTAGAAGCAAAGCCTTCTGAGAGTGTTGCAACATCAACCCCTTTCCACCCAGGCCTCAGTTAAAACCGTTCATAAGGAGAAGTGTTTATTCTGGGCTGCTTTAGCTACCATTAGATTAACTGGAAACTAACCTATACTTCTCAACACACAGACACCGCCCTTCTCCAAACGGGGGTTGTGCGGTGTCGGGTTTGCTACATTCAGTACAAAGGTTACCAAGGAACAAAGGCTAAAGGTTTAGTAAAATTAAACATTAGCTTAATTGCTTCTGTGCTCTAAGACTAAGATCACCCCGCTGAAGACAGAAACTCACGTGGCGGATTTATGCAGCTTTCAGACGCCTTCCTTCAGGCAGGCTGCTGGATTAGACGAGATCAGCACCGTTCGCATTAGGACATGGGCACGCCTTAGGCATCTTCAGGGGATACAAACCATAACCGAGGGAGCAGGGAGGTGGCACAGCGCACCCAGGACGGCCCCGACCCACCCCCGGGACCACCCCCGGGCAGCGGGGCCCCGCTCGGGGCAGAGGGTCCCGCCGGCACCGCCCCCGAGGGTTAAGGGGAGCCGGG
>VYXF01001810.1:177808-191354 GCA_013397295.1 Polioptila caerulea | reverse complement strand
GTGCCGGGGGGCGCCGGGGGGCAGCGGCGGGTCCGCCCCCTCGGGCTGCGCTCCCTCGGGCTGCGCTCCCTCGGCTGCGGCGGCACCGCCTCGCCAGCCTGCCAGAGCACGGGCGCGCCGCTGGGACAGGACACGGGCCCGGCGGCAGCCTGGAGACAAATTCGAACCTGCAGAATACGTTCAAAGCATTGGTTCTGTCAAACATCTTTCTCTCGTGATTTTGGGTGTCTTCTGCCTGACACAGGGAAGCTTAAGTCGCAGAAACACAGGAAGTGTCAGGTTGGTAGGGACCACAGTGAGCCATCTGGTTCAACCTCCCTGCTCAAGCAGGGTCATCCCAGAGCATCTGGCGCAGGATTGTGTCTGTATGGTTTTGAATATCTCTGGTGAGGGAGACTTCACACCCTCTCTAGACAATCTGTTCCAGTGCTCAGACACCCACACAGTAAAGTTCTTTCTCATGTTCAAGTGGAATTTACTGTGCATCAGTTTTTGCCAGTTGTCTCATGTTCTAATGGTTGGCACTAACGAGAAGAGCCTGGCTTCATGCGCTCGAGACTCCTGTCTTTAGATATTTGTACACATTAATGGGGTCAAACCAGTGTAAATTCGGGAAGCATGTGTTGATGAAATATTCGTTCGAAGGGCAGTGATTTCTGATACAATTTTTCTGACAGTTACTTTGATCAGTTCCTGCATCTGGCTTATAACACAGATAGAATAATACAATTGTAGAATGTTAAGGGATTAGACTGGACTAAAAGATCATCTAGTCCCAACCCCTGCTGCCTTGGGCACAGACACTTCCACTAGAGCAGATTGTTCCAAGCCTTATCCAGCCTGATCCTCAACACTGCCACAGTTGGGACATCAATAACCTCCCTGGGCAAACTGTTCCAGTGTGTCCCCACCAGAAGACTAAAGAATTTCTTCCTAATATCTAACCTAAATTTCCCCCCTTTCAGTTTGTACCCATTACCCCTTGCCCTTGTCACTACAGTTCCTGACAATGACTCCCTCTCCAGTTTCCCTGAAGTACCCTTCAGACAGTGGGAGGTTGCACAACCTTCTCTTCTCCAGGATGAACAGACCCAACTTCCTCAGTCACTCTTTGTAGGGGAAGCGCTCCAGTCCTCTTACCAACATCATGGTAAGATGATTTCAGACTTGCTCCAACAGTTCCACGTCTTTCTTATGCTGAGGGCATTGGCACTGTGTGCAGTACTCCTAGTGGGGTCTTACATGAGCAGAAACAATCACCTCCTTTGACCTGCTGGCCATGCATGTAGTTTATTGGCACAGAAGAGAGGGGAGGGGAAAATTAGAGAAAGGAGAAAATTATGCTGGCAGTACTCAAGCTGGTGCAATTGCTGCAGGAAGTACTTATTTTATTCCACTTACATGTTGCCTATAAGTCTGTGTGTACATTTCATTAAATAATAGAGGTAATGCCATCCAGGCTTATGTTATAGTCCCAAACAAGAATTCAGACATAATTCAGAAGGAGGCCAAATTCAGAGAAAAATATAACTCTGAAGGACAGATCTTTCCATGTGAATTTAATGTGTGAGATAAACTACTTGCTGAGTTACACTTCCCTCCCCCTCTCCCCATCAATATCATTTGCTAGAGAAAAAAAGTAAACTCCTAAACAAGTAAACTCCTCTAGTATGATAGAGAGCTCTTTTCATCTCATTTAGTCAAATAAAACATATGCCTAGTTTCTCCTATGAACACTCAGAATCTGGTACGGCAGAAGGCTAGACTTTCCTTAATTTTGTCTCTCATAGAAACACAGCGAGGTTATTTATTTTAAATAATCTCCAGCTGCCATGGCAAGGCTAAAGAATTAAAAACAACAGCAGTAAACAGGCCCATAACTCACAACAGGAGATGAGAAAAATGAAATGCCATCATGAAGTATATCCCACGCTGTCACAGAAGCTTTCTGACTTTGTTCCACAACTTCTTCTAAAAACATATTCCCATGTTCATTTTCATCACTCTTCTTTCCTTATTGTGAGTAAAAGTAACATTGAACTGCTTCTCTTTAACTATGACTGGTGAATTTTGGATGACTGTCTCACTATTTCCTCTTTTGCTTTACCACTTAGCCCACCGGGGGATTTCTGATGGCACAAACACAAGTAGGACATTGTGATTTAAAATGAAAAGCAAATCCGGTTACTTGCTTGTCTAAAAATTGCAGAATAGGGATTAAGGAATATGAAATATAAGCAGAATTGCAATTTTCAAATGGCCTAAGAAAATTATTTTCTGTGTTTCATCAGAATGAGTAACTGAATGTTATTGCTTTAGAAGCAAAGGAAAAGACAGTGAGCCATTACATCTGTTTCTATGATGAATTCAAAAATTGTTATCTATAATTCAGATGCACTATGAAGTGCTCTTGCACTGACAAAGCTATTATTACCTTCCTGGTTTCCTACCCTGCAATAAAGTCAAGATACCTTGTTTTCTAAAGGGAGGTGTTACTCTTGAGAGAGTAGTACAAAATGTAAGAGTAGCATACCGTTTGTTATTCATCTATAGCAGTATGTTGATGTGTCACACTAGGGAGAAGAGTTTATTACAGAAATATTAGATGAACCCTCATGGAAATATGAAACGGCAAACAGACTACAAAGGAGTGTCAGGATTGTTCTGTTTGTCTCCATTCTTTCAAAGATGATGACATTTAATTCCAGTTTGTACATTTACTGAGATTTGGTTTAGAAGTAGCTTAAAAATATGTTTTTGAGCACTTTTGAAAATATGAGTTTGCAACTCTGCACTTCCAACATTAAGAAAGTCATTGCAACAGGGTAGTAGGATTGCTCTGACTCTTTCACAATGTTTTTGATTAAGAAATTAAATAATTAGTAGAACAGATGTTTCTAGTGAAAAAAAAAATATTGAAATGCAAGTCCTTACAACACTGTAAGTATGCAAATGAGAAGGGCATTGCAGAGCTGACATCTGGACATGTATCACTTCTCAGGAAATCTCTCTAACTAGAAGCTCCCTGCCCAAGAGCCCGCAGTTGGCGGAAAGTCAAAAGTGAGTGCACACAATGACTAGGACTTGGTCCAGTTCCATTGAAATCAATTAAGAGGTTCCCTCAAAGTGCTGATGGCTAGCAACTTTCAAGCTATAGACAGAAGTTAGAAAAACCTCCCAGCTTTTCACTTATGAGAACCTAGTATTTCATAACTAGATTCCTGTATCACAAAGATGGTGCCTACTTGGGGTCAGATTGCCACTCCTGTGCAAGGTACATGAGCCAAAAAGAACTGGTTTGAGAGGCACATAAAGCTACCAGCATCAGTCTGTTCCACAACAGCTACCCTGCACATCACATCAGCCTAGAAGCTCCCTCAAAGCAGATTTTTAAAGGTCACTGCACATATACTAACTTGGGCACTTTCAGCTACAATTAATAGTTCTAAATGGGTTTATTAAGACTGAAACCCACAAAGAAAACATTCATACACATCACTGCCATTCAGCTCAAGCTCATCTGCACTGCAGACTCTTGCTGCAGCTGTTCACTTTGTTTTGATGGGGCTGGATTTAAAGCCAAGCCAGGGTCTATAACTCATATTGACAGTAGCAGCTTCAATAAGCCATCTGCCTGCTCGGACTATCTAGGAAGACCAAAGATCAATTCTCCTATTCAGACAATCAAACTGGAGACATGTTTATTGCTACCACATGCAAGAGAAGCCGGTCTTTAAACATACATAGCTCTCATCCCCAGAAGAAAGGCGACTTTTTTATGATAGAGGCTCCTTGGATGCATCGAGTGACCTGCTAGGCAAGAGGGTTTGAAGTGGCCCACCCTTTCTTCACCTGTATGTTGACATACATGTCTTCTGCTACAAGACCTCCAGTACCACAGCAAGACACACTGCTTTCAGTTTATCAACCTGATTTGCTGCCATGAGAACTTGATTAGATGGAGGAATGAAGAGGTGCTGCTGGTAGTGTCTACATTGTTAAACACAAACATCCCAAGGTATGAGGTGCAGCTGATTTCCAAGGAACACTCAGCAGTCAGTAAAACAAGGAATATACCTACAACTAATAAACATGTGGTACTATGCTGCCTTTTTGTTGCTCTGAGAGCTGTTTCTAATCATCACAGCTGTACATGGTATTCAAACAGAATCTTATTCAAACAGAATCTGAGTAAGGCAGAAAATAAACATTGTTCCTCACCTAAGGGAAGCAGGGAGCTGCACAAAAATCTGCATACTGGAGGGTTAGACTGTCAGAGCAGAATAGTAGTAAGTAATATGACAAGAATAGTACAAAGAGGTAGGTTTGAAAATACAGGGTCAAGATACTTGAAATTATATGAATTACAGAGTAAACAACACCATGAAGGTAAAGTCTTGCCAACATTTTGTATGGATAGAGTGGACCTCTCTTTAATACAAAAGTATGTCAGTCCTTTAATTATCTTTGTTGTCTTGCCCTGGACTCACTGCAGTATTTCCATGTCTTTCTTGTTCTGTGGGCCTGAAACTAGATTCAGCAGTCCAGATGTGCTAAATGCAGAGGAGAGATCACTTTCTTTCACATGCTGGCAGTGGTCTTCCTAGTGCAGCCCAGGATGCTCTTGGCCTTTTTCATTGTGAAGGCATATTTCTGGTAGATAATAAGATTCTTGCTCCCAAAGACCCCAAGGCCCTTCCTTGCCAAGCTATTCTCCAGCCCTAGAATATAGTGATGGCTGGAATTATTCTTATCCCAGTGTAAGACTTTGCATTTCCCAGGGTTGAGCTCTATAAGATTCCCCTCTGACCAATTCTCCAGCCTACCAAGATTCCTCTTAGTGGCAGCACAACCCTCTGGTGTTAGTCACTACTCCTGGTTTTGTATAATATGTGAACTTGCTGTAGCAGCACTCTGCTACACTGCCCACGTTGTTAATGAAGAACCTCAACAGTACTGGCCCCACTATCATTCCCTGAAGTGTAATACTAGTGAACTTGCTTCCAGCTTGATTTTGTGCCGCATATCACAACCTCTGGATCTGGATAATTTTCAATTTCTGGATAATTTTCAATTCACCCCACTATCCCATACTTTGTCTGCTTGCCTTGTTATAATATTGTGAAAGAGAGCATTAAAAGACTATTACAGCCAAGGTAAACAAGGTCTCATGTGGGAACCCAGAGCTTGTCTTTGACTGCCCTGGGGGCTCAGGGACCTGTGCAGAGGGCCCAGAGGGCTCAGAAGCCCTGGCACCAAGCCCAAGACACCTGTGGTTTGGATTTTAGTCCATGGGAGAGATTGCCAGCTTTAAAAGAAAAAATACAAGTCTCACAAATTTAAATAGAATAACAATAAGATTGTCACAGNGGGGAATAGCCTCGAACTGTCGTGCTGGAAAGACCTCGGCAGGACAGAGAGAACAATGTTCTAGATAAGCTATTATAAACAATAATAAAAAAATCTGAAGACCGAAGATTCCACGTCTTTTTCTCCTTGGGCAAGGAAAAGGACTTTTAACACCTTGGGGACTTTTCCAGCAAAAGCAGGAAATCCCCACAGTCTCACTGCTCCCATTCATGCAGCAGGCAAGGCAACTCACTGTGGAAGGTTATCAGGTTGGTTAAGCATGACTTTCCCTCTGTAAGTGCATGGTGGCTACTTGTGATGACTTTTTGTCCTTCCTGAGATTGGCAATGGTATCCAGGATTAGTTGTTCCATCATCTTCCCTGGGGTTCACCTGAAGCTGGTTAGGCTGCTGCTCTGCTGATGTTCTTTTCTGACTTTCTAGAAGATAAGTGTGACACTGGCTTTCTTCCAGTCTTGAGGAACATTCCCAATTGCCACGGCCTTTCAAAGACTATCAAGGGTGGAATCCCAAAGACATCAGTCACCTTTGTTGTTGGTGGAGTATGTAAGGCCTATTTGTTTATGTGCTCCTTAAACTGTTCCTCCTCCACCCAGGGCAGGTTTCTTCGCTCCAGACAATTTCTGCCGTTCAGTGTATTCCTCTGGTTGCAGAGCCTTGAGATTCTTGGAAAATAGGATTGTTTAATTGCAAGAGACCTAATAAGGTGCTCCAAATTTACTCATAATCCAAGGTGGAGAGTTTGATTTAGGTGGATACAAATCCAGTATAGTAACAGGTGTCTTTCTGATAGCTGAAACAGAAGTATGTTGCTCCCCATGGATCATTACTTACTCAGAAACACAGAAAAAACTAGAACTAAGTTTTTGATGCCCTACCATTTTTTTTTTCTCAAGAGCATCTGCTTTGCTAAAAGGAGTCAGAGGAAATGCACAGAAAAACCTTTTGTAGCATGTTGCATTTCCATAAAGATGGTGAAGTCAGCATTTTTGGGGTGTTCTGAGTGGTGTATAAAATAATAAGGGAAAATGTGCTTGAAGGGTCTCTTTTAGTTCTTGGTACAAAACTCATTCATCATCAGAAAGAAAAAGCCCTATTTAGGGGCAGAAGAAAAAATTATTTATTTGCAGATGTTTCTGGAACACAATTGTAAGCCAGGTCATTGATTCCTCTTTTCAGAAAAAAGGCTTACTACCAAAACCAAAATAAACATTGCCATGTAGAACTGCTGAAGCCTGTAAGAAGCCTCAAATTCCTGCCTTATTAAATTTGTTTAATCTACTCTTGTCTGGCATCCATGCCAGCAAGGAAGATGATTGATGTCACTGTGAGGCCACTCAATCATCTTTGAAATGCCAGTTGGGAGGGTTCCTTAAGCTTGAATAAGGGCAATTACCATTCATATCTTCAACAAGGTCACAAGGTCTTCAACAAGGTCATTCAACATTTTGAATTCCTCAGTAGTGAAAGTTCAAACAGAATCTCTGATTCCACAAAGCAATGGCATGTATGTTTGACTTCACTGTTTCTTGTTGTTGTAAAATGTGCTGCATATGAAGTTCTTACATCCAACAGAAGACTTGTCAGACTGCCTGACAGAACTGTCCTGAGAGATAAATTAGTTTTCCACAGATGATAACTTCCTAGCCTGTCTGATAAAACTGATGCAAATGTGCAGGTAATAAGCATCTTTCCGTCCTATAATGTCACCCTCATCTTCTCTGACATAACTGAAGAGACCTATTTAATTTACAGAAGAAATTGTAAATTCCACTAACACTACCAGAAGTATTCAGTGAAGAATTTTTCTTCAGTAGTATATTTGAAAATGTATTCAGTAAATTAGTTTCCAATCAAGTTTTCTGTACAATCTGTATTACATCTTTGTTCCACTGTTTGGATTCCCAAGGCTACTTCACAATACATTGTCTTAGTGTCCCTTCTGAATGTGGAACTTCTGCAAGTCCTAAGGTAGTAAAAGTAATTGAAATATTAGCAAATAATCTACCACTTCTTTCATGTATTACAGACCAGTTGGCTGCCTTAGAAACAATGAAGCAGTGGCCTTTTCTGGATTTGATAAACACACACAAAAGCACTCCAAGAGGTGCAGAATGAGTATTTCACCTTGCCCAAACCCAACACAGGTCACAAAAACTAGAGAAGAATCTGACAGCACAGAAACAACTCACACAAAGAAGTATAAATAAAAGTAATTCTTTATTTCTGCTGTAAACTTCTTTTTAAAGTGTAATTTATTTTTTGTAACAGTTTAATTGAACCCCAAATAAATGACAGCCACTTGAAATACAGGGATTGTTGAAGCACCTACTGAGTAGAAATCACAATTTACCGCAGACTGTTGCATGGTAAGGAAATTGAGTTAAGAAGGCTCTGGTAGAAGGGGAAAGCCATTCTTTATTGACAGGGATTTTTCTTTTTCCCTTTTTAATTAATTGCCATTTTTAGAAGAACTTTGAAAGGTAGTTTGAAAACTGAACTTTGAAAAGGTAGTATATGGAAAACTGGGTAGTCAAGAGCTTTTGAAGCTCTTTTGAAGCTCTTGGATCTGCCAAGATTTTCTCATTTTCCTCCTAAAACAGCAACAAGTTTATGACTGAATTCCATACAGAAGGTGAGGTGTTGCACCACTTTCCTCCAAGTGTCAAAGTAATCTACATTCTGAACACATAGAAAGCAGCCATTCAGCTGCCTTATTGCAAAATACATTATCTTGACTTTTTTTTCCTGGGCAATCAAGGAAATAGCATCTATGTGAATGCTTATTTTTCTAGTCAGAGTTCAGTTTTCTTTCTAATACTTGCAAGTGTTAAAGATCTATTTCCTTGCAACAGCACACCCGGACTCTGATCTGCTGGAGCAAAGCAACTGGATCCAGATGCAAGATGTGCATCTTGCAGTGAGTGAGTACTTATAACTAACATGTACAAACCAGCTTGGAATGGGTTTGGCTATGACCTCAGCCCACAGATTGTAGTGATGAGCAGGTCAGTGATGAGAGGTGTCAGGCAGGCAGGCCAGGAGGCTGAGATGTAGACTGGCACTCCTACAGCATTGCAAAGGCAGGACTGACAGCCCCGAGCTAAGCTGACGAACAAACGTTCTTTTTATTCTCACTGTTTTGGGTGTCACGGGTTTCTGCATCACATACTTTTCAACTGCTCCTCTGACAACAGATGTATTATTTCTGTCCTATGGCTCTCCCTTATGCCTTTTACAATCACATGGAGGCTTCTTAAAGTAACAATTTGCATTTACACACCTCTCAGAAAAGTGAGAGTATTAGTCCTCTCCCTCTCTGCTCTCAATTTACAGAGTATTGGTCCTCCCTCCTCTGCTCCTAAAGAGTAGAACTGAAGTACAACCAGATTAGAATGGATGGTGTCTCCTTATTCCAAATGCCAATTCAGAGATGCCAAAGACCAGATATTTTACAGACGTATTGTGTTAGTTCAGCACATTTCTCACACTGGTTTGTCGCTGCAAGAATTCAACTGATCTGTAAACTAAACGATAATGCCTTGAATAAGCCAGCTACAAGAATTCAGTTTGCCAGTTAGATGTGAAAAACTCATTTTAGTGATTAGTCCAGTATCATCCAGCAATTTAGCGGCAGAAACAGTGAATCAGAACTGGCTGATTTAGGCACCAGCTTTCTCTTCCCTTAAGCTTTGGTCACTGTTTCCCTGCTGTCTTGTAAAACACAGGATACACAGACTAGGACAGTCACCTCCACTATATCTGGCACAGTCTGGGGCAGGATTGCTCTTGAGGGGGTATTTTACTGAATTTTCACTAAGTATGCTGAAAGAAGCAAAAAGATGACTGAAAAATCTTAAAACTAGCAGCCTCTATCATTTGAGGGTTATATAGCCCTAAACATGTGCTTTGTGTCATAGCCCTGACAAGGCTATGTTGTCAAGTCAAAAATTGCACACCAGTGCACCCCAGTGATACACACGGGGCTGGAACATAGAGATCTCTGTTCCTTCAGTTCAGGAAATAACTGAAAGAGAGAATACATTTGTGCAGAAGGAGGGAGAAAATAGGAGGTGGTAGGCCTCTAGCTAAATTCTAAATCTTTACCAATTTTCAATATGTTCTAATGGATCATAGTCCTTCACCTGTGATTTTTTTAGGGGAAAAAAGATGACGTTTAACATCATCTGCCTTCTTCTCATGCAGACCCCTTTTTTATAGCCCCATTTGTCTCATATTACTCATAACACTAGGGAAAGGCTCTTTGAGTTTCATGACTCAGTCCCCTCAGCTGCCATTTCCGGCAGCATCTCTCGTGAAACCAGTAACATTTAAGTTCCCCTGTCCCCCAGCTTTCAGACCAGTTTCTTATGGTTCTCAGATTTTTGGGCTTCACAGCATTCTCAGCAATCCACTGGCCCGATATCAGCCAGTACCACTTTATTCTGTCACTCTTCCCTAGTTTCTCCTTGTATCTTTTCCCTTCTGAATCCCTTTCTGCGTCTGTAACCCTTAATCCCTGTTTTGTCGGTAAGAGTTATCTCATTCACATCATCCCAGCCACCCCTCCCAAACCATATATGCAATCTCCATCTCTCACTTCTTCCCGTGGAAGTTGTTTAAACAGTTACTTAAACTTCACAAGATCTGGTGAAAGGACAAGTCAATCTGTTACTGTAATTTACTGAACTGTTAAGACATCTGGATTCATTCACAGTACACAGGCTTGTTCTCAAAATTGCATGAGAAAGTTGGTCACAGCAAAAGGGAAACATGCTGGTCTGGTCTTCTTAGCTTGTCCAAACTTGCGTGGAAACTAAAATTCAGATGTCAGGCTGAAACAAAGAAAATCTGCAGAAATCAAATTCTTGCTGTCACCATAAGGAGATGTACTGCCTGTCACTATTGTCTGGATGGCCCAATAAAAAAATTATACTGTCATTGCTAGTAAGAAAACTATTGCTAGCATTGCAAGGCCACCAGAACTGGTGGGCTGTCAGGCTTGTTATTAGTTTGAGTCAATTTACTCAGTCCAAACTGAAGTAGGGTACCAGGTGTCTTTTGTTATGATGTAGAGTTTAAGCGTGAGATAAAACCAGAGACCTTGAAAACACATGCACAGGCTAAAAATAGAGGCCAAGAGACTATAAACATCTCACTGGCAGTCAGCTTCTGGTTCTTGAGGAATTACAATCTTACATGCTGAGAACACCGCTTTAGATATAACAAGGAGGACAAGGAAACAAACAAGTGCATGTAGTTCATGCATTGTTTATGATAAGACAAATAACTTATGTGGCCATGGGAGTTTAACACCCCCAGAATTGCAGAGCATATCATCCAAGGAAAGGAGACCGGAGGATTAAAATTCACTGACAAACTCAAGCATTTTTGAAATGTACTAGTTCTTGATATTTGAAAGGAATTGCTGCTGGCAAACCGTCATCATCACTGGACCATCATGGAATTTTCTTCCTAAAAACTATGTCAAAGCTGCACCACATCATCTTTTTCAAGGACCAAGACTCTTCAAATGTCTTTTATCATGCAAGTGAAGTTTTGGGGCTGTATAGAAGTCTGTGTCTGAGTGCATAAACTACATTCACTTGTCTCAAGCTCTGTAATTCCTGAAAAAAGCATTACTGCACATAAATTCAGTTTGCCTAGTGTGATAACTATCAGTATGCCAACCATCACACTGACAAGCCCTGAAATGGTCAAGCAATTGCACTAAACAATCATTGTAGGTCCCTTCCAGCTGCAATTATTCCATTGTATTCTATGTATGCTTCTCATTATTGTCCGTAAATACATCCATTAAATCTTCAGTGTGAGCTGGTTCTCCCACTGAAATAAAAGACAAACCTGCAACAGAACCAGGGTTTTAGACATCACACTGGAACAGAGTTTCACAGAATACAATGTTGGAATTGTTGTGGCCAGACCTTCATTAGAAAGTGTTAGGGAGCGTAAAACTGCCTGGGTTGGAATAGTTAACAGTTTCTGTACTGTTATTATTTGTTTCTTACTTTTGTGCTTTACATTAGAAATATATATATATGTATATATATCTATCTATATATATATATATCTGTATATATATATATATATCTCTCTCTATATATATATCATGTATCACTGGATGTCATCTTCAATTCTGCTGCTTTAATACTGAATAATTAAAAGCACAGGGGCTCAATCTTCTGTCATTTTTAGGCAATAAGTCATTGCAAAATTATTCCAGAAGTTAATTATTTGTGTTCTGGAGGCATTGTTTTCCTGCTTCTTTGCCTGATGATTGAAAAAAGAACTTGTCTCAGGAAAGAAGGGTGTGTCTGTTCTGTGGAGTTGGTGGTAAATGTTTGTGCAGGAACTGGAGCACCTAAGGAACTACAAGAACAAGCTGGGCTTTTGGCCTCAAGCCATGTGGTTTAGTTGGAGAAATGTCTCATGGGGTAGGTGGTATAATAAAGTGTAAACTAAAAGTCAGTGAGATGTAGCACATTAGAAGCTTGCTTCAAATACTACAATTAAGCAACACTTAATGAGTTGCTTCTTCCATCAGCGAACTTCTGAGGTGTTGCAGTAGGGATGACCGTGACACACAGTAACGACCAAAAGTTTCCAAGGCAGAAAAAGCTTTTATTTCAGCCGCATTTTCGCTTTTATACATTCCTTTCACCAAAGGCGTGCACTTCACTCATTGGTTAGTAAAAGGCATTTTGCTTGTCCATCAAATCTCTCAGTTCTTGGTTTACATACTTTGTTCCCTGACTCCCATGAGACAGATTTCTTATTTACTGCAGGTGCAGTTGTTTTTCATCCAGGAATAGTTTGTTGTGTTAATGAACTCTCATTCCCAAGACTATTTTCACATAAGAACTTGGAAACTACTTAGCTGCACATAGAAGCAACAAGTTAGCTATTAATTTAGCAGAGCAAGGCTTGATTTTATGAGGCCTTTCTTTTATAATTTATCTACCTTTCTTCATTATAATTATTCTCAGTGTTTGTATGCATGCAGTATTAAGGTTACATTCACAAATAGTTTTGCATAGTCAATACTGAGTGTCAGGTGTTTTCATAAATCGTTAATTTTTAGTATCCTAAAGTTCAACAGACTACAGTATGGCTTTCAACTCTCTGTAATTCCTGAAATTACATGGTTACAGCCCATATGGGGTACATCAGTAATACCTGCAGCATAGTTTCAACTTTCTATTTTTTCTCTGGAAAATTTTCATTTAAATTTTAAGTATATATTACTCCTTGCATAAAAGCAAACTTTTTTATAGGGACTATATTTTACTCAGATCTCTTTCTGCAGTAGCTGTTCAGCACCCCTTAAAAAATCTACATCTGCATTTGTATCCACCCGTGACTGCAGTTAATGTAATTGACTGGTAGAAATGGCTAGTAAGAGTTCTGTTGTCAGAAGACTTTCTATGAGACAGCCCCAGGCAACTGACCTGTTTTTACAGAACAGATACGAACATTTCATATGGTCTGCAATTCTTGGTCACACAAAGAAAAAAAAAATATATATATATATATTTATGCAGCGTTCTCACCATAATTTACAAAATTCAGTTCTTTCTAAAAGACAGCATCCTTTTCAAGAGCCACTGGCTTATTGCAGTATATCACTTACCCAGGTCATTTCTGATTTGAAACTGAGGCAATTTCTTAGGCTATCTCTCCTAGTACCACACGTCTGGGAGTCTGCTGGTTGTGTTCAATCAGTCACTGCAGTCCGCCAGAAGGATGCAGCTCTCCTCGAGGAACAGTCAGAACCAGCAAAAGGAATTACTGTACTCTGACAGTGGTACTAACATTGTAGACTTGAGACTCAACTCAGTTTCATATCCCTCACCAAAAAACAAGTAAAATCATATAAAACAAAACAAAAAACGCCAAACAAACAAAAAACCACCAGATATGCACCAAAAAACCGTAACAATTGAAATTACTGATCTTCAGTTCCACTAAAAACCTCACAGATAAGCCCAGAATGTCACAAGTGTATCTGCACGTCAGAGAGAGAAGGCATTTGGAGTAAAAGTTTTTAAGGCTCTCTTAGGTCGAACATCCACCCAGTCGAGGGGGTTCCCCGGGCAGCCGCTGCCGTGGCGGCAGCGCCGAGATCCCGGCGGGCGGGCGCGGGGCGGGAAGCGCTG
>VYXF01001810.1:158284-177336 GCA_013397295.1 Polioptila caerulea | reverse complement strand
CGCGGGAGGGTTTATTCCAAACACAGATTGTCTGCAGGGAGCCCCTTGCGTTCGACTTTGATGAAAGGTCTGGAGCGGTTGTCCTGTGTGGAGTGGCTGAAGGAGCTAGGGTTGTTCAGCCTGGAGAAAAGGAGGCTCAGGGGGACATTATCGCCCTCTACAATTCCCTGAGAGGAGCTTTTAGCCAGGTGGGGATTGGCCTCTTCTACCAGGCAGCTAGAGACAGGATGAGAGGACATGGCCTCAAGCTGTGCCAGGAGAGGTTAAGGCTGCACATCAGGAAGAATTTATTCACAGAAAGGCTGAACGGGAGAGGGTGGAGTCACCATCCCTGGAGATGTTTAAGGAAAGACTGGACGTGGCACTTGCTCCCGTGGTCTGTTTAGCAAGGTGGTGTTCAGTCACCTCAAGGACTCGATGATCGCAGAGGTCTTTTCCAAGTACTTCATTCTGTGATCTTGTGTCATGCTGCAGCCCCGCAGCTGGGGCATGAGCTCACAGGGAGTTTAGGAAGTATCAGGCACCTGCTTCTGAACCATCTCTAATGAACCTCCAGTTTGGTTTGGTTCACTTTAGGGCTTTATTGCAGTAAAGCTTGTGTCATCCAGTAAGACAGCCAAACTGCCTTCAAATTCAATGTTACATCTATTTGATAGAAAACCACACATCCTCACAGCTTGGGGCATGGTTCTGTGACTGGGCTGTAAATGGCGACAGCTCTGATGAGGATGTGTCTTCACTGTGTGACTTCAAATGAATTATTATTCCTGGAGTTGTTCAAGAGGTGGCTGGTGCTGGTGATGTGATCTAGGGGTAACTGTGGTGATACTGGGTGGATAGTTGGACTGGATGATCATAAAAGTTTCTTCCCATACCTACAATTCTATGAATTTCAGATGTACACTCCTTGTTCCACAGAATCCTGTGTCCATTTTTTAATGTAAAATTACCAGTGACCACTAATCTGAGAAAAACAACACAGAAGTCAACTCTTTGAATAAGCAGCATGCATAGCTAAGTCGTTTTGTAGGTTTAATATGATTTCTCTCAACTGCTGCTCTACTAAGTGCATTGGGACTTTGAAATAAAAGGGTTCATGTGTGCGTAGGTCCATGGTCAGTCTGTGCTCATTACCAGTTCTGTGATTGCTGTGATGATAGTGTGAATACTGCACAACAGATGAGCACATCAGTTCCTCATCCTTGCATTCAGAGTGAGGATCTGAGTGCAGTTTCACTTGCACTTGCACTCAGTGTGCACCAGCTTGTTTTGCAGGACTGCGGAGCAGACTGTGCTAAGTTCCAGAAGAGTGAGCTGGAGTACAAATTCAACAAGAAAGCCTTAGAAAGGCCCTACACCTCTAAACACTCCTGGGGAAAGACCTATGGGGAGCACAAGCGCCACTTGGAGTTCAGTCATGACCAATATAGAGAGCTAAAGAAGTACGCAGAGGAGATCGGCATTTTCTTCACAGCTTCTGGCATGGATGAGGTATGTAAGCCATACTGGAAGGACAAGGGGAGTCGGGCTGTTGTGTCTGATGGCTGTTACTTAGGTGTGATAGTTCTTACATGAAAAGAATATGGACAATCAGTTTTTACCTTGAGAGACCTAGAGATATTTGCCAGTTCAGCTGTGTCTCTACAGTGGTTGGCTGAATATTTTGGGAAACTTGCCACATGTTGAGATACTTATACACAGTAAGTAATCTTAGGGACAAGACTTCATTTAGACCTTCATAAACAATTGAGGCTTTGAGAGTTTAGATCAAGATGCCAATCAGACTGCTCTCTGGTGTTGTCTGGTTTCAAGCATATCAAACTTCTTTCTGTATTTAAACCAGATTCCTTTTTTATCTAATCCCTATTATTTCCCTCTTTTTTTCCTCTCTCCTTGTGGTTTACTAGGCCCCTGTGGTGTTTCTAAGCAGCAGAAGTGTTTATGCCCCTATTTCTTTTACTAGTCTCCTGGAGGGACTCAGCACCTTACCCTGTTACTGCTGAATAATTTACTGATTGAGCCAGTGGGCTCTTGAACAGTCAGTTACCAGCCTCAGAACTCCACGAAACTCCTGCTGCTCTTCCCTCTTAAGACATGTGTACTTGTAGCTGCAATCTCTTGCAATCAGAGTCAATTCCTGATATATCAGTGTTATTTCTTATAATTTGTTCTTCCTCTTCATCTGACAGTAGACAAATATGTTTTGTATATATGGCAATGGCTCAGTGCCAAGGATTTGGAAATAGATCTGTGAAAAGAGAGTGTGATGATGTTTTTTTTTATTGCTATCTTCACGTCTAGAAGACCTGCTGAACAACACGTACTCCTTTAAGAAAAGGTTAAATGAACCCAGGAGTCTTGGACTTCTATATCTGGAATCTTAAAGATCCATGTGCCTTTGGGGAGAAAAAAACTCCCACTCTCGTTCTTTGATGTTAAAACCTCTGGTTTCTAAAGGCTGTATTGTAACACAGAACACTTTTTATAGGCAGCAGCTAAGATCACTTTCTGCTGCTGGGATCCCTCTTTTACTCTGCTCTTTGTGTGTGGCTTCATCAGCTAATTAACAGAACTGATACATGTTTGTGCCTTCTTTTTGAGCAGTAGCCACATCACACAGCTCATAAGATTTCTTGGTGGCATTTCTGGAAGACAGGAGTTTGGAACTTATATTGCATAAATTGACATAAAAAGTCTTTGAAAATACATTAACTTCTGAAAGTTTTTATACATTAATTTCTTTAAGTTTAACATAATCTTTGGAAGTCTAGTTACGTCAAAGAGGTTAAATTGTGTGTTTAACTATATGAGGAAATTATTGAAGTGATGTGTGAAATAAATACAAATTAATAACTTCTTTATTTACTCTGTTCCACTGTGTACTGGAGACAAAGTAGGATCTCATTGAACCACTCCCTTTAATGTCATTGCTGTTATTTGAAATTGGTTCCTGGTTCTTTAGTCTCTGAAAGAAGAGCTGCTAATTTTCGAGATATTTACCTAATGAAGAGTGGCCTTAGATACAAGATCTACCTGCCATATTTAATTTTTTGCCATCTTCTGAGATAAGATCTGTGCCTTTTTAATATAGAATACTCATTGTCTTTATGCACAATGCATCTGAATAAACTATATTAAATAGTGAATAGAGAGATGTTATACATCACGGGTACAAGAAATTGAATCTTCATCATACTGATGATAGAAAAATTAGACCGAATAAGACGTGATTATCTTCATGGGCATTAGCATTCTTTCTCTGGCACTGGGTAAATTTAACTGCCACAAGGAAAGAGCTGAAGAAATTAAAAGTGTTTGTGGGTGGTTGACAGGGGACAAAGGTAACTATTTCATTATTTTCCCCAAAAGTGAATGGAGGATTTAAATGCCTCTTGCCTGTGATAGATATGGAATTTAGATTTTCTTCCGATAAAATACTAATTTTTAAAAGGCTACGTACTGATGTAATACCCATTTTCAGAAAGCCTCTAATAACTCTTGAATTGTTGTCAATATAGCACCTATATTTTTAGACAAAGGCAGAGTGTAATTGGCATTTAAATAGTTTTATAGTCTTAGCTTTGGCATAATTTATTGTCTAGTGTCTCTCCTAAAATCAAACTCATTTTGGATTTCCCTTTTTGGGCATTTTTGATTTTTTTTTTCCTGGTGCTTATTTAATATGCTCGTACAAGTTTTCAGTGTGATGAATCTATTCTACTACCTGTAGTCTTAAACACTCTGTGGCTTAATATTTCTGACCTGGAGGATGTGTGTGGCAGGAAAACTGTGTGCATGCTTGTAGCAAATTTCTTCTTCAACAGGCAGACTTCCAACTGCAGGTAGTTGCTCTCTCTGGTAGTGTTAGAAAAAGAGAAAAAAAGCAAGAATGCTATGGTACACAAGTTGATCTTTGATCTGAGGTGGAGGTCAATTGTACTGAGCAGCAGAATGTACAGCTGGTGTGACCAGCTGTGGTGGGAGACCAGATAGTGCCTTGAGGCAGTTATCCCAGTCAAAAATCTGCACTAAAATAGAAGTATGAGAGAAGGCATCATAACTATACTCCACCTGGAGGGAAATCAGAAACTAGTATTGTCAAGATAGCAAATGTTGTATCAGGAGCAGTGTTTTTTGGGGACATGTCTGTAATACCAACCTGTTTAATTAAGCTTTGGGTTTGCTGTGTTAAAGGGTTCTTGTTTATTTCCAAGAACAGTAGTTCTTTATCCCTTGATGCGGCTGAAGTGGAGTGTTAAAACACGGTGATTTCTTTTCCTTTTTAGATGGCTGTGGAATTTCTACATGAACTGGATGTTCCGTTTTTCAAAGTAGGGTCAGGAGATACAAATAATTTTCCATATTTGGAAAAGACTGCAAAGAAAGGTAAGCATTTTCTTTGATCCATCTTGGTGAACATCTTAATTTCTCAGAAGCTCAGTTATTAGATTTTTCCTCCAGTTGATTTTTGGGGAAAAGTCCATGAAGTTTCTTTAAAAGAAACTCACCCTAAGACTTGGAAAAAACCAAAAGTTTTACCTAGCATTCTTCTCTAGTTTTACTGAATTAATTTACTTTAAAAATTTAATTTAATCTCAAGTAGCCTTTGTGTAGACCTAGGACAAAACTTGTGCGTATTTCCTAATGGCTAGGTCGCCCAATGGTGATTTCCAGTGGGATGCAGTCGATGAACACAATGCATCAGGTTTATCAGATTGTGAAGCCCATCAATCCAAACTTCTGCTTCCTGCAGTGCACCAGCGCGTACCCGCTCCAGCCGGAGGACGTCAATCTCCGTGTTATATCGGTCAGTAACCCGCAGCGCGCTGTGCCTGGCGGGGCAGGGAAGGGCCGCGTCCTTTCCCTGAGATACACCTCCAGCTCTTAAGGCGTGCTGGAATCTGGTGACTGCTCTCTCTGCATGGGTTAAAAGGTTGCTTCAGATTTTAAATGCAATGTTGAAGAAATCTGTTTTGGGTACAGATTGAGTTTAACCAGTCCACTGGGTTCTTGGGTGAAAATGGGATACTATTACTGTTACTTACACTGATACAGGCTTTGAACACCTTGAATAGTCGAACTGAATTAAAAGGAGAAACATAAGTTGTAGAAAAGAACATGCTTTCTTTTTCTTGTCAATATTGATAATATTAGTCAAATTTGGAATGTGGTGGTTGGTGATGCAGTGTGACTGACTGAATTTAAAAAACTGCGTATTCTGCATAACCAGCTGATTGTTTTATGGCATTGTATTTGTCCACCGCAGTTATCACTGTTAAATTTCCTTTGTCTTTGAAACTGCTACCTTGGTAATTCATACCAACTCTGTTGTGATTCAAGGCATATCAGTCAGCTTTTCCTGATATCCCCATTGGCTATTCGGGGCATGAAACTGGCATAGCCATTTCAGTGGCAGCTGTTGCTATGGGTGCTAAGGTGCTGGAACGCCACGTGACTCTGGACAAAACATGGAAAGGAAGCGACCACCAAGCATCTCTGGAGCCAAATGAACTGGCAGAGTTAGTGAAAGCCATCCGTACTGTGGAAAAAGCAATGGGGTCTCCAGTCAAACAGCTTCTGCCCTGTGAAATGGCTTGCAATGAAAAGGTAAGTTTTGATTTTGTTTTGTGTAAACCTGCAGCTAATTTAGACCTTTAACTAATAACTCTATAATCAGAAAAATAGCTTGCAAATTGTTTATTGCAGTAGTGTTTCCGCCTCTGCGCTTAGAAAATTTCTCTCTGCATAATGTTGGCAGTTTTGATTATAATAGAGTTCTATGTTTGTCATTCAGCGGTTAACTAAGTTGAGTAGCAGCATGGAATCATTTAGGTTGGAAAGGATCCATGAGGTCATTCAGTCCAGTCCAACACTGCCAAGTCCAACCGCCAATGTATATTCCTAAGTGCCATGTTAAATAACTTCGGGGATCATGATTCAACCACTTCCATGTTCTAGACTGTCTGAGTGCTTGATAACCCTTTTAGAGAAGAAATTTTTCCTAATATCCAGTCTTAACCCTCCCCTGGCACAGCTTGAGGCCATTTCCTCTTGTTCTGTCCCTTGCTGCCTGGGAGAAGAAGCCAACCCCCACCTGATTACAGCCTCTTTTTATGGAGTTATAGAGGGTGAGAAGGTCCCCTCTGAGCCTTCTTTTCTCCAGGATAAACAACCCCAGCTCCCTCAGCTGCTCCTTAGAGGATTTGTGCTCCAGGCCCTTCACCAGCTTTTGGCCCTTCTCTGAATTCACTCCGGCACTTCAGTGTCCTTCTTGTAGTCAGGGACCCAGCACTGGACACAGGACTCGAGGTGTGGCCTCACCAGTGCCAGGTACCTGGCAATAGTAATAGGAATAATATTTCTATGATTGCATATGAGCTACTTTTATACTAAGCTAAAATATCAGTCATTCTAATCAAGATTCCCTCCACTGTGATTTTGAAAGATTCCACTGAGCCACTACCCAGTTTCAGAAAACCCCTGCGTGTTCCTGGCAGCCTGGTTACAGTGAAAGTAAACATGCTAAATTAATCTTAATTTGAAATAAGTAATGGAGAAGACAGTTCTACACAACCTGTTCTCAAATAACTGCAGAGTATTTTTTATCCTTTTTTGTTATACTAAGCTAGCAATATATTTAACTTAAACGTTTTGGTTTTTTTTCCTCTCCCCTGTAGCTGGGAAAGTCAGTGGTGGCGAAAGTGGCAATTCCTGAAGGTGCAATATTGACACTTGACATGCTGACAGTGAAGGTGGGAGAGCCGAAGGGATTTCCCCCAGAATCCATCTTTGATCTGGTGGGCCAGAAGGTTAAAAAAAATATTGAAGAAGATGAAACCATCACTGAGCAACTAGTGGAAAATCATGTAAAAAAAGTGAAGTGCTAAACCGAGGCACTCCATTCCATATTTCTCAATGTACTATCACACAATGTGTTTGTGAATAGCAGCATGGTAGATTAGAAGAAAGAGGTGTAATTATGAGGGTGCAAACAAGTTAGAATTTTCAGGTTCTCATTTGCAGGAAGTTACAGAAGCAAGGGGATATAAATTAAGAAGATTTTATTATAAACTGTATAGCATCGTGCCTAGGAAATGCCATGATCCTCTCTTCTCCACTTAACCTATTTTAATTTGGAGTTTTGCCAAAGACCACATTCTGCTGCTTTTCAGCTTCCCTTTTCTGTTAAGAATGCAGAAAATTATTTATTCTCTTAGGAATAAGTGAGAATTTTGTCTACACTTTGAATTGTTCTAGCCCTGTGTCTTTTGATATTTCTCTCTTTTCTGCCATTTTCCTCACCCCTGTCATAGCAGGACTCTGGTTGGAGTTGAATACAGATAGTGAAAGTTTACATACAGTACAGAAAACTACAAATGCAACCTGGATGGATTTTTTTTTTTTTTTTAAGATGAAAGTCTTAAAAGTGACGTGATAAAGCTGTGGGTTGCAGGGATCTGTATTCTGTGGGAAAATGAGCTTCTCAAGAAAGCTAAGTTCTCAAGAGACAGTACCAGGAAAGGAAGCATATGGGGTATTTAGAAAGGTCCCATTTAAGGGGCAAGAGAGCCTTTTGTGAACTGAAAGGCCAAAAGGCAAGCCAGGGAGACTGAGCAGGGAAGAGACTTAGATCTGAGATAAACCAGTGGAAATAAGCTTAACCTATGCTTCAGAAATTGTGAAAAGCATCTATTGCCAGTTGAGTGAAGTCTGGAATATTAAGCCGATTCTGCAGAGCATTTGGATGCCTCTGTTTGGACCTGGGGGTCAACTTCTGAGGTAGGAAGCCAAATGCTAATGAAGCTTGAGCAGCTTTTTTTCTTCTGTACTAACAGCAAATCCTCTACTTTGGGGTTTTTCTCTTAACACTGGTGTCTGAGATGGCTGGGGCTGACTGCCTGACTGCATCACACCATTATGCTTCAGCATGATGGTCAGTACACCTTTTGTGTGCTCTGCTCTTGCATCCCAGCTTCTCACTTTTCAAGTGAGAAATGCAATCCCACTCTTATCACCTGCTGCTTTTCCCTTTGACCAGATGGGAGCCATAGAGCAGCAGCTGCAAACCAGTCATTCTTCAATCACCTTGCTTAGCAGAGAACTGCTTTACAATGGTTCACCTGCTTTTTTTGCTGTGGTGGAATAATTTACTAGTGATGGTTACTTGGAACTTGCTGCCTTTTGGTCATGAGTTGAAGTATCTTGAATTTGGTGGTGAGTGGTTTTGTACCTTTCAGCTGTTTACTTTTAAAATGTTTACCCTTGTGCAATTCTGAGGAAACTGTATTCATATCTTTTAATGGGGAATCAGAGGTTGAGTCATGTACTTGACCATATGTGAGCTGTGACTGATGCAGTATGCTTGCCTTACATTTAAAAACTACTCAATTGTTAAAAGATCTTTTTTTTAATTTCAAATTTGAAAAATAAATTTAGCCTATAAAACAAGCTCTTGTTTCTGCATTTCAGCCAATGATCCGACCTTGCCGTTGCCAGGACTGGTGATGCAGGGCCTTTAGTATTTGAACACTGTAAGATTACCTGACCAGTTTCAAGTAGCAGTGCTTTTTCACTCTTAACTGAGCTGGTCCTGGAGACTGCTGTAGGCAAAGGCTCCAGAAATTTCCAGGACTTTAATTCATGTATTGGTGGGGGGAGAAATATTAATACAAAGAAATTTACAAGTTGTCTACCCTAGTTTTATGTGAACGTTGCAAATTGGACACAAGGATAAATGGGCCACAAATGCAGCTCCACCCTGTTTTATTGTTACTGTGTTTTCATTGCACTGTGAGTCCTGCTAACATTTCATCCTCTGTTAGGCGTTGGACACAGCTTTTTCTCATGCTTCCACTCAGTGGAAAGAATAGGGCCACCCAGAAGTCCAATTCAGAGTTTCTGTCACATGTAAGACCAGCTATGACTATCAAATGTGGGCACAGAAGCTTCGGCTTCGGAAGAGATTTTTCCAAGACTCAGTGCCAGTCTTTGATTTTTCCAAGATGACACTCAAATATGAGTTAATTCACTTAGAGCATTTATTATCCAAATCTGACTTTCTCACTGATAACAATATGAAGCTTGAACCAAACGACCTTTTGCCATACACAGTTGCAGCCTTTCCTGGCCGATGAGGGGAGGGTGTTCATTAAAAAAAAATTCAAGAAGTCAATATCCAGGTTCCGGTCTGAGTTGTAATATGTTTCTTTCAACCTGACTTCTTCCACTTTGCAAGTTGAAAAATAGTGCATACAGCACTTCAGGTGGTACAGCAGTACCATTTATAAGTCAAATCATCTTCCCCCACTGAAAAATACATACACATTAAAAAATACGGTTGGTTTTCTTGAACTTACTGTTACAAGTTGAAAAAGTGCAATAGCACATATGGCAGCATATGGTACATCAACATCATTTATAGAAGCCAGATCACCTTCCCTCATTGAAAAAAAATACATACATTAAAAATCACGGTTGGTTTTCCTGAACTTACATTACCTTCTAAAAGCATCGTAATTACACCTTTGATACAACACAGATTAATTCATGTAGATAATTGCTGAAGTGGTATTAATAGCAAAAGCATGAAATAGTAGGCTTTATTTTGCTTTATTTCTTACGTTAGTTTGCATGTTCTAATGGACCCTTCCCAGAGCCTCAGGGCTGGATACACTGGTTCTGTGAACTTGCAGCGGAAGGTGTGCAAATGAGCCATGCCATCGCTAACGTTGTAGAATGAAAGGATTCCTGCTTCATAATCTAGAAAAATGCCAATGCAATCAGGATCATCTTCTATCTGGATGGGGATTCTCTCTCCCTTGTGAAATGCCCAGTATTCAAAATCAAACCTCTTAAGGCACCATGATGCTCTATTCCAGCCCAGTCGACAGGCTTCAGAGTCTCCTTTCCTGCCAATGGTAGGGTAGGCTGCGCCAATCCACCATCCTGCTCCAGCATGAAGCAGGTCAACTTCCCAGTAATGGCTCCCAGAGAGGAATGCATCTCTGCTTAGCACTTGCCATAACTTATCAAATCTCTGGGGACTACAGGGGTAAAATATTCTCCTCCAGCTACAGCTTACTTCAAGACGGTCATCAGACAATTTCAGTCTCGGGTGGATGCTGTCATATTCCCAGGCTGGTGATCTTGCATCTGCAGTCAAAGCCATAAACATACTTGATAAATTTGTCATGACCCTTGGAAGAAGTCCAAGTTACAGAACACCTGCAAAGGACTCCAGAGTTGGCAGTGTCTTGGGATAGTCAGAAAACCTGCAGTCCCAGGAACATGGGCCTGGAAAAGGCATGCCAAGAGGATCACAGCAGGGTACTAACATTGCTGCCTCCACACCTTTGTGATCTGGGCTAACCATGGTGATGGGGACCTCAGCCAGGTTGCTGTATGCTTAGGGTTCAGCCAGAGAGCACACAGGTCCAAGGACACTGAGTCTGGAAAAGGCATTCCAGTCTGAGCAAGGCAGGGCCCCAACATTGCTGACACTATGTTAGGTAGGGATGGGGTTCAGCTAGCCACAGCTAGCCTACAGCTCCAGGGACACTGGGGCTGGAAAATGTGTGCCAAGTACGTTGCTGTCCCCACACCTTTCTAACCTAGGCCACCAATGTGAAGGGCACCTCAGCCACAGCACCAAGCTGCCATCTGGGTTAAGGTCAGGATTCAGGGAGCCACAGAGCCTACAGCTCTGGAGACACTGGGACTGCAAAAGGTGTGCCAAGGGAATCACAGCAGGGCACCAACACTGACAACTCCACACATTTCCAATCTGGGTCACTCATGGTGATGGGATAAGGAGAAGCCATACACAGAGAATTGTGGTCCCTTGGTCTGTTCAGCCTGCCGGAGACTGAGAAGAGACCTCATTGCAGTTGAACTTCCTTGTGAGGGGGACAGGCGCTGATCTCTTCTCTGTGGTGACTATGACAGGACCTGAGGGAATGGCCTGAAGTTCTGTCATGCAAGCTTTAGGTTAGATATTAGGAAAAGGCTCCCCAGAGAGTATTTGGGCACTGGAACAGGCTCCCAGGGAAAGGGGTCACCAACTCTGAGTTTAAGAAGAGTTGAACAATGCTCTCAGACATATGGTCCTGTGCAGGCCCAGGAGGTGGACCCTAGTGATTTTTGTGGGTCTGTTCCAGCTCAGGAGATTCTAGGACTCCAGTATAATCATACTTACGTTTTAAGAAAAGCGACCGATCGATAGGAGTCATTGTTTTCAGCACTGTCCCAGGCTCCTTCTTTGCAGTGGGATTAAGGCTACTGAAAACATCTGGGCAAAGATGAAAAGGGACAGTTTAGGGAATCTTCCAGTTTTTCGACTATCATTTTCCAACTTCATGGAGAAACTATGTTACTCATTCTGGGGAGGGGTTACTCACTCTGTATGCTTTCATATGGATAGCATGGAGATGCTGGAGTACTGCTGCCAAATACACAATTGTGCACAATGCCAAGTAATCACACGTGCTGCCTTAAAAAGTAGCCCTCAGCAGATAAAAATAGTCAGGCAGCTGAAGACAGCTGCAGGTGCTTGCTGCAGAGCACCTCCAGGGTGCTTCCTAGCAATCCTACACCCATCCTGCAGTGGCCTTTCAGATCAGGTCTGACCATTTGCCCCAGCAACCTACTGCTGTCTTTTTGGTGGGAATTCTCTGAAAAGGGATTAAAAGGCAGCTGGGTGAAATGTGACGGCCAATGTTGCCTGCACATTCAAAGAGCAGCAGGATTTTCCCATGGTTGTTTAGCTTTGTGGTTCTGTATCCCAGGAGGAAATACTCCTTTCCTTAATCATGCCAAAGGTGATTTAAAGATGAAATAACAGCCCAAAGACAAAAGGACTTCTAAATAGAATGTATTAGTTCAGCTTTAGACTACCAAAAATAATAATTTTTTTTTTCAGACTAAGGCAGATCACTAGGTATATCAATTAAACAAAATCTTTCAAATTTTAGAGGCACCCAAATGCCAGAGCACTTACGCCCAATTGTAAGTAACTGAGAGAATAGATACATTCTGTAGGTGTGATGGACTACATTAAATTGCATTGAAATACCTGATAGAACTGAGGGGGGAAAAAGCAGCAGACAAATCAAAGATCATTTTCAGAGTTGGAAGAGAAACCTCTTGCTTTCCTAAATCACCACTGCTATAGCAGCATTATACCCATGTTGTCAGAAAACAGTGCCCATGCCTGAAACACTATTATTTCTCCATATGATTTGGTAAAAAGTCCTGTTCTTACTTAAAGAGTACACTTTATTTGCAAAGAGAGCAGAAGAAAGCGAAATTCAGAGCACTCTCCCAGGTACCTTCTTTCAGACGGGCTTCCAATGGTTTCTGTAGAATGGACTGAAGAACTCTGACAAAGTGTTTATAATGGTTAAGTAAGTGTTCAAATGAGAGAGGTATTGGATGCCACTCTTCTAACAGGTGCCTGGATTCCTTAATTTCCTTCTCAATTTCTGTGTACTTCTGAGGGCAGAAAGCCAAATGCTACAATTAGCAGAGGCCGTGTCATGAAAGGACTCTTCCCTCCCAGCTCCCATATGCCAAGAGCAAGAACAGCTCCGTCACTAGGTAAACCTGTGGGCCATAACAGGAAAGCTTTGCCGAGCTCAGCCTGCCTTTTAGCTCATTAGCCTGCCCATTACCTCCTCCTGCCAGGAGAGCCTGCGGCCACCCCAGACCTGGAGAGCCCAACAGCCACGGTTAAAAGAGATCCCTCCAGAGTTTAGCCTGGCCAGGACCCCTTGTGGGAAATCCCATCAATGGCAAAATCAAACCATTAAGTTTTAAAAGAAATCTGAAGAATAAAATCCAACCTCCCCACAAGTAAATCTCCACAAAATCACAAAGAGCAGTTCTTATGTGGAGATGTGTTCCTAGCACACACAGCAGAATGCCAGGGCCATATCACAGCAATGGACACTCAAGTCTAAGACATTGCAAGGATGCAAAAATGCACCAGAAGCATCATCCTGTAAGAAATGGCATCTTTTGGCTTGTGTCAAGGCATAAGCACATGGCAGCACTCTCTTCTCAAGAAAGGTGAAGATCATCAGGAGAGAGAAACTGATGTTTATCTGCAGGCAAAAAGAAAAGCATTTGCCCACTCCAGTGAAGTGATGGCTGTTGATTATGGTTATTAGGATTTCTTGCAGTTAAGGAAATTACACATTTTAACTTCCCACCTGAGGTTTTCTGAGGTCTGCCTTTTCTCAGATCTTCATATTACACTGGACAAGGAAAGACTTGATACAGCATTTTTGTTCAAGATGAAGAGACATATATATGTGTCTTTTCCATCTATACTTAAAATTAACATGAATTTCATACAGACCTGAAATCAGTGCCATAGCAGGAATACCTAATAGCTCAAAAATCAGGAACCAAATTTGTTCACCAAAACACCAACACAAAGCAAATTAAAAAAGCATTTAGAAAGACACTGCTTACACACAGAAGGAGCTATAGAAGACATCGAGGACATTACCAAGGACTGTCAGGGTAAAAGGTAGAAAGAGACCATGCAATACTACCTCCAGGAAATTAATAGGGTCACTGTCTTGTTGTATTTGTCTGATTTGATGTGTGAAGGTCTCTAGGGCTGCAAGCTCTTCTTGACAGGACCTCAAACGCTGATCATGAGCTCCCAGGGCTTGCTGAGTCTTTTCATCAATGAAGTTTTTTGCCAGACTCTCTTCTTCACGAAGAAGTAACTGAAGCTCAGTAACTTTTTCTGACAGCTGCTGTTTGATCATATCAGCGTGTGCCTATGGATAAAGCAGAAGAATTTCTCCCCCCTGCTCAACAGACCATAAACATTTCCAACATTTCTCTTTCAGGCTTTCAGTGCTATGTTTTGGTTGAATTTTACTGATTTTCTCCATCTCAGAAACATATCTCTACTGCTTAAGGGAGGGCAGACATCATCTACCTGCTATTGTCTGGATGGAAAAGATTGAGGGAAGATTCTAAGATGCCTATTTATGTTGAAAATCTGTTTTCAGCTGTAATTAACAGGGTGCCAATTGCAACAAGAAGCAGACCTTGTCCTTCAGTAGCAAGATTTAGACTACTTTTAAACCAAGCTAGAGACAAGCAGCTGGTAGGAAGAGAAAACCTCCAAAACAAAGTGACATCAGACCAAGGCTCTAAAGCCCCCTCAAGCTCTTACTGACATTTCTGTAACAGAACTGCTTAGAGATGCTCCTTGAAGCTGAAGTAATTTCATGCTCTATAAATGAGGTATAGCTTAGCATACATTCCCATTCTTAAGACAGAATCAACAGAACTTCTTATGTTCTTGTGTTTACTCAACTCTGAATCCAGAAAATTTAAAAATGCAGTTCAGTGCAATGCAATTTACACAAGTGGAGTCAGGATGGGCTACCTACTATTCCTCTGCACAACAATTTCACCCTTGGTCTTCCAGAGATTTTCACCTGATCAAGGAATGAGGACTAGGTCTTTGGAGACTTTCCCTCTTCCCTCTCTTTGATAGTGTAATATATTATGATGGATACAGGGAATACACTTTTCTTCTGAGAAGCAGTAGGTGGCTGGGTCTTTGAATAGCTACATGGAAAACAAAATGTCTCCCCTTGGGAAATGACCATCCAGTGGAGAATGAAACCACACTTTACCTTCACATCATTTACAGCCTGCTCTATGCTCCTTCTGTTACCAGCTTCTTGCTCTTTTCTCTCTTCTAGATTCTTCAAACACAATGTCATGAGTTCCTATACAACAATTAAATAAAATAAAACACTGTTTCATAACAACATCTGCAAAAACCAGAACAACTATCCAGCTTGATTTCCATATAGGGGGGTACTGAAATACTCAGTTTCAGAATCATAGAATATTCTGAATTGGAAGATACAACCCTTAAAGGAATGGCCTTTTAAAAGACTTATTAAGGCAAATATAGTGATGAACCATAAGAATTTCAGCACTTCAGCTGGTGGTTGTACTGGTAAGGTTTGGACAGCTGTGCAAATTAGCACTTCTTAAGGCACAGGGAAACCCAAACTGAAAAAAACCATTTTCATCTTTAAATCTGTGGTGCTGCTTATTTCAAGATATGTGCTAATGCATTTAGCAGCTGAAGGGCAGCTAAGTACTTTTATTTAGAGGATAAGTGGAAGGCTCAATTTCAAATCAAAATCCAGTGAATGTTCAGGATTCTTCCCAGAGTAGAAATGACCAGTCAGATACCCCACTATCACCACACTGATGGTGTAGTCTGAATGTCTGCAACAGCTAATAACAGTGTCAGGATGGCTGGTAATCAGTCACAGTATCTGTGACACTTGTGGTGTGCCCAGCACAGCATAATCAATGTTCTGCTTATGTCTTGCCCCAGCTTCCAAGTGCAGCCCTCTGAAACTGGCTGCCCTCTCCCCAGCAGGTTGGACAGTTGTGCCTGCAATTGCATTTTTGTCATTAGTAACATGAAGGATGCAGCCAACGCTGCCCCATGCTCTCAGTGCACTCGTGCTAAAGCAGGCCCTCAGTAAGTACCAGGTAAGCTAGCAGCAGCTGTAGCTGCTGTCAGCGTCCTCTTCTGCAGCTGAGACCCAGTCAAGAACACCTGTATGCACATGTGCCAGTTCACTGCAGCAGCCCCAAGGCAGCACAGCGTCTAAACTCTGCAGCATGGACAAACAGAGCGTAAAGTGCTGCTTCACAAGCAATGGTTTGCATTTTGGATGTGTCTCCTTTGAAAGCACACGCAGTTTGTAATTTGAGTACGACAGAGTCAGAAAAAAATGGGCTCCCAGCAAAAGCCAAAGACTGCATCTGGAAGGCCCTTGGCACAGATACATCCATGCAAGCAGGTAAATGTTCTTGCATAGAGCAAGACGCTCATGCCATTTATTCCAGCCACAGTTTTCCAGCCTTGTCCCTGAAGAACCAGAAGAGTTCTACACTACTAGAGGATGCATGACTGCTACCAGATACCACCCTTCCTTAGTTTATTTTGCAGGCTAGACCTCATCCCCTTTCTCAAAGACTGACAAAGACCACAAAGAGGAAAACCCAAACTACCTTCTTTGCTAGTAACACACATCACTTTGTGCACTCACAACAGTTACCACATGCAAATACTTACATCAATCCACCAGCATTTCTGGTTAACCATTACTTTCTTTACAGAGGCACATGAAAGAGCTGCTTCCTACCAATTGAAGACTGTGCCAGCGACCCATGTCATTCACCCTGAGGAACTGACTCCAAAAACTTTCCTTTAGGGATTGCCTGGGTGCTTTAACTCATTCAAGAGAAAACACTGTAAATCAAGGATGTCTGAGATGACACTCGGAGCTCTAGTCAGGCTCACAGGACACATATCAAGTGCAGAGAATGCTGATCCTGTATGCTGCATTCGGGAGCACAGGGAGCATCCATCCTTTCCAAAGATTTTAAACAGTCTCTGACCCAGGGATGACGCAGCTGATGGACCTCGCACAGTGGTTCTCATCTCTTCTTAGCACTTCCAGCTAGGATTTGCTGAAAGAGCTGTGGAAGATCCTCAGTGCAAGAAGTGCTGCCTGGCTGTTATCACACCCCAAGGGCTGTACTGAATAACTGCTCACAGCAAACGAAATCACCAGTCAAAATATCGTCTCTTAGGCTAAAACTACTATAGTTTGTGCCTAAAATCTCTGTAGCTCTGAGCCAGTAGATGTCAGCAGATACCTCCTAGGGACAGAGGGTCACATGGGAGTGACTCTCTTCCTGATCACTTCCTGATATGGCAGAGACAAGTCTTTATCAATTGCACATGCTTCCCTCTGTCCACCAGACCGCCAGGGAAGCAGCAGTTTGTAGATTTGTGCACTTTACTTTGCGTCAGATCAGGCTGCCACTGCACAATACATGCATCATCCACACATTGCCACCCTGTCATGGAGGGAACACAAACGCTATAGCGAGTTCCTACCTGCAAGGGGAACGCTTTGGATGAAAGCACACTAGCAGGAAGGCGCAGTGCCCTGCGCTGCTCAGAGGTCTTAAATGGTTTTACCTTTGTGCTGCTGTTTGTGGCAGCCTAGTGCACAGCCTTCTGCCCTCGTAAAGCTCTCTAACGTGAAGTGCAATATAAATCTCCAAGAGTTTATCACGGCCTTTGTACCGGCTCACAATCTGTGTGAACTTCCAAGCAGGAAGTTCGGTAGGAACTGTTTCTTCCTAGTGTTTTCTGTAGGAAACCTCCTAGTAACACTGCTCCAAAATAAGGAGTGGGACGGAACTTTCTGAAATTGTAGAGGAAGAAAAAATTTCAAAGGAAGAAAAAAAGAAAGAAAGAAAAGAAGCTTATGAACATTAAACTTCTGAGTTACAGTATTTTGAGTCTCCCAAGCTTAGCACCACAGCATGCAGGCCTCAGCAAGCCTCCTGGAATGCCCTCCAAGTAAAACACAGCACAAGCAGAATAATTGGAAAGGCTTGCAAAGCTTCCTGATGATATTTGGTGGACAGCTACAATAAGATGAAGAAAAAAATCTTAGGGAAGAACCCCTGGGCTGGCTGTGGCTGAGATGGAGTTAATTTTCCTCATAGCAGCCCGTGTGGTGCTGTGTTTCAGATGTGACTATACCGTGAGTGCACAAAAGACTAGGAGGGGACACAAGCAGGAGATGACCCCTAATAATCAAAAAGCTAATCCACACCATACAACATTATGTTCAGCAAACTGGAGGCGGGGGTTTAGGTGGGTTAGCTGTCTTTTGCTCAGGAACTGTCTGGTGGGTGTCTGCCTTTGCACCACTTTTGTTCTTTTTCTCTTCCCTCCACCTCTCTTTCTCCTATTAAACTTACTTTGTATTCCAGTCCATGAATTTTCTTCATTTTAGTGTTCCTCTTCCCCTGTCCCACTGGGCAAGGAAGGGGAATTAGCAGGCAGCTGTGTTGTGCTTAGGTGCCTACTGGGGTTAACCCACAATGTCCCAGAGGAGTTAACAGAGAACTGTGCATGGGCAGTCACTGTGATCTAGCCAGGTACAATGATTGGGCCAGGGGGTAAATAGAAATTATGTTTGCATAGAGCAAAGGTATGCCTCCCCTGAGGCATCTACGTTGCAGTCAAAGGTTCTTCCAGCCTGGTAATAAAAACAAATTCCCTGGGACAGACGCACTCCGCTGATTCCACATCCATGGTCTGAGGATAAAACACTGCTGCGTGTGACCTAGCAGACAAAGCCACTTTCTCCTTGTCCCTTGGTTTATACACCTGTTTTGTGGATGCTTGGGTGTGACTGATTAACTCTTTCCTTTTCATACATAAACCTTATCCTTGTGCAGTGGCATCAGGCTGACCTTATCTGTATGGGGTCTACAAAGCACTTGTTGAAATACAGAAGGTACAGAAACTTTGTTCTCCTAGTCAACACAGCCTACAAGGCGTTTGTAAGACAAGCAAAGCAAGGCTGAAGGCTGAAGACCGGCTTAGTACCGTAGCACTGCACTAGTACTCACAGATGCCACCCTAACCAAAGAATACCCAGAGGCACAAGTTTCAGAAACGAGGAGATAACCGGCAAGACCTCAAATCAGGAAGATCTCAGCTGAGATCAGCTGAGCTCCCGGTTCGCAGCCCCTCTCCGCGGCACACCGGCCCCGGACTCACCTGCGTGCGGCGGACGGCGTGCGGCAGGAGGCAGGCGCGGTGCCCGCGGTGCGCGCCCAGCGCCGGGCACAGAGCGCACACGCAGCACCCGCAGTCCTCGCAAAACAGCTCCAGGGGCCGCCCGGCGTGCACACCGCACAGCCGCGCCCCGGGCACTGCGGCCCGCGGCTCCCCCTGCGCCATGCCGGGGGCGGCCGGGAGGCTCTGCAGGAGAAGGATGCGGGGCAGGCNTGTGCGCAGCAGGCGGCGGTGCCGCACTTGGGGCGGGCGAGCCGTGGCCGTGGCTGTGCGGGTGTCGGCCGAGGGCGGGCGGTGCCCCGCCGTGCCCTCGCCCTGCTCCGGGGCGGGCGGGGAGCGGGGCCGGCCCGCCGCGGGGGGGTCGGGCAGTCAGGGCCGGCGG
>VYXF01001810.1:93356-158257 GCA_013397295.1 Polioptila caerulea | reverse complement strand
GCCCCGGAGCGGGAGAGCCGGTGCCGCGGGAGCTGCCTCCGTCCGGGGCCCAGGTGGGAAAACTGACGGATTTGTGGAATTTCAGCAGCGTCGGTGTGGGGTGGGCTTCAGTGTCATGGCTGAGCAAAACACCTGTTACAAAAGTGTGGGGGAAAATTGTCTTCAGGGTATGTTTCGTCACTATTTTTCAATTAGAATTTTGTGCTCTGAAGGGTCTCATTTATAGAAGTTGAAATAGAATGCTCATACTCTTAGAGCAAGACTTTGCACACTTACTTTCGTTGGCCATAACTTCTACGTACATTAAATCAAATTCATATTAGTTTTTTAATATGCTTTGTTCTTCCTGTGAATAAAAGCAATATTCTTTGTTCTTCCTGTGAATTAAAGCAATACAGAGTATTCATACACACACGCTTGCACACACACACAAAATGTGAAAAATAGGATGATATTTAAAAACCAAGCATTTTGGTGGAACATGTGAGAGTCAAAATCTGTATAAGTACATGAGAATGCAGAGCACTGAAAAACTGTAAAGCAGTCCTGCTGAAATGAGGCAGAATTCCATGCCTGCAAAAGAGCTGTTGACATAACCAACGATTTAGAAACAGCCTTGTACATAGAAAAGTCAGGGTTTTTTTCTTGGAAAGTGTTTCATACAGACCCCAGGCTACAGTGGTGGAATCTTAGGGATCATTATAGGTATCTGTAGATTGTTTGCTCTTGCTCTACACACACAAAGAAAAGTGCTAATGCCTGGTTTAATAAAATAAGTTTCACATCCTCTTTGGGACCCTGTTCCAGTGCTTGACCATCCTCAGAAAGAAGTCCTACTGTCAATCAACATTTTTCTCATTACAGCTGGAGCCATGTTGTTTCACTGTGCCTTTCCAAGGGGAGTTTCAATCTCCTCAATCTACGCCCATCCAGGTGCTGTAGGCAGCACTGAGTTCTCTGACAGAAGCTGAACAATTCCAGTTCTTCGCCTGTGTGTTTTGAAATGCTAAACTTTAGCTCCACTACTGTGTTTGCAGCTCCTGCTGGAGGGTTTGCCTAATGGTGCCCGTGTTTGTCAGAGCAATGTGTGTGTTGAGTAAACATCCCCATCTGACCATTCAGGGACACTCTGGCAGTCACACCACCAGAGCCTGTAACTGCTGGCACTGAGGCCCCTTCACAGGGGTCTCTCCAAGGAGCCAAAGGGACCCTGCTTGACTCCCTACACACCCCACACTCACACAATCAGACAAGGCTTCCTTAACAGTTCAGCCCCAGGTTTGCAGTAGCTCTGGAACCCTGAAGAGATTTATTTATGGTTCAGAAACAGAGTAACAGCTCCAGCTGGTGCCTCAAGGAGGAACCCTGAACTTTTATACCCTCACAACTTGTGTGACAGAAAGTCTGGGGTCTTCCTGCTGAGTGCTTGGGTCCTGTTGTTTCTCAGTGTCCAGTCCCCAGGCTGGGCCACAGGTCCCTGTGCCCTCTGTGTGCCAAGGGTGAGCAGTTCATGGCCTCTTGCCTTGGGCTCCCAGCCAGAGTTCAAACTGCAGCTCTCACTGCAGCTGCGCCCTGAGCTACCTGCACTGAATGTTCACCCCTTCGGGACATACCTGCTAATATATTAAAAGGGAAAAAGAAAGCTATCACAGCATTTTACACAGCCCTTACCTACAACATTATTACAAGTAACAGAATTAAGGCTAGCATTGTCACAGGGCAGAAATTATTATCAAGGCAAGGTCATGAAAGATTCTATCGGCTCATTTATTGTCCAACTGGTTTATCATTCACTACTTGTTGGATATGAGACTGGTATATCCCGTTTTCCTAACACAAAATTTTAACAGCAAAATAAGAAGCCAGCATATGGTCCCTCCCATTTAGGTTCTAATTTAACTTTTTGTGAGAATATCTTGATTAACACCATATCTGCAGGTTGGGTATCATTTACTTCTATCTCAAGTGGGCTGGGCTGATACTATTGTGCATACTTTTTCCATTCCTCGAACCCTTTCCATATTTTATATAAAAAACACTGGGTCAGGCATTCTTTTCCATCCAAAAGGCTAGCCTTAGCTGGGATATAGCTGAGTGCCTTCCAAAGAGACTTTCTGCCAGTGTTACAGGTTATGATGGAACATTCCAAATGTTCTACAGCACCAAATTTAAGGTTTGTGGCCATTTCAGATAAGCACATGTGCATATTTTTATGTTCTGTTCACCCCCTCTGCTTGTCCTGAAGATTGAGGGTGATACAGTTATATGTAATTTTCTCTCTATTCTTGAATACTTACACAACTGATTGTTTATATTAGCTATAAAATGAGCACCCTGATTCAATTTGCTCTGTAGAACCCTGTATCTCCGGATAACTTTTTTAAGCCAAGGCCTTCTCTGCTGCTCTTGTGCCAGCCCTTTTTGCTTGAAGGACATATTTTTTTCTGTCCAGCCTGCTAGCTGGTCTGCTATCACTAGCAAATGCTTACATGTAGTCATAGGTGTCCACAGAGTCTATTTGTAGTCGCTGAAAAGGGGAGTAGGCTTGTTATCCTAACTCTGAGCTTGGTCTGATACTTGAGATCTTCTAGTAGGCTGGGCAGCTATTTGTGATTCTTTTTGCAGTGGCATAAATTCCTAGAGCTGCCCATTCTTTATTCTTTTTTACAGAGGCTAGCTGTTGCCTCTGCCTCTCCACTGACTTTATTGTGGAACCATCTAAGCACACAGATTAAATATTTCTTTGGCAGAATTGGCTTCCCCTTGGTTGACCATATTCCATCATAATGTTGTGTTGCCTCCCACTTTTTCCATTGTTTCTTCTCTTCTGTTGAGCAATCCTTCTCATACATGATCTTAGGGCCTCTCAAATGTGGCCACTTACAGCACATTCTCTGTCATCAGGTAGAGGCATTAAGCTCACTGGATTTGAGGTGTTACATCTTTTTAATATTATCTGCCATTGTGAAGGCCAGTTGATATCTGTGTGCCCATTGTGGTCTTAGATCTCAGGCTGCAGGCTGTCAACAGCATCTCCACATTACGTGGATATCAGCTGTTTCAGGGTGTCTCAGGATAAGGGGGACAAATAATTTCTAATATTTTTGTTGTTGTTGTTGCTACTGACTGTCCTTATTTAGGGCAGATTTGGGGAGAAACCTCAGGATGGAGTCCCTCTAGAAAGTAAATCCGAACCGCCCCTCCTCCCAACTGGTTCGGGNAGCCAAAAACCAACAAAAAGCAAAGGAGAGCTCTCTCCCCGTCTGCACTGCAGACAACACAGGCCGTGAGTGAAGGAAAGCTGAAAACTCTGATCTTTCTGTTTTGAAAACAATTGCTTCAGACATTCCACCACTTATCGTTCACTCTCAGATCCAGTTTTAAAGGTACAAAACTTATTTCTGAGCTAAACAGACAAATGGGGATACAATTCAGCATCAACCCAGGACCCGACTTAGGCTGGTGCTCCTGCTGCAAGTGGAGCTAATTTAACTGAGTAATATGCAAATGGTCTCTGGTGGGGTTCTAAATTACACTTTACCGCTCCACTGGCTATTCCTTTACATTCATGTAAATACAGATTGAAGGTTTTTGTACAACCCTCCCGTACAAACCCAGGAACAGACACCAGAACTCCTTTTGTTGCTGTGTAAATTTATTCCTTCTTCAGGTCCTATGCAATAAACCTTATCTCTTTGTTCTTGGTTTTCTTGGTCAGAGGCTTAGTCAATTCCTCCTAACACAAGAATCTGTGGCCAACAAAATCCCAAAGCTCTGAGCAAACCTGGTACCTGCTTTTTGTGACTGGGTATGGGAGCCTAATTAGGGCCTCTATTCTTTCTGGATCTGTCATTCATTGTCCCTTCCCAAAGTAAAACCTAAATATTTAACTTCTCTGGCACAGCTGAAGTTTGGCTGCAGATGCAGGCTGTTACCTCTTTTGGCAATATATAAATGCATATGGTCTAATATATAAGCAGTCTTGTCACAATTAGCCAATGACAGATCATCTACATATTGTACAAGAACCAGTAAGCCCAGTAATTTTATATCTTCACTGCAGTGCATTAAGTGCCAAAATTCTCTGCAGATTCAATGGGTCTAACCATCTAATCCTGAAGACCATAACAGAACCTTCAAACATTTTCTTGTTTGCAAGGATATTTTTTAAATATACACAGAATTATCACCATTACAAGCAAGTACTAGTCCAGAGGAAACCTCATATGTGTACAAAATATAAGGCAGTGTTTTCAGCTTACATAAACCTTCTGCTCTTGGTATTTCAAGTTTACACCACAACAATCAATTCAAATACTTACAATAACACACAGTTTGAAGATGAACATTCCTCTACACGCAGATCTCCCTGAATCCCCCATTTTGAAGGGACACCATGTGTGCATAACAGCAACAGAGGCTGAACTATTTTATATGGTGTTTTGTGCACTCTCCAGAAACATGATTTGTCTGTGCAGGAATTGCCTCAAAAAAGAGCTGTCAGGAGATGGGTAGATCACCTTGGAGACCTGCTATGGATACGGATACAGCCCAGCACAGACTGACACTCCCTCCCCAAAACAGCCATGGGCAGTGAGAGCTCACTGGGCACTGTCAGAGCTATGCTCAGAACTCCTGATGGGTTATGCCACTGTGCTGGGTGCCCCACGACATCCATCTCCACCAGTATGGATGCAGGGATCTGAACCCCACACCTGAATGATTGGTGGAGGGCAGGGCAGTCGTTGCTCATTCAGTTGGAATGGCACTTGCCTGTCACTCATGAACAACTCAGCCAGATCCCTGTTTACAAGTAATTTAATCCTGGTGTAGCAACTGACTAAGTGTCTAAGCTGGTGCATCGAGGAGAAACCTTGAACAAAGGATTATCTCTTCAAGGGCTTTTATACCCTCACAGTTTGTATGCCAGAAAGTCTGGGGTCTTCAAACTGAGTCCTCGGCTCCTGCTGTGTCTCAGTGTCTGGTCCCCTGGCTGGGTCACAGATTTCTGTGCTCTTTTTCCTGTGCCAAGGGCTGGCAGTTCCTGGTATCCTGCCTTGGGCTCCCATCCAGAGCTCAACCTGCAGCTCCCACTGCAGCTGCACCCTGAGCTACCTGCACTGAATGTGTTCCCCAACACATGGCTGGTCTTCATCCCCACAAAGCCACAGAATGCTGATTGAAGATACCCAGGTCAAGACTCTGGTTCCTTTTCTGGCAAAGTTCATCCCCAGCCTGTTGGTGCCCAGTCTTAATTGTTGCAGAATCACTTCACAGGTTGGATAAACCCAGACACCTGTTTTGATCTTTGTGAAGTTCATGCTGGTGCATTTCTGCAGCACCTCACAGTTCCTCAGAAGACTCTGTCTGCCACTTAATCTTTCCTCATCCTCTGCATCATAGCCTCCTTGTTTGTAATGACAGCAAAGTCTGAGGGTGTATTCCATCCTATTGCCCTGGTTGCTGACAAGAATATTAAGGCACATAGGGCTCATTTTCTATCCCAGAGGAATGGCACTAGTACCCCGCTGCCAGTTCAGATGTTCTAGTCAATCTATCCAAACAATGTCATGAGTTTGTCTGTAAGGACATTTCAATTCTAATTACTAATTACTTGCAGCATTAGAATTTGCATGTTATTAGTACCTAGGGCGTTTCCCATTACAAATGAACTTACTGAGCTAAATTCTCTGTGTTTCTAGTGTTTTAAATTGTTTACTGTGGAGAAGAGAGTTGTGAAAAAACTAAATAATTCTTGTGTAAACACGGCTGTATAACCAGATGCTGCTATAATGCACCACAATTAGATGTAATTTCTCCCCAGCACTTTACTGTGTAACACTGGGGGAAAGTTCTGCTGCACTGTGGTTGTGGTTGTGAGAGGTCTGAATATTCTCTTTGCATCCAGCTCCCACATTCATCTCCCTGGAGGGAACACCTTCAGTCTTTCAAAACAGGTGTTAAATGTCTCAGAATGTACCTCATGCTGTGTTTGCCAAGAAAAATCATCCTCCAGCACAAGTAGGGGAGAGAAGAGTTAAATCAAAAGGAAGTAATCATGTATTCATCATTCAGCACAGTCTCAGTGTGAAAGCCAGCTGAGGAGGATATGTGGGTGGAGTGCACTGGTAGGGTTAGAATGGGTCTGAGTCTTCATCTGTTAGTTTTGAGGTGAAACAACACTTTCTTTCTCCTGACTTGGATTCAGTATAAGCCTTCAGCAAAATAGGGATGCATTTCTGCAAGATTTCTGTGTGAAGCTGGCACCATGCAATACACAGAGACCAGGCTTTTGTTTAGGTATAGCATCCTCTACTTCTTGATACAGAAAATTTCTAATACAAGGTCTGATTCCATCTTCATACCTGTGTGTAGGGGTAAAGGACTGAAGTCTGTTTTAGTATACAATTTACAGGTTTTGGTGCAGATCTGGACATCTTTGCCGCCATCTACAAAAAAAACAACCAACCATCCAACCAACCATCCATCCAACCATCCAACCAACCAACCAATTCAAAACCAAGTGGAATCACCCCTTGAGCAAAGACATTGAGGACTGCAATTTGAATGGCACTAACACACCATCTGAACAGCCTTTAGTCGCTGCCACACAAGGGCTGAATGTTAAATTAGGCTGAACTGAAGAATCCTGTATCAAAGTGGGCTCCTTACAATAGAAGTCACCCTTCCCACTGGCTTAAGAAGAGAAATAATTTTTACTACAGGAATCAGAGTTTATCTTGGTTTGGTTTGCCTCAGAGCTCCCCATTTCCAGAGGGACCACACAGGGAAGACCTATTTTATTCTGAGTCAAGAGAACCTTCTAGAAACATACGCATACATGTGTGTATTCTAAGTATTTTAATTGCCTTAGCAGTGCTATGTGAGTTCAGTTTTCATGTTCATGTCTTTTTTTTTCCTGAAAAACAAATAAAATTTTGAAACTCCTAATTTTACTGGCGCTGTATGCTTTTTCTCTTTAGACATTTTCATTAAGAAACTACATGAAAGTAGGAATTCTTCTGTGGATTAGCTGCCCACTATTTAATTTTAAAAAACAGAAGATGATTTTAAGCTGTCAAAAAAATAATCAGTGTATATATTTCTTTCTAATTTTTAGCAGAGTATGCTTTCAAACACATACCTTTCAAAATATAATTTCTGCAGTACTGTGGAAAGATAGTATGCATTTAAAAAGTGTCAGAATTACTTCTAACTGACATGAAAATTTTGTCTTTCCTTGTAGTATCACTGAGTTGGCTGTATACTGGCAAACCCTTTCAACACACATTTTAAAGCCCTGGAAATTATCCCAGACAAATAGAGATAAAGAAAAAAGTGCATTTTTTTTTTTTAATGCCTCAGTTTTTAATAGTGACAATAAACCTTGTATTGCCTGGTCCTCAGAGTTGGGAGGACCATGACAGTGAGAAGTGACTTTCCATTTGTAGACACTGACATTGTCAGGGGCCGGTTGTATCAGCTGACTCTTTGCTGGCTAGGTCTTGTGTGGCCAGAGGTTTCACCCCAGAAGGATGAAGGAGGCAGTGGATGTTCCAGCAGGACCCCTCTCATCAGCTACAAAGGTTTTTGGAGTCTGGAGAGGTGCATGCTGAGTGGCAGCTAGTCAGGGTTATTCCAGCTTGCAAGGCCATGAAGGATGACTCAGGGAACTACAGACCTCTTAGTCTAACTTTAGTACCTAAAAAATTTTGGGCAAGATCCTACTGGGTGCTGTGGAAAGACATTTAAAGGATAATGCAATCATCAGGCACAGCCAGCATAGATTCACAAAGCGAGAGTCCTCTTTAATTAATGTGTTATCCTTCTATGATGATGTCACCAAACTAGGGGAGGAAGGGAAGGCAGTGGATGTAATTTCTCTGGATTTTAGTGAGGCTCACTGCCCCTCACAGCACCCTTGTGAACAAGTTTTCTGGCTGTGAGATGACCAGATACACGATGCTCCTTGGGGTCAGTGCTGGGAGAAGTGCTGCTCAGCATCTTTGCCAGCAACATGGACAGTGGGGCCCAGGGCACCCTCAGCAAGTGTGCCACTGGCACCCAGCTGTGTGGGGCACGCTGCAGGAAGAGATGCCACACAGGAGGACAGGCTGGGAATGCACTGCTCTTATGTTTTTTACTCACCCACCTGACACTGTTGTCTTCCCTCAAGACTGAGCTCTGATGCAGTTACTTTCAGATGGTTTACCAAAGGAAGACAAATTCTTTTTAGGCAGCCCAGACTACAGCTGTTTTCCTGGCCTGCGAGTGCACACTGCTGGCTCATATCTAAGTTTTCATCTACTGATATCCCAGATCCTTCTCTGCAGGGTCACAACCCATTCATCCCCTAGCCTGTGCTGATAGGAGGGACTCCTCCTTGTTTTTCTTCGCTTGTTTGGGTGGATTTTGCTTTCCCTGTTAAAATGTCTTTGTCTCAACTCACAAGTTTTCCAGCTTTTACCCTTCTTGTTCTCTACCTGGTGTGGGAGTGAGCAACTGTGTGGGGCTTTGCTGATGGCTGGGTTAAACAAAACACAGGGTAAGGTCCCCCTGGGATAAGCCAAAGTGGGCATAAACATGGTTACAGGCCAGCAGATATGTTCTCCCTGGGGTAACCACAGCCTCTAATACTGCACCATGGATGGATGCTGATGGGACTGCTGTCCTTCCCCAGAGTTTCTCGCTGATCCAGATCCTTCCCTGTCACAGGGGAACAGTGCTCACCTGACAGGGCTTGAAAACAAAGCGGTTTCTTAATTACAATTACACGCAATTAGCTGTCAATGAGCTTGCACTTCTAGTCTCCTGAGAGGCCTTGGGCTGCAACTGGGCTGCAGCTTATGGACTGCTGGGAGATGTGGGAAGCTGAGACAGGATGCTCAGCAAGGGCAGGAGGGTGGGTGCAAGTGTCTGCTGGGAACAGCCTGAGCAACTGGACTTTTCTTTGCTGGCAGGGCTGGAGCATCTGGGCACTCCAAAGCCACAGTGAATTCCCTGGCAGCCGGGAAGGCTGGGAGCTGGATGGTGGCCCTAGAGACAATCCCTAGCACTGGATTGTGAGCTGCAGGTGCCCCACCACCGGCAGCATAAGAGGCAGCTCTGCACAGCCCCAACAGCACCAAGTCTTGCCTCGCCTTTGGCTCTTTTGGGCCAGGGCTCCTCTAGCTTTGGAGAGACCCAAGGGACCTGAGAGCATGGGGCTCTGCAGGATGTTTTCAGACTGCTGGGATGGCTCACCAGAAGGCAGGGATCCTTGCAGCAGCCCAGAGAGCACAGGCTGGCCCTGGGTCTGGGACCCTGCAGCTGAGCCTGGCTGGGGCACAGGGTGCCTTTGTTGCTGGAGCCAGAGTCCTGACGCATGCCTGGCAGCAGGAAAGATTTATTGTGCACCATGAGTCAGGCATTTGGTGCTTGCAAACACAAACGGAGTTTTGACATTAAATCTCCTTCCCCTCCTGCTTGCTACCTCCAAATAGGTAGGTATTTGCTACACTGTGGCACAGCAGCAATCATCCTTCATCATCCCTTTGCTGGACTCTCTCCAGTATGTCCATATCTCCTTTATCCTGGGAAGCCCACAACTGGGCTCACTAACAGCTCCTCGAGCCTTTTTGTCCTGGTCCTGTCTGACCCTTTCAGATGCTGGCACTTCAGATTGTGCCATGTCCACTGGCCTCACTCAGCTGCTTCTCTGGCTGTTTGTACAGAAACAGGTACCAAACACCAAAGTCTCCCACTTTGCTAAATACCATGAGATTGGAAACACTGGTGGAGACTTGAAAACATTTCCTTTGAACCCCCAAGCCCCGATCCATCAGCTGGTGAGGGAGGAAGGGCAGAAGAGACATGGGTCTTCCTTCAAGGATGGTAATTCTCCAGAATAACTTCTGGAGAGGTGGTAGACCTGCCTACAACTGCAGTCAGCCACCCTGTCTGGGCAAGGGTTCTCCAAATGCACTCTGACACTCCAGCACCTCATGCTCATTCTGGGTGGGTGAGGGCTGAGAGCAGCTCTCTGGCAGCAGGCTGGCACCTGGGAAACCATTCCTAGGTGCTCCTAACCAGCTTTCCTTGAAACTAGTAAGGGCAGAGGCTTCCACAAATGACCCAACAAGCCTTTCTCAGCCCCCAAAAACTTGCTGGCAGCACAGGGACCTCAGATAGAGGATGGGAAATTTAAGACAGAAAAAGAGGAGAAAGAAGAGTGTTAGGGTTTGGGATTAGCCAGCACACATGCAGGAAATAGGGTCATATCAGCAGCCTCAGCTGCATCCCCTTTCTCTTTCCCTGTTTTGGGGTCTGATTAAACAAAAAACTTCCCCAGCTAAACTTAGAGGGCCATGCTGCTCCATCCTGGGCCACTTGTGCCAGCAGCAGTTGGGTGAGCTTTTGGGTATCCCTGAGTGTCCCCAGCCATGCTTTCAGCATCTCAAAAGAGCATCTCTTTGTAACCCTGCTGCTCCTCATCCCTCTTCTGGCACTTCCCTGCAGCATAAGGTACTTCAGTGCTGACAATGGACAAGTGAACATTTCCTCTTGCACCTGGGCCACAGTACAAGCCATGGATTTGGCATTAGCAGAATCTGTGAGCATTTTTCCTTGGCTTGTGCATTGAAAGCCTTCAGAGCAGGAGGAGCACTGCCCCAGACCCCCTGTGAAACAAGGCACTCAATACTTACATAAAATAGACCAATTGTAATTCATTGCTTTACTCCAGATTTTGTGCTGCAAGAAAAACATTTTTATTACACAGGCTCTCTGGTCTCCCAGCCGTGTTTCAAAGCATGATACCGCAACTGAAAACTAGCTGACAGGAGAGACTTGAAGTATAATTGGCTCCTTTCCTTCCTCTTCAGTCACATGCTCTCACTTCCCACATGACGCTCCCCCGGTGCCCCGGCAGATTTCCTGCTTGTGTGCCTTTTGATGACTGGAGTCATCAGGAGTTTCAGACCCACCTGCCCGCCCCAGTGCAAGGAATGCCGTGTCACCCCAGTGCAACCACGGCCCGAGCTCGGGGAGCTGCACCACCCCTCACGGGCCGGTGCGAGCTGAGGGCTGCGGAAGATGCTTTCTGCTACGGGCAACTCCCAGTTTCAAGGCAAACAACTCTCAGCAGAGCCCTACTGATGCTCCTACTTTCACGGGCAGGGGAGGGATTCTCTAGCACCTGGTGTTTTAAATCCCAGACAGGATCGAGGCTGCATATCCAGCAGGGAGATGCTCAGATCAAGGAAAACTGGTTTCATGTGGGTTTGGTTGGGAGAAGACAGCTAGGAAGAAACAGGCAGTTGCAATGTAAACACAGTCTAGATATGCAGCTAGGAAATGGATTGCCTCTTAAGGATAGGAAATGTAGGATTTCTGCTTGGTGTTCTTATCTATGCATTCCACATGCCCACTCACACTATTTTGTACTTACTTAATTTTGTTTTCTTCTTTTCTCTTACTATTATTGCACTACAGCCATGGATTCTTTATGTGACATTGTGTTTGCTACAGAGAATGCTCTAACCAGCAGTAAGGCAAAGATCTTTTTTCCCTGTATTTTCTTTTCCCATCTACCTCTATTTACGATAACATTCTGATTTAATTTTCTGTTTTTCTCTTTCACTTGTCCACCAGGTTATTGATGACCTGTAGCAACAAAAACACTCTCCTACGGCAGCCCAGCAAAGGTAGCACTGAAATCCATCTGCATTCATTGTGAACTGAGATTTTCTTAAAATAGGTGTTCTCTGTGTCGTCTACCCCTTTGCTTACCCATATTATCCTGGTTTTCAGTTCTTTGTAATACTTGCTCAACACTGCCAATTGCAGAGCAGGTGGTTCTTGCCTGAGTAACAGATGGCTGTCTTTCAGGGGCCAAAGTACAGCAGCTGAAGTTCCTACCCAAAAGGCACATAACACATCTTCCCAGAACATTTCTGGGTAAATAGAAACTGCCCCACCAAGCTGTGGCAGGTAACAACTTGCAGATTTTTGGAAAAAGTCTCCAGGAATATCAGCAGGTATGTAGGTACCATTCACATACCATCTGAGGTGCAAGAGGTGAATTACTGTGTAATAATGTAATTATTGTATAATAATAATATAATTATTACCGTGTAGTAATGGTAGCCACAGCTGCATTTACATACTTAGGTCAGCCCTGCCTTACTTGTATTCAAAACCAAACCAATATATCTACATCTCAATCTGCCATAATTTAGATGCCCTGTCAATGAAATTATGCCATTCATTAACAACTCACATGGAAACCACCCTTCCAAAATGAAATATCCTCCTACAGACCACTTTCCTTTTCATGGAGTCGGGCTGTCATAGAAAATGTTGGTACCTACAGGGCAGAAAGGATGCCGAGCACACATTCCCTGTTTGAGGACTGCTCGCTGTCAATTTGGAGCCCATTTTTGCCACAGTGACCCTGTCCCTCTGCAGAGCCCACTGAGGAGGAAAGCACTCCCAGTCTCATTCACCTAATAGCAATGCCAGCAGTATCTCCGAGGTGGAAAGGAATTACTTAATGTCATGGCTGTGCCACAGAGCTTCAGCAGGAGTGTAAAAGATTCAACACTTTCTGCAACATTCCCAGCACCCTCGATAGCATCTAAGAAAGAGCTTGGAGACCTTTATCCCTCAGCAGTACCATGTGGCAGCAAGGCTGAGCTGCCTGCACAGCCCACAAGGAGCTTTGTAATGCTGGCAGCAATATTGTCCTTAGCTGTGTCTGTTCTGTGCTGTCATTGTCACAACGGGCAGGAAATCGGTGCAGCTTGGCAATAAACCATGATTCCCTCCCACTACTGAAGGGGAAACACACCATGTGGGGAGGTGGGGGATGACAAAAGGGAGGAGGAGGAGGACTGGGAATGTGAATGGGAATGTAGAACTCACATTGTGTTTGAACGTTTTCTGTTCTGAAACTGCAGCTCTGAGACACAGCCAGACACACAGAGCAGTGGAGCCAATGCCCCATGCAGAAAGAATTAGTTGTTGAATTGCTGCCATCTGCAGTTCCTGGGGAGACTGGAAGCCTTCTGCTGGTTAATGCATTTTGCCTCATCCAACAGGCACAGTGCAGCTGGGGCTTGTTGTGCCTGGGTACAGTCTTCTCAACTCCCTTTGGCTCATTTTTTCCTCCAGGTCCCCAAACAAGAATTATATGGAAGTGTATCTTTCCACTTCCACTCTCCTACAGAGCCACCTACCTAACAGCCCATGAAATGAGGGCAGAAATTCTAGCCAACAGACTCAGCAGTGTTTCTGAAGTTCAGGCATGCTGTGATCCGTCAGACACTTGATGCTGAGGTATGGAGTTCTGTCAAAATAGCACTCCTACCTGCTACCTTGGGAGCAATTTAGCAGCTAACCCTTGCACATGACCTTTAGTCAGCTTGAAGGTTTGTGCTTCTAGCTCTCATCTTAGCCCCTCCCCTGCAGTGAAATGAAGTCACACAACAATTCTTTCTCTGCTTCACTCTTCTTCTGTTATTAAATTGATGAAACTTGACTTGTTGAGGACATTACACAAAAATGAGGGTATGCAGAATTGTATGACCCTACAAATTCATTACTGTGATTGTGTTCCCTGTGACTTGCTCAGCATCTGGTATTGATATTTGTCAGTAAATGTCAAACCCTAGAGAAGTTGTATGGTTTCCTGCCCTTTCATGTACATTTAATGATTGCATATTGTAGAAGCACATTCATTTGTTGAATGAGACATTCCATTAATAACAGACAGATGGTCTGGTGATAGAATTAATTTTAGTATGTGAGTGAGCAGCCGTCTGAGACCAAAACTGACATCTTTATTTTTTCATGTTGTGTTATTTGTAGTATTCAACTGCATTTACTCCTTTTGTGGCCAACTGATCATTCTCCATGCTGAAGTCTTAAAGACAAAGTGCAGTTCTTTTCATGCTCTGCAATCCCCTTTCCCTGCTCTATTTCATTAAACCTGTTCATGCTGGCCCAAGATGCAATGGTATACAGAGGAAGATGAAAAGCAGTTTGCAGTAATTATTTTTTTTTCATTTGGCCTTGCTCTTCAGAAGGAAAAGATATAGCAAAATGCCATAAGGCCAGGCAAAATGAAATCACACAGGCACAAAGTGCTCTTGGCTCTGCATGCTGGACTAGATTTGGGTAGAGAGGAAGGTATGTTGCAGTAGAGTAGTAATAACATCTGGACACACAGAAGGGATATGGTCTATGATCAACAGCAGGTCAGAAAATTGCAGAGCAAGAGCAAGATGTAAGAGAACAAACACTTCAGATATTGCAAAAACATATTTTAGCAGCACCAGTATGCATAATTACTTCTTTCAACTAGAATGTTTGTTTTATTAATTTCTTACAGAAATACTTTCTAATTACTATGCAAAACGATCACATTTACTCACTAAGGATTTCTTTTTAAGATGGTAGACCATATAAACATTTCATTATTTTGTTGCACACACAAAAAAGAATTCCATTCCTTGTTTTGAGTACAGTTCCTACTTGTTTCTCTTGTTGAACTCACAGATTAATAAGATTATATGATGGCCCAAGTTCCTAGTACTCAACTGTGAATTGCTTCTTGTCTCTCCATATTCTTCCCGTAACTGCCTCTCAAAAAATACCAGACAATATCCAAACCCCAGCAAACATGGTTTGGTGAAAATTATCTTCCTGCATACACAAATCTATGGGAAGAAGCAGTGAGACAGAGGAACTTGGTCTCCCAGGACATTTCTCATGGAGGACTGAGCTGGATTGGGCATCTGCACGACTGTTAACTTTAGACTCTTCTAGTGGTGCCAGTATGAGCCTCTCCAACATGTCCATTTCAAAAGTAAGATCTGCTAAATTTTTTTTCTAGGTACTAGAAGTTTGATGGTGCCCGAGTTCTTTCACAACTGGAAACTGCACTTTGAGACACAGTGATGTGTTAAGTGGCACAGTGCAATCCACAAAAGCCATCACATGAGACTGTGTTAGGCAGAATATGTGTGTTTGAAAAAGCACAGAGCTTTGTGGCTGCAGTAATTCATAGACTCATAGAATACACTGAGTTGGAAGGGACCCATCACAATCATTCTGTCCAACTCCCAGCCTGCACAGCACCATCCCCAAGAATCACACCATGTGCCCAGGAGCCTTGTCCAAACCTTTCTGGAACTCCGTCAGGCTTCATGCTGTGACCACTTCCCCGGGGAACCTGTTCCAGTGCCCAAACACCTTCTGGGTGAAGAACCTTTTTTGATAATCCAACTTAACCTCCTCTGACTCACTTTCATGCCATTTCCTCACGTTCTGTCACTGGTCACAAGAGCCAAGAGATCAGTGCCTGCCCCTTCACTTGTGAGGATGTTGAAAACTGCAATGAGGTTTCACCTCAGCCTCCTGCAGGCTGAACAGACCAAGTGACCTCCAGCTGCTCCTCATATGGCTTCCTCTCCAGACCCTCCATCAGTTTCATTGCCATTCTTTGAGCATTCTCCAAAAGCTTAATGACTTTTTTGTATTATGGCACCCAGACCTGTCCCCAGCACTGGAGGTGGGGCTGTCCCAGTGCAGAGCAGAGCAGGACAATCCCCTCCCCTGCCCTGCTGTGAGGCTGTGCCTGATCCCCCCAGGACAGGGTTGGCCCTCCTGGCTGCCAGGGCACTGCTGGCTCACATTCAACTTGCCACTGGCCAGGACCCCAGGTCCCATTCCATGGAGCTGCTCTCCAGTCTCTCATTCCCATCTATACACACACCCAGGGTTAACACGGCCCAGGCACAGAATCTGGCACTTTCTCTCACTGAACTTGATACAGCTGATGCTTGTCCAGCCCTCTCATTTGTCCAGGATTCTCTGCAAAGCCTCTGAGGGAGTAGACAGCTTCTCCCAGTTTACTGCTGTTGCAAACTGACTTAATATTCCTCCCAGTTCTGTGTCCAAGTCATTTCTGAGGATGTTGAAGAGCACAGGACTGAGAATGGAGCCCTGTGAAGCCCCACAAGTGACAGGTCACCAGTCTGATGTCACCCATTCACTTGTAGCCCTTTGTGCCCAACCCATGAGCCAGCTGCTCACCCATCACTTGATGTGTTTACCCAGGTGTGTCCTGGATGTTTTGTCCAGAAAGATCCTGACAGACACTATGGAAACCGTTACTGAAATCCAAAAAGATTACGTCACCTGGCTTCCCTTGGTCAGCTAGGTGGATTATGTTGCTGTAGAAGGAAATCATGTTGGACAAGCAGGACGTTCCCATCATGAAGCCATGCTGGCTGTGACTGATGACTGAGTTGTCCTCCAAGTATTTTTCAGTACTCCCAGAATAATCTTTTCCACGATTTTACTGGGCAGTGAAGTGAAACTTCACTGTAATTTTTGGGGCTTCTTTTTCTTCTTGAAAATTGTAATANGAAAATTGTAATAACCTTCACCAGCTTCCAGTCAGCTGGATCTTCTCCAGATTCCCCAGACTGCTCAAAAACCATGAAGAGAGGCTTTGTGATTACATCAGCCAGCTCTTTGAGGATTCCTGGAGAATCCCATCAGGACCCATAGATTTGCAGGGATCCAGGTGGAGCAGAAGATCCTCTAGAAGTTTAGGATCAACAGGAACTTGTTCTTCCTCACAGTCATGGTCCTCCAGCTCAGGGCACTGTGACCCCCTTGGCCCATCATCTGTGTTAAAGANAGGCACTGAGATGCTCTTGGTTGTCATCTGTGTTTAAGACAGAGGAAAAAACACATTAAACACCTCTTCCTTGTCTATATCCCTGTTTGTGAGGTGCCCAACCTCATCCTATAATGGGCAGATGTTACTTCTATGCTGCCTTTCATCATTAATATATTTGAAAAATTTTTGGTTTTGTCCCCCACATTTGTGGCCAGCTTAATATCCCATTTGAGCTTTGGCTGCATAAATTTTCTCACTACAGTGGGAAGTAGCATCTCTGCATTCTCCCCATGTTACCTTACTTCCATTGAACACATACCTTACTTTTTGCCTTATTTCCAAGAGAAGATTCCTTCTCAGCCAAACTGGCCTCCTGCCTCACCTGCCTGGCTTCCAGCATTTAGGAATTGCCTGTTACTGTGCCCCTAGAAGGTGATGTTTAAAAAGCAACCAGCACTGATGGACCCCAGCATCTGCCCGAACATTTTCCCAGAGGATTTTAGTTACCAGTTCCCTGAGCAGTCTGCTCTCTTCACGTCCAGAGCTGATTTGCTGGGATTTTCCCTCCCATCAACAAAGACTTTAAACTCAACCACTTTGTGGTCACTGTGGCCAAGATGGACAGCAATCGCCACTCACGAGATCCTCTCTGTTGACAAGCAGTAGGTCAAGGAGGGAATCTTTCCCACCTGGCTCCCTTCACTTCTGTAAAGCTGTCACCAAGGTTTTGAAGAATGTTAGCTGGGTTGTACCAGCTGTGTGGTGGCTCCCAGTTCATTTCTGGCAAGTTGAAGTCCCCCATAAGGACAAGGTCAGCTGATTCGGAAGCGTCCCCTAGCTCCTCAAAGAATCACTGATGAGGGAAGATCCTTACACTGTTAAATAATGCCATCTACACCTACCAAGGTTAGCAAAGGCTAGAATTGGACAAAGGCTGAAGCAATGCCACTGCTCCTGAAAAGCCAAACCCGTCTATTGCACGTATAAGACTAAGTAAGAAATGAGGAACTCCATCTGTTCTTAAGAATGCTGTCATTCCTGAATCAGTTGATAAGCACATGCAAATCACGAATCAGTTGCAAGGAAATACCACATCTGAAAGTCAGATGGCCGTGTGCACCACAGTGTGAGCTGCGGGAGAAGGAGCGTTACAGACACAAGACAGAGAAACTAGAGCTGTAGGCAGTAGTTGAAAGCAAGACAGGAAAGAATAATCACAAAAGAATAAAACAGATGCAGTATCTGGTGGCAGTGATATGATTTACGAGAAGTCAGCAATGGAAATTGTCAGCTAATTATTGAGAGGGCCATCACAAGCAGCAATGACAGAGGCTTGTGAGCAAAGACAGAGGCTGCACAGGCTGAGGCAGAGGGCAATTCTGCTCTTCAGGCTAGGACTGGTCATGGCCAAACTACTGATGATGCTGGACGCTGCTCTGAAATATACTTGTGTGCAAAAGATGTGGCTTTGCAAGTAGCCCAACTCACAGATTGATACTTTTCTCTTTTCCAACACTTCCAAATCCAAAAGGTACGTGTGTGAACCTGCATAAGGATTCTCAAAAACACAAATGAATCTTCAAATATGTCTGAGTACCAAGAACACCTGCTACTGATGCAGCTATTAAATGTCCTATGCAAATGAAAACCTCTTAAGTAGCTACACCTGTCAACTTAGTTTACATTATTTTAAAACCAAAATCATGCAACTCTTTCTTTCTTTCTTTTTTTGTTTTGTTTCACTACCAGTTTCTTGTGTGACCCTGGCAAATGAAACCATTATAATTCACGATGCATCACTTACTACTGTTAGGGCACTGCAAAAGTTTAACACACCTTCAGCTGATACACAGTGCAAACAGTATGCCTAAGAAGCACCTTCCATCCCTGCAAATTTTCTTCTGACTAAGATCTTTAGAACACTGACCTATCAAGCACGGCTTTGAGTATGCTGAATTCTCACACTCTCAAAAATATGGTACAGCATTTCCTATCAGTTTTTTAGGCTCTCTCAATAGAAGAATAAAGAAAAAGTTGTGTGCTACAGTTAAGGTGGCAAAACTCCCCCCTACACCACAAGCAGCTGTTACCAGTACTATTTCAATTTGCATGATCCTGCACAGAAATATGCCCAGTAACAAAAGAAAATAATACACTCTTCAGAGAAAGAACAGCACAAAATTGTGTAAGTGTACATCATACATTTATTACCGAACAACTCTCTCAACTCCAAAATTGGGCACAGGGATTAAAAATAAAAATTCATTGCACTACCTAGTAAAGCATTACTAGTAACTCTCATAAAAAATGTACAAATTTTGTTAAAAATTTATCAAGCCTTCAAATGATTTGGTTACAGATATTTATAATACATTTAAAACTACATGTTAAATGATACAATAGCATATGATTTAAAGAAAACACTTAACAAAATATGATTCCAACAAAAACCATAAGCTTTCATAATAATTAGCAAGTCTGAAACACAAGTAGCAAAATGAGGTAACAATGTACCAAAGGAAAAAACCACAGCTTTTACAAAGGCCCAAAGATAACTCAGTTGAAACTGTTTTCTACAATTAAAACTAAAACAGTTGGTAAGTCTCATCCCAAGTATTATGCATTGTATTAACAGCTGTGAAGTCACATTCAAGAGCCAGTACAAAATGATGTACAACACATGGCCTTGTTTCTTTCTCTAAAGAAAGCCAAAAAATGAGACACTGAAATTATCTGTAGGCCTTGATATCCACCAAAATGTCAAATTAAATTGACAGTTAACGCAAAAAAACACAGCAGTGCCAATATGATAAAGCAAACATACTGGAGGTTGGAATTTNNNCTTTTTTTTTTTTTCTTTTTCTTTTTTTTTTTTTTTTTTTTTTGGAGAAAAAACTGGATGGCAGAAAGGCAACAAACATAAAAGAAGTGTTGCTGAATTCAGGTGCTGTCAGGCACCACGGCAGCTGTGCATAATACATGGCAGTTAAGAGCTGAACGTAAATCCCCTGCCCTTGACAGCCACCACAGAGGATGTGGTTGTAGCCTGTCTGAGCTGATTCAAAACATAAACACGTGTGCTCTTAGTACACACTAACCACGGGAAGCAAGTCCACATTCATCCATGCAAACCAAAGAACCATTCCAGAAGAGATGAGCTGTAAGAGTGCAACAGTTAATTGCAAGGTTTCACCAACTTTGACCCTCCATCTCCTAGATCCCCCATTGTCTCACTGAATTTTAGTGGAGAAAAAGGGACATTTCTCCAGTTCCAGAAAGAGAGCTACTTTCCCTTGGCTTCAGAAATATGAGTCTTGTTCACTTGTATCAAGTTTAGAAAAAGTACCCTCTTTCCATGCTTTGAACTGAATACTAAACACAGAAACGTTAGTCATGTTTAAATCTGTACATGGATTTTTTTTTCTTTTGCAGTTATATAAAAGAGGCTAAGTTTTGTAAGACATACGTGGCATATGCTTTTTAAACATGATTTTATTTGTTAAAAAAATAAATTTTATTACATGTAATTTAACCTGCTAAGTGCTATTGTGAAAAGCCTATTCTTTAACTCCATTGGAAGAGAGGAAAAAGAAATTCTAATATTTTGAAGTGGAAGTAACAGCATTTTTACTTATTTAGTGTTCCTAAGTAAGGTATGGAAAGCTTCACTGTTTTTGAGAACCACCTGCAAAACTAAACAGAGGGAAAAAAATATCTGAAACAGAGCAAAATTGTGCTTTTATTTAGCTGCACCAAGAGCTGTGACTGGGTCTGTAAAATCTTCAAAGAGGAAAACCAGCATGGAGAACAGCTAACACTCTTTGAAATTTTAACTGATACTAAAGCATAGCAGCATACAAAAGCATCAGAAATTATAAAGAATAAACTTAAAGCTGAAACTGGCAGCAAGTTGTAGCAATACTAGTAATTGTGCCACTTGTGCTGCTGCAACTGAAGTAATGACACTGAATTTATGACAAGAATTTAATTGCAAAAAGTGCATCCTTTCAGTAAGTGTGGTATATGCAGACCTAACTGTATTTTGCTAGTGTGAATGTTTCAAAGAAAGCTCATTTTTTTCAATGGCCCATATAAAATATTATTCAGAGCACTTGAATAGACATTATCCCCTATTTCACAGCACTGTTCTGGAAAGTATTCCAAAATTTCTCCTCTAGTGGAGTACTCTGGAAATTTGATTGCAAAAACTTAGGGAATTCCTTCTTCCTATTACACTCATCATGAAATAAGGAAGGGAAAGAAGCAGCATCAGGGCAACTGAGTTCTGCAGGTAATGACCAAAACCTATCACCTCTTGTGAGAGGGTGAAAGAAATATGAAATTCTACTTCTCTGAGAAAAACGCTAAAAAATGTATTTTATTCACAAAGCTGCAATAATAAAATTGTAACCTTTTAAAAGTTATTTTAGTTACATACTAGCTTCCTTGTAGATGACAAAGAACGTATGTGACTAAAGCCAATGTTTATAAGCTAGAAGATGATGTCCTTATCAAGTACAAAGAGCTGTTCCACAAGACCAGGACACCTGCAGTGTACTTTCTGCTTCCTCTCATGGAAGAAACACATAACTGGTAAACCCAGATAGAAAAATTTAAAAGGAAAACAGAAAAACATTGATATTCATATAAGCAATTGAAAACATTGATATTGCTAAATGTGATATTGCGACTCTACAGTGATAAAATAACTTGTAAATCAGCCATTTAAAAATCCAGACTTTGTAACATATGATAAAACCCCCAAGGTTACTCATGTATGAACAATCAATGCATTCTTTAGTGGTACACACTTAAAGCCTCCAGTGAAGGGGAAGCATAACAGCTGTTTGAATAGTAGTAGGTAGAAAGGTCTTTACACCTCTAAGTACGTTGGGGACAAAATACTAAATGTCTGTAATTGCTGCACCCATGGCATTCAGTGTGCAACTGCAAACACAAGGAAAGGAACCAGTGTACAGTACTAGTACTGTTTAAATAACACACAAGGTTATACATTGCAGCATAATTATTACTACACACATACGTTCTCAGTACATGCTGGTATATAGGTTCTCAAGCACGCACACCCAGTCACAAGCACACTTCACTCACCCTCTCACAGGCAAACACACACTCACACTGTTCATCCCCACTCACAGTATCTGAAGGCTCTATATAAGGTAGATTGCTATATTGTTTGGAGCTACCACTTTTTTTTTCTTTTTCTTTTATATAAAAGCACATGCTAAAAGATCACATCCACAGTAATCTCGCAGCAATACTTGGAATGATCACACAAAACCCAGGGAATGTTAGTGCACACACAAAATTAAGCTAAAAAAAAAAAATCTTTGGAGTTCCAATCACACTTGTTAGTATAACAATCCCATAACTGTGAAGACTAGTTATAAGCTTTATAATTGATTAAGTCACACAGTGCAAAGTAAGGTCCATTGACCCTTTTGTGAAAAGGGTAGGCTGGAAGCCACATGGGTAGGTAAGTTCAATAGAGAGTTCATATATACATGTGACCAGAATCACCCAAACCAGATTTGTGCTCTTAGATTGGTCATTCTGAATCACGATGCACTTCCGAAGCATCAGCTCTGCAAATCGGGCAGGTGCGATTTGCCTGTAAAACCAGAGAAACAGAAGAGGGTTAACCAGACTGACAAATGCATTGTTAAAGTAATGCCTATGTGATACTGACATCTGTGACCACTCAAGAGCAATTCAAGAGGACACAGGACGTGCTTATGCCTTTTTTTAATTGTTTGAATGGTGTGGTGAGTTTGCCAATTCAAAATTACATTTACAAAAAAATAATTGAGCCTTTTATCTTTAAAGACAAAGCGAGACAACAAACAAGCTCTAGCTAAGTGATGGTGGTTTCACTAATGCAGATTCACAATTATAGCATATTGCAGTCAGATGGATGCAACTAACAACCTGTACTCTATGCTGCAGAAAGAAACCCAACAAAACAAACTGAGACACCTTGGGCTGCAAATAAACATTTTGTGAGAGGATGTCATATTGTCACTGTACTGTACTGATCAGGAATGACATCATATACTTTGTTTATTCAGTAATCATCACAGAAAAACATCATATAGACTTGGTCAAAGCTGCAAGCAAACCGGGGAAAAAAGGGAGGGACTTTTAGTAAAGGGAAAGTGGAATAAAAAAATAAATAAAGATGACTCAACCTAGCAGGTATTCAAGTAACACATAGCAGCATGCCTAGATTTAGCTCTTTAGTAAAGCATACACTGAAAATATGTCCTGTGACTCATTTGCTTTCCTAGCCTCCTTAAAAAGTAAGACAGATAAGAAGTAATATTCCTTACACTACTGGGAAAGTATTTCTGCCTTCTCATTTCCCTTTTCAAATAATGGCTAATTTCATTAGCCATTTTATCAAATGATGAGAAAAAGCCCCAGAAAGCTATGTAACATCTATGAGTCAATACTTCCTGTGCAAAGGGAAGAGTGAAGAGAGCTCTTCCCTGTCCCAAATTCTCTATTTCATAGTTATTAAAACTGCAGGACCAACCACTGTACTCCAAGCCTTCTAAAGCAATCAGATTTTTCAATGAAAATGCAAGTGAAGAGCATTCTGTAGGCCAGAATTCAGAGTTCTTTGTCAAATATTTTAAATCCAAACAATAACCAAGCCAATGAGTATGTAACTAAGCCAAAGCAGTATGTTATTTATTACTCAAGAACGTACAGTAATAGAAGTTAAAGTGATAGTGTATTTTTCCTGTCAATTTCCTGCTGTCATCTGTTAGCACTGTCCATAATTTTTATTGCTCTGTAATTTTTGTAAATCATGGACTGGAGTATCAATTAAAATTTTATGTCTCTCTCTTTCACTAGCAGTTTCAAAATGCACTTCAAAATGTCCTTACTCAGTCATTTCATTTCATGTGCCTGACTCTAAATATAATGTGGCTAATATAATGTTTAAAATAAAAAGGCCTGATGAATCAAGAGCTATTCACTTAGATTGGTACTGAAGTAACAATCACTTGCCCCACAGAACAACATTCAGTAGGAGCAATTTCCTGACAGGAATTGCAGAAAGAGATCTACTGTGCCAGGACAAAATGAATACTCAAGGAAACCACACCACTGCTTTTAAAGTAACTTTTCAAGATCCTACATGGACATCTGCTTTAAATTTGGTTGCATTCTTTTGTCTTTCATGAAATGAATTTCCCCCTCCTGGCATTCAAGATGACTCCTGACACCAAAAGAGGAGTGAGGGGGACGTAATATTGTAATATTGACCTTCTAACTTGCCACTCTTCCATGCAGACCTTATTTTGTGCTGTAACTACAGAGTGCTGCACAATAAATTGATTTTTAAAATACATTTCATATAGATTTAAAGTGAACTGCCTTTAGAATAATTAAACTATAGGGCTATTAGAATCCTCTAAAAACCACTGCACTACTTTGGTGTTAGTCCATCAGAAACAAGTTGAAGTATAGTGACAGTTTTTGTCTTTTCTTATATATAATACACCATATCCTACCGAGTATTTCAAATACAAAGGCAGGTTGTCCTTTTAAGGTTGTTCTAAACACTCAGGATGAAGACAGGTCATGGTGTCAAGCTCTCCTTTGGAATGGTGACTTGTATTTTATAGAAGAACACATTTCTCATGTGTTGATACTTGACTAGAGGATATAGGGTAAGGAGCCAAATGGGGAAGCAAACATGTTGGTACTCATTCTTGCTAGGCAAGCTATGTAAAACAGTTGAAGTCACCATCATCATCAAACTCTGTATCATACCTCCTAGATAATTTACTTTTTTTCAAGTCTTCTTTAATGTCCTATATTACTCAATACTGTGAAACATGAGAATTGGGAATACTACAAAAAGTAAAAGGATAACCTCTTTCTTTTAAATTCTGTTGTTTTCTCCACTGTATTACATCTTCTCTCAGTAAATCTTGAAGTTTGCTTAAATAGGGAAGTATTTTAGCTGAAGTGGGCAACCTAATGCACTGTTATAGAACATTTCCTCTTACTTGCTCACCCCCTAAAAAGCTAGTGCTGTCAAATATTCCATGCATACAAGCCACAAAATGTTTTTAGATAGTTTTTTTACTTCTCCATCATCACCAACCAGGCAACCCAGGAAGAATATTTCTTAAGTACTCAGATTCAACCACTAACCTTTTACTTCTATCTTTCACTAAAGTGACACATGATGGAACTTAAAAAAAGAATCAATTTGACTCCACAGTTCTAGAAAGAGTCCTAGATAACAAATACACTCTTCAAAGAAATGAGATTAAATCAGTAAAAGATAGCAACTAACTAATATTTTTTTTCTTTTTCTACCTTGTGGAATAACATTACAAATATTGAAAACTACAATTTTCACTTTCCCTTCTAGAATTTATGAACATGATGTTGGCTGGATGATGTGAATTAGGTGGATGAGGACATAATTATACTATCAAAATGCATTAAAAAAAGCTCTCAAATTTATAAAGGAATGGACAGAAGCAGAACTAAAGCACAAAATATTTTCCAGTTATCATCACTTCCAGATGTTAGCTTCTCAACTGTAGCCGAGTTTAGACAGAAGCTGTAACTAAAACAGACTGGTGTTACAGGTAATTCATTACAGCTTCCAAAGCAAAAGTCTTTATTTCCATATACCATCTTGGTACCACTGTAACTGAACCCATATGGTGTAAAAGTATTGTCTCAGTGATTCGACACTAGGATGGTTTCACCTTGTCTATCCTATTTTGCCCTCAGCTCTGAAATAACAATGTCAATGCAAGTTTTACTAGGTCTAACTGCATCCCTCTACATTTTAATTGCATATCTTGCACCTCATTCTAAAGACAACCTTTACAAAATACTACTTATGAAGATCTGTTAGAAAATGGAGTTTCTAGAATGGGAAGGGAACATCAGCAAAACTGTTTCACCACTAGAACAGTACACTGAAATTATGAAAATAGACTAAACTAAATCTACTTTTTTCACTTTGTCAGTTCATTTGCAATTGAAAGGACTAACTCTTCAATCGGACTAACTCTTTAATTTTAAAAGTAACACACTGAGTCCCAAACTAGATTAACTCAACATGCTTGTCTGACTCCTGAGTGCAATGTCAGGTAACAAAAGAGCATTATGAAAAAGACAAGCATGCAAGACACTTTCCTGACGTGTTCCTCTAACTTCCAGAAATCTGCAGATCAGGGGTTCTATGAAGCAGAGGTATTTTTTTTGCATTAATAGCCTGGAAAGAGCTGTCTTTTAAAAATTTGACATAATAAACCTATAGCATCCACTATCTCACAGGCTATGTCAAATGACATTTTCTTTCTTTTTTTTTTCTTTCCTATAAAATGGAGAGAATACTATCCCTGGATACTCACTGTCCACACCACAACTGACTTATAGAGTTTTATGCAATGAAAGATTGACACATGTAGAGTGGATGCTGCATGAGAAGAGGAGGGAGACACTGAAGAACACCACTTCAATACAAATAGACTCTATTGTTAATTTGTAGTAAGTGAATAAAACTGCATACATCTAGCAGAGGAAAAAGTGATAATATTATGTGGAGGGTGTGTATGTGGCTTTTTATATGACAATAAACCACCAGGTCTTTAGATTTCTTTTGGTGATACTTGAGCATGTGTGTGAATTCAGATACTTTTGGACCATTTCTATCAAAAATAGTGAGAATTACTAATAGTCACATTGGCCCTTGATTTTGCAGAGGCTTTACACTTAGACAACCATGGGTACTATAGCCAAAGGGCAATTTCACATCCCCTTTTTTCAAATCCTTCTCATTATTCTTGGTATCTTCTTAGCAAAAAACCCACTGTCTATATTCATTTGTTTTTTCCATTCTCTGCACTGCCTAAGATGCCATATTTATATATTTTCGCACTTGTCTAAGATATGATGCTATATTTATGATGTCATAAAGGCAATGGTGTTTTATTTGTTTTTCCAAAACAGTGAACGCCATCTGTAATTTTCTAGGGACCGTATCAACTGCAGTTTCCAATGTTCCACACAACAGACTAAATGGATTGAAGCTGAATAGAATGAACAAGTCAAAAAACTGAGGCAAGAGGGGAATCAATACCTTGCCAGCAGTAGATATGGCTCAATGCAGCCTGTAGAAATGTCTCCCATAATCTACTTGTATTTCTTGTTCTCACCTCCTGCACAGCTGCTATTTAATCAGTACTCTTACAGGGTGGTCCTGATTTTTGAGCCTTTTTCCCTCAAATTCTCTTGAATGGGTAAGTAATTTTGTAAAACTGTATTTTCTATTTGTATATATTACATTTCTGTGTATATGCATACACATAAACGTACACATGCAACCCACTTTATTTGCCCCAGAAACCAACATTAACAGCCAAGTGGGGAAGGAAACATGTTGGTACTCATTCTTGCTAGGCAAGCTATGTAAAACAGTTGAAGTCACCATCATCATCAAACTCTGTATCATACCTCCTAGATAATTTACTTTTTTTCAAGTCTTCTTTAATGTCCTATATTACTCAAAGGCACAGTAATTGCTTTAAGCAAATGGAAAACACAGTAAGAGCTATCAATGAAAACAACTGTATTCACGTTCATTTTCCCTTGTGCCCAATATTATTAAGAAACAATCGTCATCAATTATAAGAGTAATACAGTATCTAGGCAGTACTTCCATTCTGCTGGCATTTCGAAGTATCAGAAACGCAAAACAAGATGAAATGAAGTGGAATAGCAAAATATCCCCACCCTCTCCTACAAAACTACATCATCAATTTCATCTAAGATAGGATTACTTTTTCTTACCTTCAGCCATTTATCAACACACTTGGCATGGAACTCGTGGTTACAGGGTAAGACTCTAAGTAGCTGCCTTGACTCAAAATCACACATGCACACCACACATCTAAAAAAGACAATGAAGTTCAAATGTATCTGCTATGTGAGAATAACAAATATGCAATTCCATACAAAACCTTACCGGTATGATTGCAACGTAGTAGCTATTTTACTCCTTCAGTAGCTACAGTGATCTACACGTGACAATGGAAACTGAAAATTGACTCTGTGGGGTTTTATGGGGGTTTTGTTCTTTTTTTTATTTACAGTACTTTCACATCACAAAGCAAGTATTCTTGCTCTTCTGATCTAGCTGTGACTGTAAGTTAAAGAAATTAAAATTAAGCCACCTAAATTATGGATCTTTGAAAGAGACCAATATACTTACAATGTCTGCTCTGACTGGTGATTGTTTGGATTGAACCTGTAGGATGGAAGCTGTTCAATGTCAGCTTTTGTTAATCCCCGTGGTTTGGCTTCTCCCAGACGTTCTGCCAAATTCAGCAGTGCCTGCAAAACATGGAAACTAAACATTTAAAAATTCACTGATCAAATGGGCTCTGGTTCCATTACTGTTGGGGACTACCATCACATCTCTCTACCCCAGCTGCTAGCACCAAACATCCTTCTATCGGGACACGTTTACAACTTTAGTTCTCCCACACAATACAAACTCCTTGGAAAGTCTTTCAGAACCAAACCACCTTTGTAATTACATAATGCACTACCTCTGAGATTTCAAAACCCACTTCCCAAGGACCCAATTTCCAATTAGTCCTCTGACTGCATGCACAGCTCAGTAAGTAATTAACTTCTGAGGAACCGTCTCACCCTGCTATGGAATTAACAGGGCTGGTAACCTGAAAAGAATTGTCAACTAATCTCCTTCGTAAGAATATGTGAATTTGGTCTTGTGAGAGAAATCACAAATTTAATTTGACAGTTTATGATTCCCACTCCAGGTCTTGGGCTAGTTGAATTAAAATATGGAGATTTTATCCTCAATCTGGAAAACAAACACATATCATAAAACTTTAGGCACTTTTTTGGCTGCTAATTTTTTTGTTAATTTTCTGTAAGCCAATGATTGCATTTCATGTATACAATTTGCAGTCTGTCATGCATTTAATTCACACTCCTTCATGAGGGGCCTAGGAAACAACGTCATTGTGACTGAGAATCAATGCACAGAAAAGATCCTATGAAAGCTGCAAACAGTATTGATTTCTTACGCTACTGAACCTAGGGCCCAAATTCTCAGAAGACATTGCTTCTTCTGAACCACCACAGAAGTTATTACAGAAGTGCTCATTGTTAAACTGAAGATGTGCAACTACACAGATATCTTAATGGCAGCACAGGCAAAAAGATGCAGAAGTCAGGGTTAATGATGACTAAGTCAAGAGAAATCAAATGGAATCCATTAGCTTCAGAACCAGCAAAGAAATAACTACTGGAACAGCCCCATAATTATCCAGGATATTTAAGAGGGTTCTGCATCTGTAGATGTGAATTACCATACCCCTCCAGAGGGCAAGAAGAAAAGGCAGTAAGGCAATTTTAAAAATATTACATTTAGATTAATTAGTCCTATGATATTAAAACTATGCTGAAAGTTACACTCATAAAACCAGTAACTTACCCTTTTCTTTTAAAAGGGCTTCACTTCTGTTTGGTATTTAAAATCAATTACAGTTTGAAAGGAGAAGAGTAGCACAGAGAACATAAAAGTTGAACAATTTAATGATTACTAGCCCGGAAAGGTGAATTCTGGGAAAGAGCAATAGACAAGAAAGAAAGCTAAACACTTCCAGTATTACAAAAAAAAATAAATCTGAAAGGACCATTTTTTGATTCTGTCTTCACAGTCACTATATTTATTTGAAAGGCAAAACAAGGATTAAAAGTAAAATATAATAAAATTTTATCTATTGCTTGAGCTAACATCTGTTCTTTAAAGGTAGTTGTAGTTCACACACCAACCTCATAGTTTTCTACCTCTCCATCTTCCACATCCAACTCAAAGCTGAAAGCTGGTCCAACTGCCGGTGGCACTGGGAGCATTGATCTACCACGAGAGCAAACAAGGATAAGGTTCAGCAACTTGCTGAAGGAAAGCACAGAAACATCTGGCAGAGGTAAAGTAACCTTACTGATGCCTCTCAAATGAACATGTTCTTAGAACCCGCAAAAATGTTACATTTGAAGTCAAGAACAGACATTTGAAGTGAAAGAGTCACAGAAAAAGGCTTTTTCTGCTACTTTCTGATACTGAGAGAGCTGACTTTTTAATTGCAGGTGTGTTTCACTTGGTACTTTTAACCAAGCTCAGCTTTATTACAAAAACTAATCTCTTAATTATCACAGACTATGGAGATCTAAAACTGACAAAAAAATAGACATTCTGGTTTCAAATATGTTTTATTTCTTTAAGTGGATAAAAGACCATCAGAGAGGAATGTTAAGTTCATTTAGATCTCCAACATAAAAGTCTTGCAACTTCTGCAATCCTAAAACACAGTGAAGATAAACAGGATTTGCTACCAGACAAACTTCCATCCTGAAGGCAAGTACAAATTCACTTTATCATGAACTGTGATGTTGGTAAAAGCAGAATCCCTTCAGACTGAGAGATCAGAGAGATGTTTTTCTGGCTTTATATTCAGTAGGTCTCTTTAGCCCCCAAGGTAAGTACAATGGGTCAAAACTTCATCCACAGACATGGAAATCTCAAATTCAAATTTGAGAATCAGGAATTACTATGCCACATCATGTTCTCAATGAACAGGCAAGAAGGTATGACATTACTCTCAGACTGCAAGATGGAAAGTTGAACAACTTTGCTGAATTAAGATTTCTGTTGCCATTTTCATGCCACATCTGACACTGTGTGGAGAGAATCTACAGATCTGGTGTCAGTGCTTGATTATTTCTTTGTCAGTGTCAACTCTACCACCAGAAACTTAATCTTTGTTTTCCAAACATTTAATTCTTACTTCCAAAACAGAATACCGAAGACTAATATGTCTCATGTTATAGACCCAAACTCTTCCAGAGAGTCTACCGTAACGCACTACAGATAATTCCTAAATGTTAGTTGTCCCACATCTTTTCCAAAAATAGCTAATCAGAGGCAGAACAGAAATCTGACACCTGTGACAGAGTAGCACTTCAGCCAATAAAGAGTAACGCATCACAGAAGTTCCCACTCTTGTGTTTTACAATTAAGAAACAAATATAATAAATTTATTCTGTAAGTGAAGACTCCTACAACTTGATCCTACAGTGTAACTATGCCTCTGTAAGAGCATCACAGAACTATGATTTAAAATCTGGTGAAGATTTTACCAAGAGTTCAGAAACAAGAGGCTACTGTGCCTGAAAATACCTACAGAACTACACTGGACAAAAACTGTTCGCTTGTATTTTTCCTTGCTCAGTGGTGTAGGTTATTCAAAATAGGTTGAAAAGTTTACACAGAAATGTAAGTTTTCCTCTGAAACAGGAGAAATATGCCTGGTCTCTGGCAGAGTCCAACAGTAAAAAGTGCCAAGATGCTTGCTGACTTCTTAATAGCCTACATGGAAGCAAATGTACTTTTCACTTACAGCACATAAGGTAATAGGCTGGGATGGTAAGGGTGTGGTGGTATTGGCTGCTGTGATCGGTATCTGCTGCGCCCTGTGAGTCTTCGAGGCATAAAAGGTGGGTAAGGCTGCAAGAAAGAAGAAAATAAGCTTCAACTGAAACTTGCGGAACTGGAACTTGTGTCCAGTTCTGGGCTCCCCAGCACAAGACAGACATGGACACACTGGATAGAGTCCAACAAAGGGTCACTAAGACAGGACTGGAGTATCTCACGTGCGCGAAAAGGCTGAGACAGCTGACCCTGTTCAGCCTGGAGAAGAGAAGGCTCGGGGGTCCTACCAATGCATATAAATACCTGAAGGGAGGGTGCAAAGAAGACGGAGCCAGGCTCTTTTCAGTGGTGCCCAGTGGCAGGACCAGAGACATTGGGCACAGACTGAAACACAGGAGGCTCCGTCTGAACATCAGGAAACACTTCTTTACTCTGAGGGTGACTGGGCATTGCCAAAGGGAGATGGTGGAGTCTCCCTTCCTGGAGATACCCAAAAGCTGGCTGGACATAGTCCTGGACATCCAGTTTTAGCTGGCCCTGCTTGACCACACGACCTCCCTTCCAACCTTATCCAGTCTGTGAGCCCATGATTCAACATTTTCTATTCTTAATCTTCACCCTCAATAATGAAATCCACTTTCAAAAAAGCATTATTTAAAAAATCCAGCCTCTGCTAAAATCCAAAAAGAATCTCAGCCTCAGTCTGAAATTACTATTCCCACCAATAATATACAATCATGCTAATTCATGTGAAAAAGGGGTAATATACAACATAAATCTTCACAAGTTCTTGTGTATTTAGTCTACAGTCAGTATAGTTTGGGAAACAGGTCATGAATTGCTGACCCTCTTGTAAACATAAAAGGCTCAGGAGCTATTATGCAGGCCTGGGCATAAGCAGTTGAGTAAAGAAGCCCTTAAAATACTCTTTTAAAATGAGAATTTAAAAAAAATCTCTTTTAGAAACCTCTAACTTTTAAGCAATGGTATGTATTTACATTTACACTTAGAGGCTGGAAGCCTTTCAGGTGAATGTGGAAGGTTTAATCAGTACAATTTCAGCAGTTGGATCACAGACAGACACTCAAGTCCAAAATTTCAATGCATGCCTTCCAAGGAAAAATTAGGGCACTTTTTGTCATGTTTTACTAAAATGTTTTTGTATTTTCTACAACTGAAACTCATGTATCCCTACTGAATTCATATTTGAGGACCTAAAGACTTGGTTTTTTGAAACAAAGAACACTCTAAGCCTTTACTAGCACATTTTTCTTCCTTCATGTTTGAAATTTAAAAGCACAAGAGCCCAGCATATCCAATGACTAACCTAAAATCCCCTAGTTTTACAATGGAAACATTATAATTAGGTAGCCACGGTCATACATAAAATTAACATATGAATAAAAGCACAATGCAAAAAAGCCTGGTTCCTTTTGGTTCAAGTTTCAAACTAGACTTATCAAATATTAATTTTACTCCTTTGTGGATTCTGCAATCAAAAAACTTAATTAGAAACTGCTGTGTTCACTGAATGAAAAAGAATCAGAAATGTAGTTATTCCATTCTAGTGTTCATGCAAATAAAGCTTTATAAAGATTTAGTATTACTTTATAAAAGGCCACATGGTTACTTGTAATATGACTCTATTTTACTCCTTACAATAAACAACACAGAGGTGAAGCATCAGAGAGTACAAATGCTACAATCTGCAGAAAATGGTCTTATGTTCCCTATCATCTACTTTAACAACCAAACTTAAAAATGAGGGAAGTCTGACTCCAAGCAAAACACGTACGATTAGACTAAGTCATCTAAAAGCATATTGAATAAAATACAAGCAGTTCATGGAAGCTTTTAAGAGTCCTGGACTCCAGAGTGTCTCATAGTGCCTGAAAACCTCACAGGAAATCTGTACACCTTTAGATTAGGAGTAAGTTGATCATTTTTTGAAATGGTGGACATTTATTGAACCATTAGAAAAACCGCAGCAAGGCATTTGATTAGGTTCTCTGATTTCAAGGGGAATAACTGAAGACAAGATATCTGTAGATTCTGCAGCTGCAGGGCCTAAAATTTAATTCTTATTTAAAATTTGAATACTCTAAAACCACTGATAAGTTGATACACGTCACACAATAAAAAAATTTCAGCTCCTATACTTGGAATCTAGCTATTTCTCCCAGCACCACACAGGCAGGAGAGGGTGTATTTTGTGTTTTTTTAAAGAAGTGACCCACACGAAACAACCACAACAACAACAAAACCCTGACCCGTATCAAGACCAGAATAATTGCAGGCTGAAGTACAAGACTAAGATCCTAGAAGTAGCTCCACTGGACACACCACAGATAAACACAGTTCAACAAAATTCAACACAGACTTTATCCTGCACCACTTTTAATTTTATTTTGTGCTGCTGTAGTTGAACTGCCTGTTGATCCCCTGAAAGCTGACTTAAATCAAACTTTAAATAGCTATCCTTATAATATATGGTGTGGTCTAAATTATGGAATTATTTAACTTCTTAAAGAGAAGAATTGTTTTTAAAGCATTCTGGCTTTCCAGAGCTGTGGAAACTCAAAATATGATGAACTAAGTAAAAGTGACAACATTTTTTCTAAACTGTACTAACCAAATCTTGCAACAGAAGTCCTGGACTACGCGACAACATGGAAAGTTTTCTAAGTAAATGCTGCTGCACTCTGCAGATAATGTTACTGGAAATTATTTGCTGGTGTCATTAAATTACTCTTAACTTGATTAACATAACCTTAAAGAAAATACCACAGTATGCAGCTATTCCAATAATGGAATATGATTGGAGAAGGGCGAATCTTCAACAAAATGTACTACAGAATAAAGATTAAGAATGTTAATGCAGTATGAAAGAGACTGTAGCATAGAAAACAATACTTACTACCCCAAATGACACCTCCTGGTGTAATGGATCATGGGCTAAGAACTGAAGAGGAGCTGAGGGAGGCAACGTTGGTGGATGGGCTGAGGGAGGGTATGTAAAACCTCCTACAGGAAGATGTTCTCCAAGCAATTCTACATCATTTTCTATCCTTTGAAGTGGCTACAAAAAAACCAGAGATAGCCTTTGTTGCAATAATAGAGATGAAATTTTTTCCCCAATAAAGAATTGCAGTCCCAGCTGTATATTCTGTGCTGCCATGATCAATTTTATACTAACTCTGTGAACAATTCCTAGGTCATTAACACTACCCAAAAAAGCAAAGACAACACTACACATTTGATATAAATTCACCTTTTCCAGCTAGCCATGCTTACACACCAGGAATTTATGCGATCTAGCAAATATAGGAGTGGCTGTAATTTCCTGTATCTTGCATTTTTCAGGACAAATATTTGCTCTCCTTCTTGCCAGGCTGCTCTCACTGAACAACTATGCGAGAGAAAAAAATAAACAACCATAGACAAGAACTGAAATTGTGCCACAAAAACTGAAAAGTGGAGGGGAATCATGGTGGTTCCAGTAGATGAAACTGATAATGATATCCAGAAAGCAAGCAGATGCTTTCCTAGGAGGGTCATGCAAGCAGACCTAACAAGCAGTCCTGAGGTTTCAGAAGCATGAGATTCCAGATTAGTTTTGCTGCTAGTTAAATCTACTACATCAGTCAGGTCCAAAAGTGCCCAAGTAACAACCAGGAAGTCTCACTGTTTCATAAATACACCTTTCTGTTACTGACACTGAATTCCACCATTTCAAGAAATTCAGCTAAGAAAGCCACCTTGTGGAAGATAAGGAATAGTCTGTTTTCCTGTTATACAGACCAAACAAGATACTCTTAAACCACTACGATGCAAGCTTTTTGGCAGAGCTGAAAGCTGACAGGCAAATCTAGTTAAAAACCTAAGTACGCAACTCAAGCTAAAACCTGAGTCCATAAATTTTCTAAAGCTAAGTCTCATAAAGATTTCTACCACAAAACCCCACTTTGTTAGGATGATGGAAACTGTTCTCCCATCACTGTAATGAAGTGACTACAATCCTATCCACATCAGAGACACGGCATGAAGGAGTCTCAGCAGTGTTGGCAACAATAAAGCTATATCCTATTTCTGTGTTACTGAAATATCTGCGCCTTCTACTCACCAGGGCAAACAAATGGGCAAGCAAGTAGACAGTCACACAGAAAGAGTGATAGGCCAGAACTGTAAACCTGATTTCCCCATAAACCCAAAACAGGGTCAATTTTCCCATGTTTGCACAATTCTTTTCACTAAGCCAAATCGGCTTAAGCGACAACATCAGCAACTTTCGTAAGTGTAAAGAAAATGACCTAGGAAAAGGACAGGTCATTTAAAAATTAATCAAGAATACAAAAGAAACACGTAATAAAAGCAACACTCTGCTTTTTTCTCTGCTAAGCTTTTCTCTGAGATGCCTACTATGCTTACACAACCTCCTCTGGATTCTATTTTACTTCCTAGGAAAGAAATACCTGATGGTGAAGGAAATACACATCTTTCTGAGAGAAGTAAAAGCCTACGGAGAAACAGCACAGACAATGACGAAATCTGAAGTGAAACACTGAACTTCAGAAGTATTTTTTCATCTTCATACCACACGGTTAGAATTTGAAAGAAAATCCTTGTTTCCTCAATGAGGTATCAGTACTATGTGCCCGTCCAGCCCACCAGTTCTACTGAGAGTGGGGTAAGAAGCATTACTTACCGACCGTGACTGCTGTGCTTGGAAAGGAACAAATTGTCCTGGAGGAGGTAAGTGAGGAGGGTGGTGTGTAGAGATGTGAGGAGGATGCAAAAGGAATGGGTCACTAGAAATGAGGGGTGGAAATGCTGCATATGGTACAGGTAGGTGCTGGACTGAGCACGCCTGAAGCATCTGAAATAAAATGAAGACAATACATTTTTGTAGCACAAACATTCCCTACACAATGTTGCATATTCTATGTATTTATAATGGAAAGATAAAATTGTAACAGAACAGTTCTTTAGCCTTGTTGAAAAGGCTTCCAAAATACACATAAATAATAATTTATTCAAATACCCAAGAGTGATTACTACAGAATAGGCTCTAGAAAGTAGCATAGTGTGACATCTGGTAGGTGCTTATGGTGTTATGGAGTCTGGATTTTCAATACTCCAGGATTAGACAGGCTCTTAAGTGATAAGCAGATACAGTTATCCTAGTTAATTTTATTTTTCCCACATAGCATCATGAAAACAACATGCCAAAGCAATGGTCTTGCAATCACTTTAATCTCTAGGTGCAGGTGAGGGACTCAGCTATCAGACTGTGCCTAAAGACATCTGTTGCCTCAGACACTGCAAGTAATTCATAAAGTCTGCTCTGTTTTGCACTTTTGGGTGAGTCCTATGCTCTAAAAGCAGCTTCCTAGTGACAGATACTACTGGAAATAGCTCTTTTTCTCTCCTTTAAATTCCTGACACAAAACCAAATTTGAGCACTAATGTTTGAACAATAAAGTGATGAAAGCACTGCAGGGGAACAGGAATGTACTTTGTGGCATTGTTCAGTTTTGCTTCCATCTTTATATAACGGAGGAGAAAGGAACCTGCATTCTCTTTTTAGGTGCACTTTGATCCATTATGAGGATGTCAGAAATTTCTTTTATAGTTTTAACAATTATAAGAGCATTCAATTAAGATATACATTATCAAATCTTGAAAAGAAAGATTACCCTGTTTTGAACTCTTACCTTTTTTTTCTTATTAGTAACGTCACACAGCATACATTTACATATTGACTATAATAGCATAAAATGGTAAAAGAAATTAGATTTCAGTAGTGGAAATGAAACTATGATCTCAATTTGCTATGATCATGACAAAACATAAACCTCCAAATGCACCAAAACACAAGCAGAATTATTTGATCCAAATAATATTTTTAATTTAAATGCTGACTATTCTTTTCCCTCAGTTACTATATCATTTTCATTAAAAAAAACCCAAAAATATAAACAAGTGTTTCCATGATTATAATACATTTTTATTGTATTTTACACAATTGAAAACTGTCCTCTGAAATAGCTGAAGATAAATTTGCAGGTAGAATATCTCACAGTCTTCTTCAAAACTTGAGATACTTTGGGAAATATTGAAACAGGATTCTATGGGGTAAAGATTACCATAGTTCCTATATACGTTTGGAAATGTTTGATTTGTGCTATGACCATGTAAATTTTTAAAGTTAGAGCAAATGAAGCCACACTAACTTCCAAGCAGAAAGAAGTGAAAATTACCTGTTTATTCATTCAAGCTTTTAAAAAAGTTTTTCAATTTGGACATATCCTATAATGACCTGGCTTGGAAGGCACCTTAAAAATCATCTTGTTCCAAACCCCCTGCTATGGGGAGGGACACCTTTCACTAAGACCAAGATGCTCAGAGCTTCATCCAACCTGGTCTTGAACACTTTCAGGGATGTGGCATCCATAACTTTTCTGGGCAAGCTGTTCCCGTGCCTCATCATTCTCATAGTGAAGAATTCTTTTCCTAATATTTAATATAAACCTACTCNCCCCAGAGCTGGGTGCAGGGTTCCAGGTGGGGCCTCACCAGAGCAGAGCAGAGGGGCAGAATCCCCTCCCTCCCCTGCTGCCCACGCTGCTCTGGATGCAGCCCAGGACACGTTTGGCTCTCTGGGCTGGGAGTGCCCATGGCTGGGTCATGTCCAGCCTCTCCCCCACAGCACCCCCAAGTCCTTCTCACAGGGCTGCTCTCCATCTGTTCATCCCCAGCCTGGGCTGGTATGACCACGGTGCAGCACTTTGTGTTTGGTCCTGTTAAACCACATGAGATTTCATGTAGGCCCATTTCTCAAGCTTGTCCATGTCCCTCTGTAGGCCATCTTGTCCTCTGAAGAACTTTTAAAATTGATTAAGGTATTTAATAATTGTCATTTGTTTATTTCATAGTTACACATGCAGTGAGAGACAAATATTGTGAAAATAAGAAAAGGAAACTGGGAAGTTAACAGATGAAGCTGGTGAGCAAGGTGAAATGCTGCAGGGCATGGGCTACCTTTGAGATTTATTTTTATGGGCTGGAAAAATTGGCCAGCTGGAAGAATTGGCCAACAGGAACTACTTAGTTCAAAGGCAAATGTAAAGTCTGGCACTGGAAAACAGTAACTCCATGGATCAGGACACTCTGAGACTAATTGGCTATAGTCAGATTTGCAGAAAGAAAAGTGGGGTTGTGGTGGACATGTAGACAATACCCATAGTGTACTCAGTCAAAAAGGCCTATGGCACGCTGGGCTGCATGGCTAAGGAAGCAACTGGTGAAATCAGTGAAGTGATTCTGCGCCTCCATTCAGAAACTGTGACATTCATCTCAAGTCCTGGGCCCACTTTTGGGCGTCCCAGTGCCAAACAGAGACAATGACAACATGAAGACAAGGTCTTGGTGAAAGTCACGACGACTGGCGACTTGAAGAAAACTGCATAAAAGAGGTGGCAGAACTAGACTTGTTCTTCTTTAAAAAGAGAAAATTAAGCAAAAACCTCACCCATGTCTAACTACCTCCTGAGAGTGGACAGGAAGAATCCAAGTCCTCCTCAAGAAGCAAACTGAAAGAGCACAAGGACCAATGGGACCAAGATGCAACAAAGAAAACTCAAGCAGAGTTAATACAGAGGAAATTCATCGCAAGGATAGTGAGCAGAAGCTTAGAGGCGTTGCAAAGTCTCAATACTTCGAAGTTGGTATTGCAGCAGGTGACCACCAGACAACCTCCAGAGTCCCCTCTTAACTATTCCTCAATTTTAAACTTTAACAGAAGAAAGCATAAAGTCTGCCTGATGCTACAGAAACTTAACTGTTTATGTTCACATGTACTGGATCAATTCTCTCAACACACTTGATTAATTGTTGTACATTCAAAACAAAAACCAGAGCTTTACTCCTATATATATAAAAAGGATAACTGCATTGTTGAGTTACAAAACATTTTATGAATTGCACAGGTAATATACCTATTCAAAGCCTAAGGTAATATTATTAGTATCCATTGGATGGATTTCCGTAAGCCCAAATATAGTTTCAGATTTTTCTCTGCTGTTTTCTTAGGACATGTTGCTTTTTTCCTTGCTGAATTTACTCTGTAAGTATTGTTCCAGTCTCTGGGTACCTATTCTGAGATCGCTTTGTTCCACTAACACCACCACTAAACAGAAGGAAAAGGCTGTCTCTCATGCTCCCTCAGGGATACACATCAGCTTATGTAACAGATTTTCACCAATTTGACAGGTAAGGGGAACTGATTCTCACAAATACTTCAGACTAGCCAGCAGCATGCTGCAGACCTTGCTGCTTCTGGTAAATGGTACCTCAGCATGATAAACACAAATTACCCTTACTGTTCCATGAGCAGCCTGAAGAAATAGATTAAGACTATAGCAAGGGTTTTGTTTCAGTGCCACACAGGCTTATTCATGTCATGGAATGCACCACAGGAAAAGCAAAGTTATGCACTGCTGGCAGAGACCAACATTATACCAACATCAGAAGTGTTCGCTAGACGCTGTATATAGTACTGTGTATGACATTACAGATTTATACTAGAAAAACAGATTGAAGCTGGTGTAGTTAGAGAAACCCACTTACTGGGGGAGGCACACTGCAAACTGGAAGGTGCTGGCCACTGAAAACCACTGAGCACCCTGGGACCTGCTGCGTGCTGCAGGCTGGAATGTGCTGGCCTGTGCAAAGTGGTATCCCATGTGGAGCCACAGTTGTCACTGTGTATGAAACAGGAACTGTGCCCTGATGGATCTGAAGCAAAAGGAAAAGAAAATGTATTTAATAACTTACTGCAAAGTCTTAACAGTGTTGTATAGCACAGTAAGAGATAACAAGCTTTTACTTACAGATTAGAAAAATAATATATTCACAGAGTGTAAAAGGAGGCACATGATTATAATTTCTGTTCATGAAAATGTTTTTATCAATGGAATGTTTGATGAATTGAATATTTATTGATCATAATTTCTGGGCAAGAGGGATCTCTCAGCTTGACAGGCTAAAACTTAAGTGGCACCTTAGTCACTCAGAAGCACGTCAGACTACTAAGCCTGCCTGTCCTCCCTTCTCTCCCCCAGGTTAATTCTTATGAAATAAGAAGGTAGTAACTCCCACATAAAAACTAATCTACAAGCAGCTCAAGAATTTTCTCAGTGCTGAAGGGACTGATTTAATATTAACTCAAGAGACTGTATCTTTAAACAACAAAACAATTTTCCAGATTTTCTTTCTTCCAAAGAGACCACCCTCTTGATTCACTTTCAGGCCAGCATTTAAGCTAAATTCCTAATTTAAGTAACAGAACAGCTAACTAGAAAGCTGAAAAGGAAAAGTTAACATGACTAAGAGGCAGCTGAACGTAACTATCCAGATTCATATTAAGAAACCATGTAACCCAATTTTCTAACTAGTAGCAATCCCTAAAATTTTATCATCAAACCAAGATCCAAAGGTATTCTGGACCTAGAAACCACATGGGATGTTTGTTCGTTTAAAATTTTGTTGTTGGTTTTGTTTTGTTGGATTTTTTAACACTGAGAAATCTTTTAACACTTTCATGCTCTAATAAAACTGAAAAGGCTTAAGAGTCAAGCAGCACAGATTAATTCAAAGTAATTATTTCAAAGCTCTCTCTTCCTTCATGATCAGCCAAAACAGAGCTTTCTTATTTACAACGGAACAAGAAGAGCTCCTCAGGAAGGTGAGAATGAGTAAAGAGAGCTAAACTATCAAACTAGTAGTGTACAGCCAGGTAGAGAGACCAAAAAAGAACACAAATCACTGAACACAGGTTAAAATCTCACTTATTAATAATGACATAAACCAGTCTCAGGAAAGACATTGAACTTGAACCAGTTCTGGTTCTGCTACAAAAGCTGGACATAAGTGCAATGCTATATGTGATCCTGGAATGTTTACTGGACACAATAATAATAAAACAACTACTTCTCAAATGTTCATGTGCCTGGAAAAGTATGGGGCAAGTATGGTGGGATGGAAAACTGTTCAGCCAGACTTGTCATGAGCTTACAATATAAAGCAAGAGCATTATCTGATCTCCAGCAGAAGAACTGTTAAAAATTTAAGTTAGTGAGATGGCTAGAATGGCATTGGCTTCCAGCCTTTCACTTGGTCCCAAACGCAAATACTTCCCTGCTGAGATCTGCTCTGCACACATAGTATGAGACACCAGTGCTATGCAACTGTACTGAATGCAAACCAGCTTTTAAGCACAGATGTTATTGCTGCATTCTGTGTACATCCATATAGTCAGGTCTATTCATGGCTAAGTAGCAACTAGTGCACTTGTGCTGTGGCCACTTAATTTAGTAGACAACAATAAAGGTTACCTCAATAGGATCACAGAATCATTTGGGCTGGAAAACACCCTTAAGTTCATTAAGTCCAATTATTAACCCAGCACTGCCAACCCTAAATCACATCTGTAATTGCCACACCTATGTGTCTTTTAAATACCTCCAGGCACGGTGACTCCACCACTTTCCTGGGCAGCCAGTTCCACTGCCTGACAGTCCTTTCACTAATTTTTCCTAATATCCCATCTAAACTACCCTTGTGAAATTTGGTGCAATTTCTTCTTGTCCTGTCACTTGTTACTGGGGAAACCAATGCCCACAAGGTAGTTTTAGAGATTGGTAAGGTCCTTCCAGAGCCTCCTTTTCTCCAGGCTAAACACATCCAGCTCCCTCAGCTGCTCCTCATATGATTTGTGCTCCAATCCATTCACCAGTTCCACTGCTCATCAAAGGACATGCTCCATCAACACTATGTCCTTCTTACAGTGAGAGGCCCAAAACTTCTTTTACAGGTCCTCAGTTACAGAATTCTATACAAAGTGCTGTCACAGAAAGGAATTATTTACTTTCTGGACCAACTACGTATATAATTTTTTCATATAATTTAAGGAGAAGTTGATTCAGCTTGGAGGGTTATTTTAGTTATGCAACAAAACTATCGTGAGTTCTGCTGCTATGCAGACAACCAACTATAGGCATGGTGAATTCTAGCTCTAAATAACAAATTTTAACTATTTAATGACTCCTAAGCTAAGGTGAGGTATTTCACGTGAAACAGAATACATAATTAATAAGTATCATATCACATTTTAATCACAAGAAACTAATTACAAAAGCAAAATAACTGCATTTCAAAGGTTTGAGACAGAGACATAGAGAAATATGCCAATTTATGCACTGACAAATTGTTAACTATGAATTGTTAAGAATCAATCTTCTTAATTAGAAGTGTGAACCTTTTGAGTTTTTTTCACTGCCTATTGCAAGTCTTCATACACATAATACCCAACAAAAGCCATCACTCTTTAAGAAGTCGAATAGAATTTAGTGCCCTGTGACTTGCATTGTCAACTATGATATGAGGTGAACTATTTGGTGAGGAGGGGGATCTTGAAGACAGTGGGGAAAATCCCCCAAAACCAAACACCACATCTTGAATAGCCTTCTGCTTGTGCCCTAAAAATTTTACCTGATCGTGAATGTCAACCATCACTGCATTCTGCTGTGGTGGGTGAGCAGCTGGGTGCAACATGCGAGGAGATACATTCGGAGGACGAAAGGCTCGAGGCTCTTCTATTGCTTGCTGCTGTCCATAGGAGAGATGGTGATAGTTTTCATCCTGGCTAACAGAATTATGTCTAGACAAACGATCTCTCCTTGTTCTCTGACGTCGAACAGGAGGACTGGAAATGCATTAAAAAAATTAGAGGTTATATAAACGACACAAATCCTTCTTAGTAACTAAAACCTCAAGAGAATCAAATATAAAGGAATTTTTTTAACTGGAAAATTTTACTAGAACAAGTTTATTAGTTTGGAATAAAATCTTTTACTGACAGAACTGCTAGAATCCTTATAAATTACACTCTTCTAAGTATGGAAATGCTTGACAGAGCATAGCTTAATGCCGTTAGGGAAACCAAACGAAGAACTCCTATGTAAATATTCCCTTGTTAAAAAAATGACACTTGTATTGCCACAGTAGTGCTCAAAAGTCAAGATAGCAATCTTCACAATATTCCCATGCCTTTATTCTATCTAGGTATAAATCCTTCATTAAATGATCACAGATTTCCCCAGGGTCTTTGCTTCAACCACAGCACAGAATGATTGCTTGCTTAGTGACAGCAGACAAAGCAGCAGACTTCTTTGAAGAAACAAATTAATTCTTCAGTTCTCACATGTTCACTACATAACTGAGTGCATTCTAAAATTCTCTTCAGAAGATCCCAGGAAATTATGATTGTGGCATTGCTTCCTTTTTAGAGTGGAGAACTTCTGTAGATAGATTTAGACCAGAGCATATATTTCTTTTGAGCAACTAATCTACAGGTGTAGGATATGATTATGTATTCTTGTATAATTGTGAGTATGTTCTGGGCAAAGCTGCAATTACTTTCAGACAAAACTTCTAGAAATCAGAGACCATTGGCTCAGGTTCAACACTCAGAAAATGATGCACACAGATGTGATAAATTCACTATGAGAAGTTTTGAACAAGTCACTTCTCATTTATTTGTGAGGAGAAAGCACTGAAAGCACAAAATGATCTTCCAGTACTTCCAGCACACACCTTCCCATCTCCACAGCACACACAAGTTACAGATCCCAGATGCAACAGCAAATTAAACATGGGGTGAAACAGTTTCCTATTGATGAAACAGGCTAAAGAATCCAAACTGCAGAGAAGAGACAAAAAGGATCTGTGATCATTATTAGAACACGTCCTCTCCAACAGTGCATGGAACAGAATTTCTGCTATTACCAAATAAAAATCAAATAAACCTGCAACCTGTTGGCAAATCCCAGATACTTCTCAGTATGGTTGAGTCCAACTTTCGTGCTGCATGAAACAGACACAGCCGGGGCAAGAGGCACCACATTACCAGCTACCCAGATGCTACTGTGAGCATGTGATACAATGTCTCAAGCCACTATTTTTCCACCCTACCTCGCAGAGATTCAGTGACATTATTGTCTCTCTTATAACTGAAACAAACGGTAATTCTCAACAGGTCAGACAGAAGGCATCAGGTCATCAAAGAAAAACCTAAACAAATTTAAAAATGCATAGGCGCCTTTATTTTTATAGACTATCATGGCAGAATATACAAGCTGTGTTTTCTTCTAAACACTGAGAACCTAAATTTAAGTTCTTACTAATGTATTTTGTCTTAAATCCAGTTTTCTTCCCCAAAGTTTTTGCTGCACTCTATATTGCTTTATTACTGATATGAAACAACTGCTACATTCTCCTTAGGTAAAACTGACATATATAATTTCTAATCATGGAATTAGTAATGCAGAAGACATTCTGCTGTTTGGAGTACTCAGGTTGTTTAAAATTTGCTATTTCCTGCTATGAAACAGAAATTGCCTGAATTTTTCAACATAAAAGCGCCTAGGTGAGGATTTTTCTTTGGAAAAGCTCCAAAAATAGAAGCAAGTAACAAAAGACAGCACCAATGCTTCAGAAGAACAGAAATTCTCCTAAGTGCCACCTGCACTTAGACAAGGTGGCTTCTTAAACAAGGTAGTTCTCACAAAACTAGTCTTGCCTCTGCCTTGGTTAAAAGGCCTGGTTTTACTTTTCTGTGAACCCAGAATTGTGAAAAAGCCAACAAAGGCTGGCAAAACTTCTGGAGTGTCTTTTGAAAGGAATGAAGAAGTATTATACTCTGGTAAAAAGCAAAGCTGGATTTTTCCCTGTGCAGAATAATAAATATACTATCCTTTCAGTCAGCAAAATTCAGAGCATCTGGATACATAGCTTATCAGCTACTGAATTATTGGAAATTACTTCAGAATAATTGTCAAGACATGGGTCTAAACTATTATTAAACTTCAGTAATGAATTTATGCCTAAAGTCTTTAGAAACAGCCACAAAAAATCCTCTGTTACTACATGCATAGTACAAACATGGTAAATGGCAGGTTAAAACAAAGAGACAGGATGAAAGTGGTGAAAAAATTGCAGGAATTCCTACCCTCAGGTAAGAACAGCCATAAAAAGGTATCCATAACTGCAGAGTTAGTATGTGCAGATCTTAGTATTTCTAACAAGGGTAATTTCTTTGCAGTAAGACACTCTTGAATCCCTTTAGTTCAGAATTACATTCAAGACAGGGAGGAAAGGAAGCACAGATAAAAGGTAAGGTAAGCAATGCTACAGATCCCCCCATTTCACAATGACTGATAAATTGGAATGCCCTTCTCTGTTTCACATAGGCATGCATCATGCTTTTACATTCATAATTTATCTGTACTATATGTAAGTATCTAGACAAAAATAATCCTTCTGCAAATTCACACCAGAAGGCTATCTTTATTAATGCAGTATTTATTTACAATGAATCAGAATAAAAAAACCACAACAAATTAGGGAACTCTTGTGTTAGGCACAGTACAAAATCACTGATACCAAGAGGTAGAGGTAAGGTTGAAATAGTAAGGAAGGTAATGAAAAAAAAAATCCAGGTAATAAAAATACCCAAGACAGACTATCCTGACCAACAGGAGTCAACTGGTAGGATGAAGGAGTTAATACTGATGACACTGGGGCAGTGATGTCTACACTAGACACACTTCAAAGGTTTTGCCTGCACTTCCCCTAGCCTATTTCCCAGAGCTCAATGACCATTTGCACGTGGAGCGTACCTTTCATCTTATCTTAAACCGAAAACCTGGTGAATTCTGAAATCATTCTGCAATGAGAAAACAATGCAGGGAAAACAAAAAATTTGCTTAAAAAGCATAGGCATAACCTCACCTAAAACATTAATAACAGATACACTCATAATGATCTTAAGGAATCAAGCTTTTAAACCATGAGAACGGCTATTAGTTCTGGTAGGATTCCAGAGCACTCTTAAGACTCAGAAAGACTCCTGCAAAACAATAAACATGCATGCATTGCTCTCCCTAAAAATCCTGGTTCTAGAAGAAGAAATTAGGTGCAATACTATTCTGGAAGTGATCTGGAGCTAGCTCAAATGCAACACTGCACCCAAGCTAAAAAATGCCCCGCAGGGGAATTTTTTTCAGCTGCAGGGAAACAAAGTACTGACATGTTCAAATGTCTCTGGTTAGAAAAAAAACTCCTGTCATTACCCAGGAGCAGGCGAGCTGGCCCTAGAAAGAGTAATGTTTGTGTCCATAAAGTTGCAGGCAGCCTAAGAGTTCCTGTCAGACTGAAGATGGCTTTGCAGAGAGGTGCCTCCCGGTTTGCAAATGGCTTACTTGCAAAAGCCACAGGCTACTACCTAGGCAGCACATGACTGCATATGAATGCCAAGACACGTGTCCCCTGCACATTCACCCCTTACACATTTCCATTCCTATCCTCCATCCCATAGTACATACAAACTGTCTAGATTCTGCCATCTAGCACTTAGTTTGTTAAGCATGCTGTTTAATTCTGCAGGTGTTAATGAGCACTGCAAATAAATTTGTGTAAGCTGATTGGACATCAAACAAAAATGACCCAATACACATATTCTAGGCATTTCAGTTCAAACCATTTGGGGTCAAGATCACTTTGTGGGCCAAATGCCCCTAAACAGAGCATCCTTGTACCAAACTATATGAAAGGTCCGATCTTCTGTCTTCTCAACAACCCTTTAAAATTCACAATTTAACCTCTTTCCTATGTCTGACAAGCTGCACTGAGAGCTCCATATTTTACATGCTACTGACCAAAAGCTTTCAAATTTATGAAGTTAAAGCAAAGATACAAAATTAGCATGCTCTAAATTCTCTTGCTACAAAACTACTGCCTGATCATTGTTGACAAATTTGATTTGTGGAATCTGAAGAAAACTAGATAAATATATCTTAAGCCTAAATTTCATATTAATGAAGAAAAGATAGACACTTTTTTTTTTTAGCATAAACCAAGCTAGAGCATTTCTTAGAAGTAGAGACAGTGTGTTTTAACCTGCATAAGATAACTCAGTATTTTTGAGGCAGAATATGAGGTAATGAAAGCTTCTGTTTTGGATAATTTAACTAGAATGGCAAAAAAGCTGTGAGTTTATGTAATGATAGAGTATCATCCATCCAGGCCCCAGTTCCAATCTCTCTCTTCTGTGACCACTGGAACTTATTCCAAAATCTCTGCTTTGAGAAGTTAATGAGCCACAAGGTAAAACCAACACGAAAATCTAATTACTATTACAAGTGAACCACCCACCTCAGCAAATGTTTGACACTGCTAACCTCCTCATCTCCCCAGCTGCTATCTCTCATCTTTATTATGATTGCTTTTAAGTACAAAAATAATTGTGACTGTAACAAAAATGATGGTATTACACGAGTAATTCTTAACACCTTTAAAAGTACCCTGATGAGAAATATTTTTCCTTGCATTTTTCTACATGCTTTTTGCCTCACTGCAGAGTAATAGAGAATTAGGTTCACAATAAAACAAGTTCGGAGCACTCTTTTCCTCAAGCTGACTTTTCACATACATTACAAGATGATGCACAAGTCTGAAGTACTTCCAGTAGCTTTTTAGTCACAACTGCATTATGTTACAGCTCAAAGGCAATGTTAACATGTTTACCATATGTAATCTAGTCAGTGCTCCCCAAAGCACACCGTCCTTGAGCTAAAATTATAAAGAATAAGAACCTGTTTCCCAAGCTACACAGCTGGCTTACCTCCTCCTGTTTCGTGCAGGTGTGTTGCATCGTTCCCCTGAGAAGTGGTGTTGGCTGGGTCGAGCCAAAGGAGGCTGCCGGTTTGATGTCATCTCCCATGGTCGCATTGGTGGTGATGGGGCTGGTGATGCTGCTGTGTAGTCAAAGACTGAATGGGAAAGGCGCTGCCGCTTGGGACTAGGACTGTCTTCACTCTACACCAGTGCAAAGAAAACCAAAAGAAAAACAAAACCCACCTTCAGATCAGTGAACTACAATCCATACTTCAGTATTGCTTTGCACCTAGCATTAGGAGTGACTCATTCAAGACAGAAGACTTAAACACCATGAAATTTAGCACCTTCAAGTATTCACCTTTATACAGTGTTTATAAATACAGATTTTTAATGGTTTCCTAACCTCTGGAAGAATTACTACTTAAATTATACTTTAGCAGCACTAAAATATAAAAATTCCAACATCCATGAAAAATCAGAACTCTGTCAGAAAAGAGTAACATGAAGAAAATAAGGCATCATCTATTTTACATTCCTCCTGCCTTAGCACTTAAGGCTACAGAAGCATGGGAAGATGCATAAACACAAGTCTTCATAGCAATGGAATCTGTACTAGTCAGTAAGCAGCTGCCACACAGAGCTTTTCTCTCCACTGCATCCCATCCTATCAGGTCTGTACTTAGCCAATCAGACATTAGCTCTGTACTGCAGCCTATTTTAATTCTGCTAGCTCAGCACAGAGATGCTTCATCCTTCTAGTTATTCATGCAATGATAACCATTCATACACAACCTGAATAAAAAAAAAAAAAAATCATCAGCCTCTTATTAAGTCTGTCTACTTCATTAAAACTCCACAAGGCCTTAGTGCTAGATTTCAGTGCTAGTGATGTGAAGGTCTTTCACCTCCAAGCAGTATTTTCCCATTGGTTATGAACACAACTACTTTTCACTGTTTGTCCATCTATTGAACAACTTAATAGAGCTTCTCAGAAGTTCCCACCAATGCCTATGAAGCCAGCAGCAAATGCAATAAGCATCCCTCACCTCCACCCCAGTATTCTGCCAAAATGAAAACGCATCATGCCATTAATAGGCATGACAACTGAAAATACAGAAAAGTACACATCGTACTTCAACAGAACAAACAAGAAACTAAAACCACATGAACTACCACTGGAACCATCCTTGAGTCCAAGCATCATGCAAACTTCTCTGACAGAATTCCTAGTGCAAGCAAACATGTAGTATTTAGTTGCCCTCCAGCTTGTCCAGTCACACTACCACTTCTGTTTTATACACTTTCCAGTCCACCACAGCACTATTTCAATCACATTTGCATGTAATTGCAGACAGTTGAAGCAGAGAAAACAACTTGCCTGCAACAGCTCTGTGTTCCAGAACTGCCCCCTCCCCCTAGACTGGATCTCACTTCACATTTAACTGTAGACTGGATTATGGACCTCTCCTAGCTCTTAGCTTTACAGGGGCATTTTATTTTCTGAACTCCATTAAGCTGCCCCTTGGTAAATTTCCATTGAAATATAGTTTGTACTCCAGCGTTCTTTACAGCACAAGGACACTTCTCTTAAGAATTAGAAGTTTTGTCCAGGTGTTCAAGAGAAAAAAAAGGTATTTTTCCTTTCTTTGACTTGTGGCCGTTTTTCACAAAATTTTAGAGCTTTTCTGTCTCTTGCTTTCAAACACTTTAACACAGATTGTAGTTTTCTCCTACTATATCTTATCTAAAGCAGTCAGCTTTCTTAGGGAATCAGCCTGACAATGCATGCATCTATTTGTCGCTCAATCTCTTTTGAACTCCTTAATCAACTGCACTTTAATTTTTTAGAGAAAAATAGGTCAAAAGGAAGGCATGCACCTGATGGTTCACGACAGTAGATGTTCAGGTAAAGGGTGACTCTTCCAGAAGGCTGCTTGCCCTGAGAAGCTCAATACCAAAAAAACTGGAAGAGATACCCAGTAGGTGCCTTGAGAGCACAGCTTCTGTGAAAACACATATTTTATTAGATTTCAGAGAGCACTGCCAAAGGACAAATCTTAAAGGAACTATGCTACAAGAGTCAGAGAAGGATAATTTGTGGCCCAGTTTTTTACACCATGTCAACTAAGCCTTTCAAAGAGAAAGACAGGTAATAAAAATGCTGGTGAATTAGGTATGCTGGGATTTTGTGAGTGCAAAAGAAAATGTCAAATAGAGCAAGGAAAAAAGTGTATTTAGTGAAGCTGGCAGAAAACAAAACCTTGAGAGAATACAATAACCACTCCTGTCCTAATACAATCTACACATGCCTTCGGCTGGGGATCTCCCACTGCTACTGCCTGCCCCATAGAAAGCAGTCTACTCTGGAAAAGCTGTTCTATTATTATTATTATTACTATTATTATTTTGCACCACTTCAAATACTGTGGAGATGCAAACTGCTAAGCAGTTTGCCTTCATCATCCCTCCTGATTACTAACTCTCACAGGTATTTCAAACACCCTAAGTGCTAACTGCCCTCTGCATAAGCAAGAGTGATTTTACTCTAAATTGTTTCCCATTAGAAAGAAAATAAAGGTAAAATAATTTTTTGAAACTACATGTGCAGAGATTTAAAATGTAATTGGGTCTTTTTCTGTACTGAAAAAGAAGTAACCTAAAGCTAAGTTCAACTTATTTGCAAACAAATATTATAAAAAACCCCAATACAAACCTAATTAATTGAAGACTTGGTGTTCTGTGTTGGTTTTTATTAAGAAACCAATTTTCACGTGGTAATTGTAGCAAGATAATACTAGCATGAAGGAAAGTACAAGCAGCTAATAAGGGACACATATCCTGTAAAATTTTGTTTTCATGTTATTTTCAATCAGGATGTGGAATAACTACATACTGACAGTATGTTTTTTCAGTCTACATTATTATTGGTCATTAAGTTCAGTAGTTAATTTGTGGAATATGATACTTTCCACAATGACAGGAGCTCTCTAAATCCCCAATCACTATTACTGTTTCTTGTTAATACTCAAAATATTTTCTGGGACTACTGCTACTTTTTCCAGTCATATGCTATGGATTTTTCTCATGTCCAACATGCAACAAGAAGACACTGGATGGCAGTTATCAAGAACACTCTATCTAGCTTTTAAATAACAAGATAAACTCACTGCCCTTCTTTAAAAAGCACTGAACCAAAACTGCACGATGAACAGGAATACAGATTACTTGGTATTAAAGGAAGCAGTATCAGGACAAAGTCATCAGATGGTTACTAGAAAAAGAAGCAGTGTATGTCAGGCCACTAAAACCTATAACCTCATGCATAAAAGTCAGCATTTCAAAGGTTATAATTTCACTGACATACCTAGTATAGTTTTGTCTCATTCTTATCTGTGTAGGCCATAAATTCTCCTAAGTGTAATGGTAATACAGGTGAATAAAGAGTATGTCTGTTTGTAAAACACCTTTTAGAAGTGTTTTTTCTATTTCTGCATATTTTTTTTGAGGTAATGTTTTATCTGAAAGCTTTTCCATTTCATTTGAGAAAAACTAGGTATTTTCACCAAGACAACACCCTCTGAAGTGTGTCTTTTTCACTGTCCTTTTCCAGCAAAATTATAAATACAGCGGCAACACATTGTTTATTAACCATTACAGAAGGGAATTATTACCAAAGCAATTCCTGCAAATATCTGTAAATAACTTTCCTCTCCAACTCTCTAGGTGTTTCCACTGAATGGTCCTGCGAAACACAAGAAACTACTCCATACAGTCCATCTCAAATTCAGAGAATAAACTACATCTATCCTGCAGCCCACAAAATACCTGTAAAAAGTAAACTTACCTTTTGAAAGTAAATTAATACTTCAGGAGTATTCTCATGCATAACCCATAGAAGGCTTTAAACAAGGACAATCTGATGAGTACACCCTATAAAACCCTACCAGGCTGACCAGAAATCATCAGTTGCATGTTTCCTCTTCATGAGTGCATACTGAAAAGGAAATTATTTTCCCCCAAAATACAAGCTGGTAAACATCAACATTTATAAACATTTTCAAATTTAACTATAGGCATCTAATGGGCTAGTAAACTGAGTACTCTGCATATCCTATCTGCTCCAACAATTCTAAGAACTGTAATTTGAATTACATTGCAACGTTTCTGTTAGTCTGATTGCATTAACTAACATTGTACTAAATGCACTGTTATTACAATAACAGTAAGTTCTTGAGCTGGACAGACGGTTACATCCAAATGTAGTGGCTTATTCATAATACAAGACCAACCTAGTTTTAAGTACATTTTTTGGCTAGGTTGAGTAAGCTCTGGAAGAGCTGTGCCCCACAACCCTAAAACTAAGACAAGGGAAATCACCCATGCGATGGGATGGAGACATTGCTGGTCAGATGGCTTGGTAAGCATGACTGTCTTCTTCCATCTCTCCCACAGAAAGCAGCAGCAGTTTAACTTAGGTGTGGCATTACAAGGTAGACAAGCTCACACAACTCCCCTGTGGCTAGCATTATAGATAGAAAGTCTGTAGGAGACCAATAAAATAACTCAGATAGCTACAACCCCCCTCCAGCTCCTGCCATCAAGAGCCTCACTAACTTCCACCACTGGCACTGCAAAGCTGGTTGGTGCCAACATCTCCAGCGAGACTCCAGCTGCCAGCCTAGTTTCTACTCGCGCTGGTCTCACCTAGACCCTGCAGCACTCACGCACATGGTATAGAAAGTGAAATTACACAGAGAGGCAGTTAAGAAAAGATGCAATAAAACCAGACAGACTGCAGGGATCAGGCACAAGGCTTAGCCAGACAAGCATAAACACTGGCCACAGCTGACCTTCATCAGCTCTTTTTCTGTCTGGCCCCGTTCTGTCCCTTTCCCAACTCCCTTCCTGTGCAAATCACCTTCTCCGATGGCACAGTCTCACTGACCTGCCCCAACATTCTGGACCCCCAGGTTTGCATCCTGATCAGTCACAGGATCTTTGCTTGTATGCACATTTCTGACAGCTCATCAGTTAGTGTGACAAACGAGGTTTTGTTGCTTGTCTTTATCTCCATGAAGTTTGCATGGCAGGTTTGTGTCTCCCTCCATATATTGTTTATGGCTTCCTCCTTTCTCTTAAAATGCCATTTGCTGGGTCTATAATCAAATAATCTCACTGAAATAAACATCCCTTCATTCCACATACCCTCTTCAATTAGTGACTGATCAGATTTGGTCCTTTTATCTGCCTCCCTTATTCTTTGGTTCAACACATTTGTGTGCCTCAAGATGTTCCTATTTATTACTCCTTTTCTTTTTATCACCTTATGGCACTCAAACGTTCCTTGACCAGACACAACTTACATGAGCTGAGCTTCCACATTCCCTTACAGATCACAAAACTCTTACACGAACAATACAGAGCATAACTGTAACAACCACTCTGTCAAGCCAGGAGGAGTGAAATGAAGATTACTTCTGCAAACAGTAAAAACTAAGAAGAATATGGGAATAAACAACTGCCCTTCACCCTTGACGGAAACAAGAATATTTAATTTAAATGCCAAGTGTTGATGTAGGGGATGAGAAGAATTTCTTATGGTAAACTAGGAAAGTCAGTCTCTACCATCTGGGCATGTAAAGTCCAAAGGACAGTTTATCTTCTTACGAAGATAACCTAGGATAGTTCACATATCCCCATCTGTATGTACTCAAGCACCAGTACATATGACAGAGGCCAGCTGCAGATCTTGGAATCCAGACAGCAGCACCTGCACTACAACAGCCAGTTCCCTCATGTGCACAACAGGACACTGCATATACATTGTACTAACCCACGTTTTATCACCCTTCCCTGCTGCGCTTTCCCTTGAGCTTCACTCCCGATAAGGTCCCCAGCTGATCAGCACTGGTGTCCCGGGGCTCCCACAGTAGTAACTCTCAGCTTTCATGAAAGCCGAAGCTTCCACATGGTCATTGTCCTGCCTTATTCCTGAGGGATCCACATCTACATTTTGTGTAAGAGCAAGGAAAAAAAAACTCCACAGGATTAAATAAGTGGCATCATATTAACTTGTAAGCTGACAGATTAAAAGCTCTTGGGGACCATGAAGTTTGACATTTTCTTTAAATATACTCTTAAAATTCTAGCTTTAAATAAAACCAGAAAGGAGCTACTGTAAGAACCAACTAAGGGGCAGTAAATTAAAAGCCCTGTACCTCAAGTAGCAGAAAGTAACAGATTTTATGAACAAGTGGACAATTTTCAAGCCTAATTGGTGTGCTTTTCTCAAGACAAAATAAACAAGGATTATACAGTTGGACTCAAAGTTGCATGACAAAGGGCTGCCCATGTATAAAGATTTTCCAGCAGAATCATACTGTAATGACACACACCCTTCACTGGCAAAAGCTCTTTAGAGGAACTTCAGCTGAGAAAATAAACACCAGAAATAAGAATCTTTTGCTAGTGTAATTGGATTTGCCCAAAGAATTTTGCTGGCTTAGCTGCGTTGGCCAACATCCTATTTTTCATCCCGCCAGCTGCGTGCCAGTCCAACTGGACCATATAACACTGCTTGTTCAACTTCTGCAGAATAAGCAGGATTCAGAACCTTTGCTTCAACTCACCACCATTCACATAATCATTATACCTGTTTTCATGAATATGAGAATTTCTGCAACAGACACAGTGACTTCTCCAGTAAGAACTGCAAACTGTTACAGCTACTGATGATGAGCACCATCTTGGTATAACATAGTCATAAAGTCAAGGTAAATGGGTACATGGGGAGGGAATAAAAATTCTAATATTGATGTTCACATCCTGCATCATCCAGACACTAGATATAAATCATAGAATGGTTCATGTTAAAAAAAATACAATTTTAAAAAATCAAATTTTACCTGAAAACCTCACTATCAATAATACTCAGAGCCATTTTTTTCTAGCCAAGCTTTGATTTCAGAGTTGTGACCAGGACACAACTTGGAAACGTGGCTGTCTGGGCACATACTAGACAACTTCCTGCTGAAGGAACAGTAAGGGAAATCTGAATTTGGTCTAATAAAAAATTGGCAAAGAAATGCAGACCTCCCAAATCTGCAAACTGTTTCAAATAAAGCAGATGACTGAAAGGAAGGCCAAAATGAGCCAATTCTTGCAGAAGTCCTAGGAGATAGCATCTGGAGTACTGCGTGCAGTTCTGGGCTCCCCATCACAAGAGAAACACTGACATACTGGAGAGTCCAAAAAAGGGTCACAGAGATGATGAATCACCTAGAGCACCTTGTGTAAAGAAAGGCTGAGAAGCCTCGGACTGACTGATTCACCTAGAAAAGAGAAGGCTCAGGGCTATCTCTTCAGTGAGACACAGCAGGCTCCATTTGAACATGAGTAAGACTTATTTACTCTGGAGAGTGAGTGAGCACTGGCATGGGTTTCATGGAGGCTGTGGAGTCTCTCTCCATGGATTATCTCAAAAGCCATGGTCCTCTGCATTTAGCTCTACCTAGTCCTGTTTCAGTAGGAGAGCTGGACCAGACAACCTCCAGAAATCCCTTCCAACTTCAGCCACTGTGATTCTGCAGTTGATTTTCATGTGATGCTTAACCACAAGGCTTTTTGAAGCCTTTTTCCAGTGAAAGGAGCAAGTACAACTCAAAGAGAACTTCCGGGTACTTCAAGATGTACCCTGGACACACAAAGAATCCCTGTGAGTCTCTACAGTTCCCCACTGAACATCAGATACATCTGAGTATTCAAAGAGGAACATAATTTCTTTCTGCATTTCAGAACTTTTTTCTTCATTTTTTTTTCTTAATTCTCATACTGTCAAAAATTAAGAAAATTAATCTGTAACTAGTACTTGGATGAAAATTCCAAATAAACAGAGAACAAGAAACACTGAGCATGACACTGTTTCCTATAGCCACAGCAAAATCTAAATTAAACAACAAAAAAAATGCAGTTAAAAACTCCACCCTCCTGGTGACATCTGTTATTTATGAAGGAAGTATTTCAATTCATACTGAACAGTGCTTAGCAAGGCACATCATTCTGAAAAGAAGCCTACAATATTTTCTTTAACTTTTGAAATATGATCATGTGGTAAGAAAAAAACCTAGCTACTACATCTTAAAATGAAAACCAAAGTTCAATAGCCATGTCAAGTTGCTGGTACAAAACTTTCTGTAACAGATTTATATATATATCAGGATTCTTAATAACTTATGTGAATAACAAGCCCTTCTGACAGTGGAACAGCAGAACTTGCCACAGTATTTAGTAAAAGGAACACAATTTGTAAAACAAGAGCAACATTACCAAACACGGTAAAAAGAAGATGCAAGTTCATCTCTTCTTTTTGTCTTTCAATACTATGCTGGTATACAGCAATTACATAGTATATATCAATTATAGCTGTACCTATAGCTAACAACTGTACCAAGAACACGCCTCAGTAACCTTTCTGGACATCCATAATTCACTCCCGCCTAGGAGGATTAATTCCTTATTTACTGACAGTGGGCACAAAAGCCAATTTGTTCTTCAGCAATCAGAGCTGACAATGAATCCTCCATCCTCAGGTTTTTCATCTGCAAAAACCTGAGGCATGCAATAGCAAATCACACAGCAATAGTACAGAACTGTTTCAAAAAAAGCAGGTGACCACAAGAAAGGCCAAAACGAGAGAATTTTTGCTGAAGTCCTAGGAGATAGCATCTGGAGTACTATGTGCCCCTCTGGGCACAAAAGAAACACTGACATACTGTCCAATAAAGATTTGCTTTACTCATGGTCAAAACATCATTAATAAACAGAATATTTAATCGGTTGTTTACTCTACATCAGATTGAAATTGTTGTGCTTTTCCAGTGTTTTCTCCAGATCAGTTTCTTCTCTGAAATGCATTTCTCACTTAAATGGATGTTTAGGATATACAAGAAACAACATTAAGAGACAGCTATGTCTGAAGTGCTGAAGTTTCACACAGAAATTTGATTATTAGATACCAATTTTGCATTCCAACCACTGGAATATTACTTTGCTGCAGGTGAACCTAAAAAATGCACAAAAACATTAGAAAAATGTAAAAATATTAGCATCATATTCAGCACTGCAGGACTCTTTTTTAAAAAAAGAAGGAAATTGTTTTGTAAGACTACATGTTTCTCATTTTCAAGCTCTACAACTCATAGAAAATGGGCAGTAAAATCCATATATGACAACTGTAGCATGTCCTTTTCTAGCAGTGAAGCAGGTTTAAGAACCAATGTAGCACAGAGCCAAGTTCTTTGAATTGAATTTTATTAGTATTTGCTACTGCTTGCAGTACTTGCTGCATGCAAACAATCCTTTGAAACATGAAAAGGTTTTGCAATCATTTTTGCAGGAATTAATCAAAGCACTTCAAATGCTCCAAACTCACAAAGATGTTAGCAAGTATTTATTTTTGCATCATGTCATCATATTTTTTCTGAGAATCTTTAATTCTCAATCCAAAAACACCAAACAAACATCAATATGGGAAGAAACCTCAGCTATGCCCCCTACTCTATTAAAAAAATATCCAATTGTTGGAAAAATATTAATTTCACCTTAACATCCCAATTTATGGTCTCAGTTTTCAACTAAGCTTTGTCAGTGACATGTGTGATAGAAAATGGAAAAAAATGGTACTATTTCTGCAGATGTTCCCTGCAATTAGTACATACTATGGCAGCAAATATTTCAAGCTTTCTTAAAACTGAAAATTTAAAGAGTTATGCAACAAACAGTACTGGTATTCAAAAAGACTTTAAAAAATATTTTCCATTGATAATTTTTTATCATTCAATCTCCAAAATGCCTACCAAGATCTGAGGTAAATTGTCCATATTTTGACATCTGCACCACATTACACAATATAGAAAGTGTCATTTCAGGTGATAGTGTTAAAAGCTATCTCTGGGCCTCCACAGAGTCCTGACCCCCTCTTTCATATATAAGCAGAAGATACATTTTAAATTAAAATCATATAATTATACATTTAGAAAGAGAACTCATTTTTCTATATACATTGATGAAACACATTACACTTTGCATGTGCACCATTAAAATGTATTCATTTCTGTAAAGAAATTTCTTTAAATGTCATAAAATGTGCTGAAATTGACATACTTAAAATGATGCCAGGGTAAGAGTGAAGGGGTGAAATCAAGACAAGGTGTTCAGGTATAGGCACATCTGAAAAAGATCACATTTTCAATTTTAAAAATAATTCTGCTCTTTCTGTTTTGATGGGACATGGGATTTGAAGAGAATCTGGCTCAAAATTGTGTCACAGCGAAGTCTACTCTACACATAGTTTGCATATTCAGTGTGTACTCACTAATGATTTTGCCATTTAGGCATGTGAAACTAACAATACCTCAGTGGAGACAGGGTAATTAGGACATTCATTATAAATAAAAACTAAAATCACACTCCTCCCACTTTAATATTTTTCCCCTGTATTAAACTACACGTATATAGATGCACACAAGTATGCACACATATATGAAATACAACATATGTTAATGGACAAGCATCCACTTGAACACTGAAGACTGAAATCTTTTATTTCTGTGAATGGATGTTACACCAACTGTATTTGCTGACAAGGTATCAAAAGAACATCCAAAGGTTTGCACCAATAAAAACAATACTCACACTACTGTAAATGATGTCAGTGACAGTAGGACAAGTCAGCATTTGAAATCTGTTCCTAGTGAGAGGACTACTGGTATAGTAACTCGACGTCTACTGTGCTAACACATATTCATACTTAGCTGCCTTCACTGTTGTTGCTTGTTTTCACAATACTGAACTGCATTACCAAAAGATGGGAAGTATCAGGTCAGCACACAATATTGTTAAAAATTTCTGTATGTAATGTAGTTTTACGTGTTCTCAGTTCATACCACAGTTTTCTCTCTACACTGCTTCAGTCTCTCTATATTGCTAGAAATTTGCAGCCCCAACAAATACTCTTCATCCATTTTAGAAACTACACAATGAATCCAAAAAAACCTACCTAATTCTCTAATCAGTACAAACAAACTGTGAGGTTAACAACAGAATGCTCTTCAATATACTTACACTGCTATTAATGAAAAAAAAAAAAACCAGACCAGAAAAAACCAGAAGCAAGTCTCAAAGTATACAGCTAAAAAGAGTTGTATTTGAACACAGGCTTGAAAACTCAAAGGACAAGAGACTTAATTCTAAGAATAAGGCACTCTAAGTTCCAGCTTTCTCAATTTCCCTATTCTCTGGGGAGATGCCACTGAATGAGGGAGAAAACATATCCCAAATGGCACACTGTACAACTCTTTAATAACTGTCACAGCAGCCTCCAACACCAAACAGGGCTCCTCTCAACCTGTGCATCAGTTCTGTCCTTCTATTTATGATACTTAAATGATTCTTTCCTTTTTCTGCAGAATTTTCTACACAAAAACAAATTTTCACGGGTGAACTCACACAGTTCAGGACAAGCAAACTCTTCATCACCTATGGCTGGACACAGTGGGTCACCAAGCATGATGTTACCACTGCCATTTTGTTAAACAATTAAAAAAAATATATATTTACACTACAGAATGCTACATATTGATACACTGCAGAACTATCAAGTGACTCCTCACTAACTTTGCAGATGACACCACCTTGGGCAGAAGCTGACCTCAGCTGGAGGGTAAGAAGGCTTTGCAGATGTATCTGGACAGGATGTACGAATGCGCTGAGGTCAAAGTTCACAAGGCCGAGTGGCAGGTCCTGACACTGGGTCACAACAACCCCACGCAGTGCTAAGGCCGGGGCAGTGTTTGGAAAATGTCTAGCAAAAAAGGACCTGGGGCTGCTAGCTCACAGCCGCTGAACGTGAGCCAGGAGTGTGCCCAGGTGGCCGTGAAGGCCAGTGGCACCTGGCCTGTGTCAGCAGTAATGTGACCAGCAGGGCCAGGGCAGGGACTGTCCCCCTGTACTCAGCACTGGTGAGGCCACACCTTGAGGGCTCTGTCCAGGTCTGGGCCCCTCACAATAAGAACACTGAAGTTCTGGAACATGGTGGGTCTGAAGCACAAGTCTTAGGGAGGAACAGCTGAAGGTGCTGGGGTTGTTTAACCTGCAGGAAAGGAGACTCAGGGGAGACCTTGTCTCTCTCTACAACTACCTGAAGAATAGGCAGCAGTGAGGTAGGAGATGACCTGTTTTCCAAGTGATAGGACAAGAAGAAATGGCCTCAGTTTGCACCAGAGATGGTCTAATCAGGTATTAGCAAAATTTTCTTCACCAAAAGGATCCTCAAGCACTGGAACAGGCTTCCAAGGGAAGCAGTTGAGTCACCATCTCTGGAGGTAATAAAGATGTATATACATAGGGATGTGATTTAGTGCTAGACTTGACAGTACAAGGTTAATGGCTGGACTTGATGATCATAGGGGTCTTTCCAACCTAAATGATTCTATTATTCCTTTCGAAGCTCATCCTATTTAGACTATATGCTACATATTAGAGACTTACTTGATTTAAGTATACACACATCATTTAGTTTTCATTAACAGTTTGGATGAGTTAGTATGAGTTGCTTTAAAAAGCTTAGGGGGAAAAAACTGTTCTTCTCTAGAGTTGGGATTTGAATACACCTTTTACCTCCCCTTTTTACATGCATCAGACTCAGTAAACCTGTACAAATATTACTACTGCAGCAGTGGCTGGCTCCTGTGCCCCTACAGAAAACACGTTGGGAGGCAGTCATCAAACAGGTTATGGATAAAGAACTCCCTCCTCAATAAAAGTGATAAATTATTTGAGATTACAAAACCAAGACAGAACTGTCACTTTCTGCTAAGTTAATCAAAATAAGGAGCATGTGAGAAAATAGTGCAGGTTCTCAGCTTCAAAAAACAGCTTCCACTTGCGTAGATCTTTTCATATACTTTAGAAAATAAGACTGTTCTCACACAAAGTCAAAGGAAGGTCAATAAAAACCAAACCACATGATACACATTAGATGACATGCAAAGGAACATGAGCTATATTCCCCCAAACACATTCAAATACGCATGGTTTGTCTTACACCTTTTATAAGGAGGAAAAAAAAACCCATTAAGAACTTAAACCATATAAGAAATTTGGTGAGGTGTGTCCTTTTTTTAAACATTCTCAAGCCCTGCCCAAGGTTGAACAAAACAAGAGATACATGTAAACATTCACTTATAGAAAGCAGAGCCAAAGAATGCAAACACCATACTAGGTTTCTGTGTTTCAATTTGAGAAAAAGTGTTCTGGCTGTATCTGTTCTCCGATACAGTAAGGATATTAAATAAAGAGGAAGAAAGCTTCACATATGGTCTGTAATCTATGCTCAGTAGAGTTTCACATACAATATCACTAAATGGCTATTTGCCTTACCAGGTCCTTTGTGCTCACACCTGAATGTTTTTCCCATCATACTCATCGTCTTGGAACTTATTTGTCCTCACAAGTTCCTTCCAGAACACTATTTTCAATTAATTTTCTACTCTTTTATGTCTCCCATCTCTTTATCTCCTATTTTGCTTTATATACAGTTCTGATGTTTTCCCAAGACACAAACACAGAAGACAGATCAAAAATGCCCTCCCTCAGCACTTGTGAACAAGATAGTCTTAGATCTCTTTGAAAGGGGTTAATTTCCAAGAATCAGATTTTGAGAATGCAGCTCATCAAAAATACTCACCATATCACAAATTTTTTAAAGAACAGTCCCAACACAGGTCATCTAAAGAACCTGAATAAGGAAGAAAAGTCCTAAAGTTTTGTCTAGAAAACCATCTCCTAAAGCTTTCATTAAGACTGCCAGACAGAGCATATGCTCAGCAGCACCATAAATTGTGCCATGAATGTTCTCATCCCTTCTCACACAATTTATTGTTACTGCAGTGTGACAAAAAAAAAAAAGGAAAAGAAAATTGGCTACAATTAATAAAGCTGGCAAAAACAGACCACAAGGCTAAGGTAAGAGGTTCTGTAGAGAGAATGTAGCAGACTTAATGCAATTTCCAAGTTTTTCTAAGACAGAGGTGTCACAGATTTTGCAACAGGAACAAAACTGCGAGACTGGTAAGATGAAAGAGCTACTTAAACAGAAAGTAAGCAAAGCACAGCCTACACAGTGGTGATCACATGAAGCACTGGGCATTTTTGTACTATCTGAGGCAGTGGTGGGAAATACAAAAAAAGCAAAGTTATTGAAAATAAACAAGAAGATAAAAAATTCTGAGACAGCAAACCTGTAATGTATTTACTGAGAACCAGGAACTGCAGACATTAAAGAAAGAATGTCCCCATTTTCCTGAGAGGAGAAAATCAAAAGGAATCAGTCTTTCTACTGCTACAATGCCAACAGAAGACATTACACAAGTCAGATCTATGCTGCTTACCTACTTTTCTACCAGGTGAGGTACAGTTCCAGTGCAATCCAGACAAACTGGTTGGAAGGCAAACAGCAAAATACTCAGCGTGTAAAAGGGCTTCCTTTCCCTCTTCCCCCTTCCTGCTGCTCTTAAAGAGCTGCTGTTGTTAGCATTCAGTGCTATTCAAAGCCAAAACCAGCATCAGTTTTCGATGTTCTGAAAAACAGGCATCAGTAGAGGGCACCAAAAAGCAAAACAAGTTTTCTTATTTTTAAAGAGCTTAGTAAAAGAGGAACCTACCCTTCTCCCATGAGAAACTAAAGAGTAAAAAAAATGAAAACCATCCTGTTAAATCATAGACCTCATCAAGTTCTGCCCACAGCAGAATACATATATTCCATATTAGATTATTTAACTTGATAGAAATATAGAGAAGGAAACCACAAGTTCTACTTCCATATGAACTGATTAAGTCAAGCCTGTATCTTCCACAAGTTCTAAGAATCACTCCTCCGCAGTCAAAACAACTTTCTGACTAAAAATAGGAAAAAAGAAGTTCTATATCTTTCCTTTACCCTTATTTACACCTTTCAAATCCTTCTAAGGCAAGGGGAGGTGGGGACAGTAAAGCTACACATAAAGACAGCGTGAGAACTTTGCAACTCAAAGACCTGCTCTGTAAAAATTCTCATCAGATCCCCAGCAATTCGGCCAACAAACATGTATGACAGCTTTGACTTATGACAAGACTACAGTTCCATAGTACAGGACTACAATTTAATAGCAGGTAGGTCTGAAGAAGTAACTTCCCTCCCCAACCCCAATTTCTGTATTCTAGCAAGACCTTGCATAAAAACCATCACAACTCTTAATGACTTTTTCAGCAAAGAGTTGAAAAAGTAACTTGACTTCATCAACAGTCCACTTTAAATCATAAAACTTATCTCTTATTATAATGTCAATAAGCCATATTAAAAAAAAAAAGTATTTAGATAAGCTGACACATAAACTTGACAAATCACAACAGTAACTGATTCAGCTAGTATCAGCTTCTGAGCCAAATCCTTGTATTTCAGAAAAAGAAAAGACAATTATATACTGTGACCTCTACACCACTGCAGGTACAAAGCAAGGACTGATCAACATGCAGCTTCAATTCAGTATTTATTATACTTTTATTACTTAAAAAACCCTACAAAGTGAACCAGATGAGAATCAAATGAAGTTTAACCTACTATTTAGGCCCATGAGATAATAAAGTAAGATTTACAAAGGAGATCATGAAATCTTTACAAGACCCTTTTACTTATATACAACTTTTCACAATTAACAGTTTCCACAAGTAGTGTAACTCCTAGTAACAATTCCCTGAAAACTTTCTTCACATGTTATTCTCCATATACACACATTTAATTTTTTGCCAGAGATCTGGTGATTAAGTAAGATCAAAAACATTATGAACTATCACTAGCCATGAAACCTGCCACAGAACCTATCTGTTCTTCCATCTCGTACTTAATCATCTAATGACTGCACCCTCTTTTCTCTCACTGCACACATTAATAGCCAAATGGAGTTTTTTCTTCTCTCAGAACAGTGAGCCTCTAACACCACAGCTACAATATCCCCTTGAAGGTAAGAAAGGCAAAGTAATATAATGCTGCGAAGCAGTTAAGGAGTCTGTTGGGTCAGCAGATAGCAAGACCCCGGAATGTGGACAAATAACATAAATGTGGCAAATGAAACCAAAGCAGCTTCTTCAGCAAATCACAATTAAGAACAAGCACATAAACTGCAATACCAAATCAAATTGTAATGCAATTGTATTCAGTACTTGGATAAGGCCGACTTCTAGTAATCCTGTTCATCTTACCATTCCAGATGTCCCACTCTACATGTGAAGAACTTATCAGAAAATGCACATCTGCTTCAAATACTACCTTCAAAAATCTCCTTCAAAATGCAAATGCTATACATTCATAAACATTGTCATGACTTCCAGTACAATGAACTTCTGTGTAAATAATAATTAAGCTACTTGCTCTAAACAGTTACAATTTGAAATGAACGTCCTCAGTTAACATCTGAGAACACAGCTGAAAAACATACTTCTTAAGGAAGGAAGATGTAACTTAACGGTTCAAGCATCAAAAAAAGAAATCCCCTTTGTGTTTTATAGGAATAGGAATTAACTCACGTGCACTGAGAAATACTGAATGCCCTAACATCGCTAAATCAGTGTTTCCTTAAACAGTTGTTCTTTTGACTAATTTAAGGGGATTAAAGATACCTGGAGACGTCATTTTACTACACGGATGGGAAGATATTCAGTGCGTCAGAAACATTTGCTACCGCCTTGCACATTAACCTGCCTGTCTGGAGGACAGCACACAGCAATTCAGCCCAGGAAAATTTGTTAACTTGCAGGTTCCAGTTCTACCCTTTGCTAAAGCAGATAAAGCACCTTTAACACCATCAGACAATCATGTTCCTTCCCTAGCTCTCGTCCACCTCCCACCCACGTGTAAGAAGCTCGGTCGGCCCA